>JARHVA010003336.1:1487500-2041520 GCA_037957365.1 Torreya grandis
TAAAGATATTTGACATGTTTTCAATGGAATAATCACCGACATGCCACTGATGTTGATCAACAACATAAGTTTGATAAAGCAAATTAGAAGGTAAAATTGATAATAATGTTTGGGTATCAGATGAGGTATAACCTCATATCCGTGAGGCCACAATAGCTAAATACATTTGGGTAAGCTCCAAAAAATTTATGAGGCCAAAAATGAAGGTACCATTCTATATTTTTAGAGTCAACTTCATTCACTCAAATTGAAGTTTGGTGAGAAAGTAGAATCTTTTCTATGATGTGTTACAACCTTGAGGGTTTCATTCCAAGCATTAGGTGAGTCAGTGATAAATACCTCTCTTGTACCTATTGTCATAAGAGCATTTACACCTTCCTATAGGATATGCATGACTACTTTGAATGTCACATAACAAAAACTATCTTTTGACAAGTTGGTAAACATGTTACAATATGAATAGTCTGCATACAGAAGAAGAGGAATCAGAAGAACATGCTCTTTTCTCTCATTAACAGAAAAGGAAGAAGCAGATCAAGTATTATAAACCAAATCAAGGTCATCAACACAATGCATAGGAGAATAAACTACATAAAGTCTAACTTATATTTGGAAAGAAAGGTCATGACCTTAAGGATTTTTGGTATAACTCATTTACATAGGGCTCTTCAAGCAATAAGAATCCAAATAACCAATAATCACCTCATCCACACAAAGGATAAGGATAGAAAAAATGTCATTGGAAGAAAAAATACAATCAATAAGACAACATTGTCAAATGGAAAGAAAACCTTTTAGATGTGAACTTCCTATATACTACACAGTTTCATGAAGAATCAACATCAAAAAATTCTATCTAGTATGTCGACTCATGTGTCACTTGACATAATACTGGAAATTGAGATTGGTTCTACAACATGAATGAAACTTCTCCTAAAAATAATTTATTTTTGGGTGATGATTCAAATACCATGTTCAAGCTATTAAGAACATCTCTTTACCACTTGGATGCAATGCTTGAAAAATATAAAACATCTTGAATATTCTAGGACTCACAAAGAATCTTCTATCAATTAGTCAGTTACTCAACCACAACCTCAAGGTTGACTTTGATTTAAAAGGTGGAAAAATATGTGTTTGATCAGAGCTAAGTCAAAAGACTTTAAAATTGTTGCACAAGCCTCAGGATTTAGGGAAATGTTCAGGAATCCCTAGAGTCTAAACCTTGGAAGGATGACATGGATGCAAAATTTCAATCATTGATGAAACATAAAACATGGTAGCTTGGAGATCTTCCACTAGGGATGAAGTTAATCGGTTGTAAATGGGTGTTCAAAACTAAAGACAAAGTCAATGGCAATATTGACAAGCACAAGGATCAACTTGTAGCAAAGGGATATGCACAAAAGGAAGGCATAGATTATGAGGATATATTTTCTCCCAGGCCAAGATCAAGACAATTCGAATGATATTTGCTCTAGTAGCACAATTTGGATGGAGGATCCAGCAAATGGATTTAAAATGTTTCTTTCTCAATGAAGATCTAAAAGAAGTTTACATGACATAACTAGAAATTTTTATCACTCCTGTTAATGAAGAAAAAGTATGTAAACTCATCAAATATTTGTATGGTCTCAAACAGGCTCCCCGATCCTGGTACATAAAAATTGATGAACATCTCATTTAGCATGGATTTCATAGCAGTCCCTATGATCCAAATTTCTACCTCAAATAACAAGGGGGAGATATTGTGATCGTTGTAGTATATGTCGATGATCTAATCATCACTGATAGTTTAATGAAGATGATTGATGAAACTAAGAAATATCTTAATCGATCATTTGACATGACAGATCTTGAGCTTATACATTATTGTCTTGGATTAGAAGTATGGCAAAAGGAACACCACATATTTGTGTTCCATATGAAATATGCCAAAACAACGCCTAATAAATTCAAGATGATGGAAAATAATCTAATTGATACACCTATGGAGATAAAACTTCAATAGATCCATCACCACAAGTGAATACAACTCTCTATCGATAGTTCATTGGGAGTCTTATTTACTTAACATATACTAGGCTAGACATTAGCTATGCAACTAGTTATCTTTCACAGTTCATGTAGGAGCCAAAAATGTCTCATTAGAAAGTAGTAAAGTGAATATTAAGATATATCAAGGGTACAATGGACTTTGGCCTAGAGTATAAGAAGAATAAAAATTTCTTCTTGATAGGATATTCAAACTCAGATCATGTAGGAAATATGATAACACAAAATCCACTTCTAAATATGTGTTCTTTTTTGGATTTGGTATTATATCCTGGGGGAGCAAGAAAAAAAACCTTTTTTCTCAATCTTCCACTGAAGCAAAATGTAATGCTATAGGAGGAGATGTCTGCGAAGCAATATGATTACATCGCATATTGAAAGGATTGAGAGTACCATAGAAGACACCTACCATCTTGTAGGGTGACAATGAGAGTGTTTTAAAACTTGTTCATAATCCATTATATCATGAATGCACAAAGCATATAGAGGTAAAATTCCATTTCATATGTGAACATGCACAACAACACAACATCTAGCTCCAGTGTTGCCTGAAAGAAGAACAACATGCATATGTCTTCACCAAGTCACTTGCATGTGATAAATTTGAGGCATTTAGAGAACTTATCTCATGTTCACTTCAATCTATACTAAATTATGGGGGAGAATATTACATTATAATAAATAGTGATTAATTCACCATAACACTTTATTGTTAGTTTGTTAATTTTGTTGCACCTATGAACTCTATTTCAGGTTCTTTGTTATTCTTCCTCCCTATATTTTAGGAGGTTGTTTGGGCTATCTTCTTGGATATATAATAGCCCTTATAATTTAGTTTACATTAGTTGAATAAATATTATTATTTGTGCTCAATATGAGGGTGATAAATCAAAATTTAATGTGTTGGAGTATGGTTATAAGGTGTATCTTGGTCCAAACATCTTGATGTATCACCCCCCTTTTCATTTTAACATTTTTTTTATTTCTCCCCCCCCCCCATTTTTCCTTTCAAGTCTTTTGATTTATACACAAGGATTAAATAAGGATTCAACCTTTTAATCCTAAGGATTACCTCATTGACAAGTACCACATAGTGACATTTCCTTATTGTTATGCTCAATGGTGAGTGATATAACATAGCATTTTTTAGCATCAACAGTTGTTTCTAAGTTTTTCAATCAAAATTTCCTTCTTGAAGCTAAAAACTTTATATAAGTATGACAATTGTTATTTAAGTTTTTGATTGGGGATATCTTTATGTAGACACCTAAAAATGCACCATAGGCATTTATTAGTGATTAAACTACAAAATTTTAGGATTCTTGTGTAATTATACATTATTGTTTCAAATTAGGTGTTATTGGCATATTTCTCAACTTATAGTGTTGCATGTACATCTTCCCCCAACACCCTTTAGATTTCCCTTTCTCTACTTTGTCCCTTTTCTCCTACCTCAGGGTTTATGTCCATAATGTCATTGATGCTCTTAGGTTTGTCCAGAGTGTTGTGATGCACCTGGGTCTGTTGGTTTGGTGCCTTCTATTTGTTACCCATATGACCTTTATTCCATATTTTTCAAAATTTTAATTTTTTGATCAATTTGAGCACCAATAGGTTCCTAATTTGAACTCAATTTGTATTTACACATACAATATAAGTCATTTCATCAAGAAGCACATATGTATTAAAATTTTTCAACATTTACATGTATTTTAGAAGAATCAAACAATCATAATTTTTTATACTAAAGCACACAAGTTTACATTAGAAACACACCACATGATGCTAGGTTTGCATGCTATTATGGCTATTCCAATTACAAATATTTCATCAAAGAATTGACAATGAATCAAAACAAATATTCAATTGCAATAACAATATGGAATACATTCTTAATTCTACCATAATTTGGCTTATTCAATTACAAAAGCATGGAATAAATAATTACAAACACCTATAGTCTGCACATAAACCTCTATCTCACATTGGTAACATACACAGTCCTTTACAAACTTCCTAGACTAAGAAAACAAAAATAGTCTAATTCTGGTCTTAATAATTGTTCTATTTTCCAGTCACGAATCAACTAACCACTTAAAAAATAGATGTTATCTTACTTATCTAGGTGAAATGAATGACATGTTATAGACTGGATTTTTGCCCTTGTGAGAGAGTTCTTTAGGCTCTCTCACTTCCAGCTATAAGCATGGAAACAAACCCAGGATGTGGGTGTCCTATGGTGAGGTTGAACCTCTAGACTTTTTTATGAGGCTAGTTCCTCAAGTGCTTCACTTCAACTCCTTGATTTATACACTAAACTATACTAATGGCCAAGGAAAAGGGGTAGGAGGGTTACTTGAAAAGAAACCTAAGCTAATAAGAGGTGATGCACCAAAAGAGAGTGATCCACTTGGTCTAGAAAAGAGCAAACTACTAATGAAGCTAAACAGGATGTAGGCTTATTCTAGTTTTATCTCTGGGCCGTAGGCAAGGAGATTTTGCATGGAGGTCAAAGAAGAGCTTTACGCTTTGAAGAATAACAAAATAGATCTACGAGAAACACTGAGTTAGTAAACTTGAAAGGGAACTAGACACACAGACACTTCACGCAATCCTGCATAAAATCAAAAGAGTCAAAAGTAAGGTGCTTAGAGAAAACGTAGGTGATTTTTCAAAAATCATACATTCTAAAAATAAAAACAAAAATGCACACTTCTCTTTGACCACAAACACAAATTTTTTCCTTATATTGCTTCAAAAGAGTCTTTTACAAAGCAATTTTTGTAGAGTGATTTTATCACCAGTATGAGGATACATTTTTAGGCTCCAAGGCCTCTATTTATAAATAAAAAGGGGGAAGAGAGAAAGGGAGGAAATAAAAAGTCGTAGATGGATGGAAACTCCTATTGTCTTTCTTTGATGTTCATAAATGCACCATTCCATTTCATCGCCCAATATTCTTGAGCCCCTCCCACCTTTAAGACTTTCTTTGGAACGTCTAAAAAGTCATGCTGTGAGTAGATAGAATGTTTCTTCTTGGCATGATACATTTAAGCATCAAACGATGATTGTGGGTAATGAACCATGGCAGATGAGATCCTTCATAACTTCCAACTACCAGTCACTCAGACACTCCCATGCTTATTGAACATCCTTATTCCACTTGTCCTTTACTGACTAGACTTTTCTGCTCTAGTTACACCAAGTGGTAGCCTTTTATTCATTGCATCATGATTCTCACGTTGCTAGACCAAGCTTAAGTTTAGCCCTTACAGAATATCGATTTACTCTATGCAGAGTAATTTGGGTTCCTTAAACTCCCCAACTTTAGACTTTCCCATATCCTTCACTTATAAAGCCTTTTTAAGTAGATTACTTTGAGAAACTTTATTTAATATATGCAGAGCAATTCAGTTTCTCTAAGCCTACTTACTTTGGGCTTGTCCATCTTTAAGTCTTCTCACTTTGTTGCTTTGCAAACCTTAAGACTTCAAGCTTTTCAAACCTGGTTACTTCCAATATCTAGTCATTTATCCTAATTTTGACATCCATTGGCTCATCATTTCCTTTGGACACTTGGTCTTGAGCTTTCCTCTCAGCTTATTTCTTTCAAGAAAATCTCCTGAAGGAATTTATTCATTTGTCTGAAAGAGTTCCTTCAAAAATTGTCTGTGTTTGTCTTTGGAAACTACCCTTCGAGATTTTCACAATGGACTTTCCTAATGGGTAAGAGACCCTTATATTTTCACAAATGATCCTCCTGAAGAGAAAGATACTCTTCAGGAATTTTGAAATGGTCCTCTCGAAGGGTAACATACCCTTCGAGAAAATTACAACTATCCACTTGGAGAAGAAAATTACAACTATGTCACTGTTGGAAAACCCAAAGTTCTCCCAAAGGCTTACCATTTTCTTTATTGAAATCTCCCTTTCCCTACTTAGGTAAAATTTGATATGTGGGCAAAAAAATGGCCAACATTTTTGGCAATTCGTAGGGAAGCATCCCTACTATGCTTGAGAACCTAGCTTATTTGCTTTGTTCTATTCATCAAGTGTGGAGTCACTGCTTTTGCACGAAGCTGGCTCTTTCTAGAAATATCTCTTGAAACAACAAAGATAATTGAAATGAAACAAATTGTGCCCATGGCACTTAGGGAAGGGAAAACACATAACTAAAAAAGATGTGCACCAGGCACTTAGAGGAAAACACAAAAGAAAACTAAAAGAAGCATATAGAAATATATACAACTACAAACTCTCAATATCAAGGCTTCAGATGAATCTCATTGAATGGGATTGGTAATACCTCTTTGTCTAATTGAGTAAGCTAGAATACATTATTTTGTTTGCATCTGTGGATCAAGTAAGGACCACTCCATAAGCTGTCAAACTTAGTATGGTTGCCTGATTTAGTCTTATTTGAGTCCCATTTGAGAACTAGGTCTCCTTCCTTGAAAGTCCTTGCTGTAGCTCTTTTATGAAAACCCTTATTGACCTGAGCTTGATGTGCCTCCAATGTTTTTATTGCAAGGTCCCTTGTCTCCTCAAGCTCTATGAGTTCTACCAATCTCACATTCATGGGTTCATCTTCTAGCAGCTCCAACTGATGGGCTAGCTCTAATGCAGGTAGCTTAACAGAAATGGGTAACATGGTCTCCATTCCATATACTAAAACATATGGAGAATTGCCAATAGTAGCTTTAGGAGTTACCCAATCATCCCACAAGGTTGTCTTTAACTTGGGGTGCCACATCCTCTGGTTCTCCTCCATAGTCCTCCTGATGATCCTCAACAAATTATTATTTGTGGACTCAACCAACCTGTTGCCTTGAGGATAATAGTTTGAGGAAGTGCTAAGGTAGATGACCATCTTGATATCCCATTCACTTGTTTTCAAACCAAGGAAATCCAAAGCATTATCAGATATGATAGTGGTTGGAACACCAAACCTAGTCACAATGTTGTCATAGAAGTCTAAGACTACACTTTCATTGGCTTCCTTCAATGCAATGGCTTCCACCCACCTAGTAAATTAATTAGTTGTAGTAAGCACCCACTTATGCCCTACACTTGATGGAGGGTTAATTAATCCAATGAAGTCCAAACCCCATTACATGAATGGTTGCTCCACTTGAATCAAGTTGAGAGGAAGAGATGCCAACCTTTTTTTTCTCGTGAAGAGAACACATTCCTAACACTTCCTCACCCATACATAAGCATCCTTAAAGAGGCTGGGCTAGTAGTAACTAGCCCTCATGACCTTTGTTATAGTAGTCTTTGGGGCAAAATGATCTCCTACAGGCCCATCATAGACATGCTCCAAAAGATTGGAAACTTGATCATCATCTACGCACCTCAGGAGCACTCCATTGAGGTCTCTTTTAAATAAAACACCGTCAACTAGACCATAAGGTATGGACTAAAGTCTAAAAGACATTCTATTTGTTTTGTTCATACCTTGAGGGCACTCACTTGTTAGTAGAAAGTGAGTCATATCATGGAGCTAACTAGTGTGAGGTTGAGGTGCATCTGCTTGTAGGTTATCTTGTGTCACCAAGATGAAATCTTTGTCTTTATGAAGATCCTCAACCATATGCTCACATAAGCTTTTACCTCTTACTATCTTAGTGACCTTGATCTCCGCATTGTACTCCATGACTTTAGTAATCCAACCAGCTCTTTTTTTGCTCAAATCCTTGTTAAGAAGGAATTCTCTTATCCCAGGATGAGACACCATAAGGTGGATTATATTATTGGATATTATTAACCTGAAATTCTTAAGGATCCTTACTACTATATGGACTTGTTTTTATTTAAAATTGTATCTCACCTCATACCCTTCAAACCCTTGGCTGAAAAAAGCTAATGGTTGCTTGAGTCCTTCACCATTTCTTTGCATCAACATAGATGAAATATTATCAATATTGGCAAAAGCATGCAAAATAAAATCCCTTGAGAAATCAAGATTCATAAGTGGGTGCTTGAGTAATAGTTTGCTTAATAGCTTCGAAGGCTGACTTGCCTTCATTTGACCAAGTGAACACTTGGTTCTTCTTCAGCATAGTAGTGATGGACTTGACTAAACTTGCAAAACCAGGGATAAATATTCTCACAAAGTCTATCTTTCCAAAGAAACTCTGGAGTCTCTTCTTATGCTTGGGAAAGGATTAGGCCAAGATGGTACTTATTCTATCAGGATCAATAGACAACCCTTCCTTTGAGATTATGTGGCCCAGTATCTTACCTTCATGCATGACAAACACACACTTCTTGGGATTCAATGAAATCCCATACTCTCTATACCTTTCAAAAATCAACCTCAAGTGGTCCATGTGTTTGATGCTATTCTTGGAGAAAACCATGATGTCATCCAAGTATACCAGCACCATTTAGTTTAATAACTCTTGGAAAGCGATGCCCATGGCTCTTTGGAAAGTAGTATCAGCATTTGACAGACCAAAAGGCATATTTTGGTATGCATACATCCCCCATTTCATGGTGAAGGCAGTCTTGTACTGATCCTCATCCTTCACCTAGACTTGGTTGTAGCTACAAAAACCATCCAATAAGGAAAATCATTATGAACTGGAAACTACTTGAAGGAGCTACTCCATGGATGGCAAGGGATAGTGATCTTTCAAGGAGACTTTGTTCAAATCTCTAAAATCCATGCAAAGCCTAATCTCCCCAATATATTTTCTTATAGGTACAAAATTTGGCTACCCATGATGAGTTCTTGATGGAAAAGATGGTCTTGAACTCGATCAAATTGATTAGTTCCTTCCTCATCAGCTCCTCAATCTTGGGGTTAACCATCCATTGTTTTTGCCTTACATGCTTGGCATTGGCCTCCAACTCTATGGTGTGTTGGGCTAGTTTAGGATCAGAACCTTTTAGGTCATTGTACTCCCAAGCAAAAATATCTGCATACTCTTGATAAAGTGATATGAAAGCATGCCTTTCAATCTTGATGCTTACCTTCCCCACCTTGATAAGTTTGTCCTTGAAGATGATGACTCTCTCATAGTTTTCCTCATTAGTAGACAGTACTACCTTCTCTTTCCTCATATGGTCACCTTTATGAAAAAGGCCCTCAAGTGTAACCATCCCCTTAGGAAGTTTGTTTGACTTTAGTTGAACAATATGATCCTCATATTGATGCTACAATTTATCTTGGTTGGAGGAGGATAATTTGACTTCCTATTGCAAGAAACAAACAACTTGCTTGCCACTCTAAAAAACCTGCCAATGGGTTTCATTATCTGGCACTGATGGTCTCACCACCACCTTGACATGTGGTTGAACCTTGGTTTCTTTCAACTCACTTGGAATGTCAAATTGAGCTCCTTTGGAAACCTATTAGCATGCTGGATTTGATCTCTTGGGACAACTTGAATGTTAAATGCTTCAAAATCTTCAATCAGGTCCCACACTCTATTTTTGTAGGACCTCATTATTGACCATTTTGGTCCTGCAGGCCAAAATCAGTCCCCCTTTTTCCCCTGTTGTTTTGAGCCAGTCCATATTTTGATTTTTCACAAGTTTGGAAGTTTCTACAGACTCTGTAGGCATTTCTACGGACTCTACAGGCATTTATATGGACTCTGCAGGCATTTTTCTACGAACTCTACAGGAAAGTTTTCTACAGACTCTGCAGGCAGAGGCGAGTTCCCGACACTTAAGTGCAAAAGAAAACATTCAAGTGCCCTTGCGAGGGTAGTTCTTGACTCAAGTGCCCTTGTGGAGGGCAGGGAACATTTGCAAAGGGGTCAGGGAGAAAGCCAAAAAGGTAAGCTTCCTTCGAAAATTTGTTTAAGGCAAAGAAGAGAATTTCTTTGAACAAAATGTCCAAAGGAATTCCTTCAGAATTTTTATCCGAAGAAATTCTTTAGAAGAAAATCCCACCATGGAAAAGACAAGGCAAAGGTGAGAATGATTTCTTTTAGACTTTTGTCTGAAGGAATTCCTTCAGACAAAAAGTCTGAAGAAATTTGAGAGAGGCCAGCCGTGAGAAAAAAGCCCAAGGAAAAACTCTGAAGAAGTGATCAAAACAATTCTTGTGGACTTTTTGTCCATAGGAAAATAGGCTAAAACCAAGGAAAATAAACGAAGGATTTTCCAAGGATGGTGACATCTCTGAAGTTGTCAATTTTAGGGAAATAGACTAGCCGTTGATTTTCAAATGGTGACGGGCCCGCGAACGTTGATTTTAAGGCAGTGAAATAGCCATTGATTTTGAAAAGCTTAAGGACAGGCCATGAGTGAACTCAGTGACCTGCCAAGAAGATAACCCCCAGGGGCCAAAGGAGATAGAGAAGACAAAACTAGGAAGAGACAAAGTGTAGAAGTAGACAAAACAGTCCAAGTGGCAAAGGGAGGTGTCGACTCAAGGATTTACTCCTGCAGTGCCTACCAAGCGGTCATCAAGAGGTGCAAACAGTGAATGACACGCTCTATTTTCTCCACTTTGCATTTATAAGTAGAAAAACCATGTGAATATCCGAAGGGAGCAGTCTATTTGTAGAAAATGGGCACAACCCATGCTTTCACATTAATGTTTGAATGCTAAAGTCAAAGTAGGAGATGACACAACATTATCTATCAAGCGGCTTCCTCTTCCCAATGCTCTCAATGCACATGGGCCACTTGTAAGAAGGGCACCAGAGTCTTTTCCAAAAAATTCTAAAGTTTTTTCTCTTTTCTCTATATATTGTAAACTTCTCATTTTGAGAAGGGATATCTTCTTAGCCTGTAAGGCAAAGCTCTGCCCAAAAATCTTTGGGTTTGTAAGGCAGAATTCTGCCAAATTTTACCTTGAATCAAGACATAGCAGTTTTTACCTCCATTCTAAGTTTGCACTTTCGTATGTGTCTATGCCTTTGTTTTGTGTTAAGTCATTTTCTTTTATGCTTTCACAGAATGATTCCATCATGTCTAGTGCATTGTGAAGCTTCTTCTTCTGCAGGTCTGCCAGAAATGTCTACAGCAGGAATATAGGCTCATGTGAATAGGCTGCCAAAGTGTGTCTTAGAACACCTCTGGTAGTTCTTCCTCCCTGTATCTTTATGGACCCCTGACTCACTAACACAAAAGAGTTTCCCACATCAGATGAAGTGTATGTTAGCTTGTCCTTGGTGAAAAGTGTAGGTTCGAGCTAATTAGATCAACTTTTTTGGTGTATCACCTTTTAGTTTAGGTTTAGGTTCTATTTTTGGCATCTTTCTCCCTTTTCAAACCCCCCCCCCCTTTTTTATTTATTTTTTAGCAGTAGGAAATCTAGGACCTAAAAGATACATCAAAGGGAGCTAGCCCTTATGTAGAGACTCTCCCCCCAGTTTTGCCAGGCCCACAGGCAAGAGGGGAGTTTCCATTGTTGCGTGTGGAAGGCAAGAGCTCGGCCTCATGTCCAGGGTGCAACCCACTACATCAACAGTTTTTGGCATGCCCGGTGGGACTAACTAGGACAAGTTTGGTCCAAAGAGTTGAAGAATTTTTGGTGTGTTCTTCAACCAACTAGCCTTTGGAGGCTTCTTTTTTCATCAACACCAATGGCACCTCCGTGTTGAATCAACTGGTTAAGCAGTCCTGGTGCCATCAAGAAATCACATTTTTATATGGTTTTTTATCAAAACCATATGAAGGAATACAAGGTACATGGTTCTAAGCAATGGATTATACACACCAAAATGTGCTTTCATTTGAAACAACTCTTCCTATGCATCAATAGACCCTTCCTAGTCTCCCTCAACTCCCTCAGATCACTGATCCTGATGGCAGGAGGAAGGAAATAGTGGAGTCATGGGGTAGGAAGGATGAGAAGAAAGGTTTTGCTCAAAACCTTGAAGAAGATAAAGCTGCCCCTACCCATCATGGTGATGCTTATGACCTCCAAAAAAGGCTATTCCAGAAAGATATAGCCAAGAGAATTGCAGAGTTGGAATTCAGAGAGAGATTCTTCAGCCAACGTGTGATGGACATGTCTGAACACACCCCATCTACACACCTCCAAGAGAGCTATCAGGCCACCCCTGATATAGATGACATGCTAGCCAAATGGAAAGAGGAGAATCATTCGATTCTAGCTCAAGGATTGCCTCCTCTTCCACATGATTTTTCCACTTCACCCTTCTCAAAGAGGAACCTATTTTTCAGGAGGTGAGTGAGGAAGAAAACATCTAATCTACAGCTTCCCAAGAGGCTATCATGAGTGATAAAGAAGAAGAAATTATCATCGATGCTCCTTATGAAGACATCATCGATAATGGAGAAGACACAGGGCATGCATACATGCAGATGTTCCAACAATATGAGGAGGAACGTAAGCATGGTGAGCTCTCTCCCCCTTTATTTGATGAACTATCTTGTTGCTTCGATGAGGAGGATGACTATGCCATGGAGCCAAAATTGGAGGAGGATCAAGAGGAAAAGGAGAAGCCTGTTCATCTTGAGAACAACCTTGAAGAAGAGAGTTTTGAACAAAGAGGTGATGTTTTATGGGATGAGCAATCTATTTTTGATTCCATTTCAGACATCACAACAGTCACCCTTCTTCAAGAAAGACTTGAGGGAGCAGAGGATGAGTTTGACAAGATCTTCAATGAAATAGAAGGAAACAGGTCAAACCATAATGCATTGCAAAGGGACTATGCACATCAAAGGGCTTATGGTGATGAGCCAGCAGCCATTAATTTCTTGGTGAAACACACTCGCATGAAGGACCAGCATTTAACAAGCTTCCAAGGATAAGAAGAGTACATATATGTTGGAAGCATGTTTTATTCTGATCCACTCAGCTACAAGCCAATCAAGGTGGCAGGCAAGAGGAGTAGGTCACCAAGTCTCCATTCCATTGAACCACTTGTCTGGCACCATAAGTTTCTTAGCCAGGGAGGGAACTTAAGAAATTTTTCCTTTGATCTAGGAGGGAGGCAAATATACCTAGTTAGCTGTACATAATAGTTTGCTTTCAGTTTCTTTTCCTATTTTCCCTAAGTGTAGTTTGCACAAGTAGTGTTTTTAGCCTTGTGTGTGCTTTCCTTTGTGTTTGGGGTAAAATCTCATGATTGATTCTTGGACCTCTCAAGGTTGTTTTTAACCTTCTTTCAAAGCTACATCTGACTCTGGTCCCAATGGATTTTAAGGCAGCTGGTTTATAAGCATAGCAGGCATGCTTCCCCTCAGAGTCGCCAATTTGTTGATAATTTTGGTCCTGCAGGCCAAAATCGGTCCCCCTTTTTCCCCTGCTATTCTGAGCCAGTCCATCTTTTGATTTTTCACAAGTCTAGAAGTTTCTACGAACTTTGCAAGCATTTCTATGGACTCTGTAGGTGTTTCTACGGACTTTGCAGGCATTTTTCTATGAACTTTGCAGGGAAGTTTTCTACAGACTCTGTAGGCAAAGACGAGTTCTTGACACTTAGGCGCAAAAGAAACCATTCAAGTGCCCTTACAGAGGGCAATTTTAGACTCAAGTGCCCTTGCGAAGGGCAGTTATAGACTCAAGTGCCCTTGCGGAGGGCAAGGAACATTTGCAAAGGGGTGAGGGAGAAAGTCAAAAAGGTAAGCTTCCTTTAGAAATTTGTTTAAGGCAAAGAAGAGAATTTCTTTGGACAAAATATTCGAAGGAATTCCTTCAGACTTTTTGTCTGAAGAAATTCTTCGGAAGAAAATCCCATCGTAGAAAAGACAATGCAAAGGAGAGAATGATTTCTTTCATACTTTTGTCTAAAGGAATTCCTTTGGACAAAAAATCTGAAGAAATTTGGGAGAGGATGGCTGCAGGAAAAAAGCCCGAGGAAAAACTCTGAAGAAGCGATCAAAAAAATTCTTGCAGACTTTTTGTTCGCGAGAAAATAGTCCAAAACCAAGGAAAAGAACCGAAGGATTTGCCAAGGATGGTGACATCTCTGAAGCCATCAATTTTAGGGAAATAGACTAGCTGTTGATTTTCAAACGGTGACGGGCCCTCAAACGTTAATTTTAAGGCGTGAAATAGCCATTGATTTTGAAAATCTTAAGGACAGGTCGCGAGTGAACTCAGTGACCTGCCAAGAAGATAGCCCCTGAGGTCTGAAGGAGACAAAGAAGACAAAACTAGGAAGAGACAAAGTGCAGAAGTGGACAAAATAGTCCAAGTGGCAAAGGGAGGTGTCGACTCAAGGATTTACTCCTATAGTGCCTACCAAGCAGTCATCAAGAGGTGCAAACAGTGAATGATGCGCTCTGTTTTCTCCACTTTGCATTTATAAGTAGATAAAATGCATGAATATCTGAAGGGAGAAGTCTATTTGTAGAAAAAAGGTGCAACCCATGCTTTCACATTAATGTTTGAATGCCAAAGTCAAAGCAGGAGCTAACACAACATTATCTATCAAGCAACTTACTCTTCCCAATGCTCTCAACACACATGGGCCACTTGTAAGAAGGGCACCAAAGTCTTTTCCAAACAATGCCAAAGTTTTTTCTCTTCTCTCTATATATTGTAAACTTCTCATTTTGAGAAGGGATATCTTCTTAGCCCGTAAGGCAAAGCTCTGCCCAAAAATCTTTGGGTTTGTAAGACAAAACTCTGCTGGATTTTACCTTGAATCAAGACATAGTATTTTTTACCTCCATTCTGAGTTTGCACTTTCATATTTGTCTATGCCTTTGTTCTGTGTTAAGTCATTTTCCTTTATGCTTTCACATAATGATTCCAGCATGTCTAGTGCATTGTGAAGTTTCTTCTTCTGTAGGTCTGCCAGAAGTGTCTACAGCAGGAATATAGGTGCATGTGAATAGGCTGCCAAAGTGTGTCTCAAAGCACCTCTGGTAGTTATTCCTCCCTGTATCTCTACGGACCCCTGACTCACTAACACAGAATAGCTTCCCACATTAGATGAAGTGTATGTTAGCTTGTCCTTGGTGAAAAGTGTAGGTTTGAGCTAAGTAGATCAACTCTTTTGGTGTATCACCTTTTAGTTTAGGTTTAGGTTCTATTTTTGGCATCCTTCTCCTTTTTCAACCCCCACTTTTTTTCATTTATTTTTTAGCAGTAGGAAATCTAGGACCTAAAAGATACATCAAAGGGAGCTAGCCCTTATCTAGAGACTCTTCCCCCAGTTTTTCCCTACCCACAGGCAAGAGGAGAGTTTCCATTGTTGCGTGTGGAAGGCAAGAGCTCGGCCTCCTATCTAGGGTGCAATCCACTATGTCAACACTCATCAAATCATTCTATGTGATGATCAAGCCTCTAACTTGGTTAACTATGAGCTCGTTGTCCCCATAAGCTTGCAGTAGTTTGATTCCTCTCTTGGTGGCCCATTGAAGACCATGGATCAAGCCTTCATATTATGCTACATTTGAAGAGCAACTGAAATGAAACCTATAGAAAGAGAAAAGCTTGTTACCTGAGGGTGAAACGAACATTGCCTCAGCACCTATGCCATTCTTTCTCCTTGAGCCATTAAAGAAGAACTTCCATAAATCATTGGGGTCTTATTTAGGTCTAATGAGTGACGGCATGGGTTGATTCTCTTCATGCAACAGATAGACAGCCATTTCTTTTCCCTCAACACCTTCCAAAGGGTTTAAAAATTGGTTATCTCCCCATAAATCATCCAAGAACAAGTTTGGAACTTCTTAAGGATGAGTTTTCATCTCTTGGTCACTTGTAAACTCATCCTCATCAAGGATGATACAATTGAAGCTTATATTATCTAGCTGATGGGGTTCAATATAGAATTATGCCATGGGTCTAGCCTTGATTGAGACCTTAGTCCTATACCTCTTTTTGAATGCCATGTGAGACCAATCTACTATAAGGTAGCCCCCAATCTTGGTTGTGAACTCTCTAGAAAGACACAAGGCAAAACGAAGAGTGATATCTAGAATCAACACATTTTACACCAAGAGTACGCTAGGACAAACATGCAATGTTAGGCTCAAATTCTTAATGATGCCTTACGTCTTTATGGAATAACCATCAAGTTTCAGGACTCCTTTAGTGTGAGGCTCATACTTGAGTTTCAATTGGTTAGCAATAGACTTTGGTATGATTGAGGTGCTAGCCCCACTATCCACCAAGTAGTTGTGGACCAAAGAATCGCTAATGATCAAAGAGATGTAGAAAGGGGGGCTTGGTCACATTACTTGACCCTTCTATCATATGCTTCTTGATTGCATTAGTGAGGACTTCAACTATCTTGCTTGGCTGCTTACTTGTAGTTATAGTAACACCCATCTTGGACAATCCTTCTTGTAAGATGTCTACTTGGCCAGGTAGGGAAAGCATGCCCACATCGACACACTCACTCTATATTTCTTCATTTGCTCCATAATGTTGATTGGCATACCACCAAATTTTACTTAAACTTTGGGAGCTACTATTGTTGGCCTTGTCATTGAAGGAGTGGTGACAATAGGCTATTTTAAAGCTTCCTAATTGTTGCCCATATTCCTTCTCTTGAACCTTGAATTTGCTGAGATGGGGATGTGAGATAGGCTGGGTGTGGCCTGATGATTAGATGCATAACTCTCATCTTGCTCACTAATGACCATTGAGGCTTCTGGCTGGTTTGATCCTTGATCCAAGCCTTGCTCTTGTGGAGGTTGTTCTTGTTTTATCATTATGGGTACCTCCGTGATTTGGGTCATAAGAGCCTAGTTGCATCCATAAGAAACAACCTACCACCATTGATCATTAAACACCTGATTGGACCCATTAATTGAGACAATGGACTACCTAAAATAATGATTCCATGAAATTTTCTCTTTAGCTTCTTGAGCCACATTATTCTGAACTAGGACCAAGGACTTGGAAGGGCTTGTAACATTCGAATTGTAGTAATGCTATCTAGAATAGTTAGGTTGCCCCTGTCCTTGGAAACCTCCTTTGTAAGGTGGCCTATTTGCTTGATAAGGTTGCTACTGAGGCTAATATGGAGCTTGATAAGGCTTGTTATAAGCTTGCCTCTTGACATTGACCACATCATTTCCCAAGGATTGGAGCATGCTCTTCAACTCCAAGTAATTCTTCTGCTCTTGGGAGTCATTAGATCCACTAGTAGAGGCCTTCTCTTTTTTAGGTGAAGGTACAACAACAATTGTTAGCATTGGAAGTATAACATCAAGTGGAGGAATGACTATAAGAGGTGGTATGATCTCTGGAAAAAGAGGCATTAGAGGTCTGGGAGTGAGTTTACCACCCTAAACCAGATAATTCTCTGCCTTGATGGCCACCTTGTATGCATCCGACAATATGCTTCCTCCCATAGACTGGATCATTACAGCGATGTCACTGTTGAGATCCTTCAAGTAATAAAACAAAATAAAGTTTGGATATGGTCTAACAGTTGTTGGGATTCTATCCCATGCATTCTAAAATCTTGTATTGAAGTCTTGCATGACTTCATGAGGAGCTCTCTTGATGGTGGTCAGTTGCTCTACAAGTGACATGTGGTCACTCTTATCTACAAATATTTTACACAGGGTTGCTCCTAGCTCATCCCATGAGTAGATATAATTAGGAGCAAGGACCCTATACCATTATAATGCCTTTCCTTTGAAGGACACAACCAATATCCTAACAACCACATTTTCCACTGTGATATTGTGAATGTTGATAAAGTTGTCTATGTTTATTATGTGCTCAGTAGGAGTTACAGCTTGGTCTTCTATGTAATAAGGAACAATTTTGAGTGCTGCTACTAGCATAGGATCATACTATGGTAAGTTCAAAGGGCTTTGGTCACTGAAGCCCATAAAATCTCTTTGGAGAATCATGGTAGCAAGAGGGGATGATAAAGATCTTGTGTAGGTATACTTTATGATTGGTTTAGGAGGATAACTTCTTACGTAAGGATGAGTATGGGCAAACCTTAACCTTCTTACTGAGTTTAAAGGTAATTCAATAAATTCAAAAGGAATACCTACAGAAGTTGATCTTGTAGTCACCTTTGGCATGAAAGATAGCTAATGCTCTGCCACCAGATAGCTAGGTGTTCTTTGGAGTCACAAAATGCTGAAGGATGAAAGCTACCATTACTACAAACTGATCAAAACAACATCAAAATTGACAAAATTTTACATAAAAATGGAAGTGAAATGGTAGTGGTCCCGCTGGATGTGCCAGAACTATTATAGACTAGATTTGGACCTTTGTGAGAGCGTTATTTAGGCTCTCTCACTTCCATCTATAAGCATGGGAACAACCTCAAGATGTGGGTGTCCTATGGTGAGGTTGAACCTCTAGAATTTTTTTTTATGAGGATAGTTCCTCAGGGGCTTCACTTCAAGTCCTTAATTTCTACACTAAACTATACTAATGGCCAAGGAAAAGGGGTAGAAGGATTACTTGAAAATAAACCTAAGCTAATGGGAGGTGATGCACCAAAAGAGAGTGATCCACTTGGTCTAGAAAATAACAAACTACTAATGAAGCTACAAGATGCAGGCTTATTCTAGTTCTATCTCAGGGGTCGTAAGCAAGGAAATTTTGCGTGGAGGTTGAATAAGAGATTTACACTTTGAATAATAAAAAAATAGGTCTACGAGAAACACTGAGTTAGTAAAATTCAAAGGATATTAGACCAAAAAACACTTCATGTAATCTTGCATAAAATTGAAAGATTCAAAAGTAAGGTGCTTAGAGAAAACATAGGTTATGAACAACAATCATACATTCTAAAAATTAAACCAAAAAAACACACTTCTCTTTGACCACAAACACAAAAAATTTCCTTATATTGCTTCTAATGAGTCTTTTACAAAGCAATTTTTTAAGAGTGATTTTATCACCAGTACATTTCTAGGCTCCAAGGCCTCTATTTATAAAGAAAAAGAGGGAAGAGAGAAAGGGAGGAAAGAAGAAGTCACAAATGGATGGAACATCCTATTGTCCTTGATGTTCATAAATGCATCATTCCAGATTGTCGCTCAATACTCTCGAGCCCTTCTTGCCTTTAAGACTTTCTTTGGCATGTCTAAAAAGTCATGCTGTGAGCAGATTAAATGTTTCTTCTTGGCATGATGCATTTAAGCATGGAATGGTGATTGTGGGCAATGAACCATGGTGGATGAGATCCTTCATAACTTCTAGCTACGAGCCGCTCTGACTCTCCCATGTTTATTTAACATCTTTGTGCCACTTGTCCTTTACTGATTGGCCTTTTTTGCTCTAGTTACACCATGTGGCAACCTTATATTTGTTACATCATGATTCTCACATTACTGGACCAAGCTTAAGTTGAGCCCTTGGAGAATACTAATTTACTTTATGCAGAGTAATTTGGGTTCCTTGAACTCCCCAACTTTGGACTTTCCCAAATCCTTTACTTATAAAGCCTTTTCAATTAGAGTACTTTGAGAAACCTGATTTACTCTATGCAGAGTAATTCGGGTTCTCTAAGCCTACTTACTTCAATCTTGTCCATCTTTAAGTCTTCTCACTTTGCTACTTCCCAAGCCTTAAGACTTTGGGCTTTTCAAACTCGGTTACTTCCAACGGCTAGTCGCTTATCCCGATTTTAATGTCCAGTGGCCCATCATTTCCTTCAGACACTTGGTCTTAGGCTTCCCTCTTGGCTTATTTCTTTCAAAAAAAATCCTAAAGGAATTTATTCAAATAATTTATTTGAAGGAATTCCTTCAGAATTTTGGTACGCGTTTGTCTTTGGAAACTACCCTTTGGGATTTTCATAATGGACTTTCCCGAAGGGGAAGAGACCCTCGAATTTTCGCAAATGATCCTCCCAAAGAGAAAGATACCCTTCAGGAATTTTGAAATGGTTCTCCTGAAGGGTAACATACCCTTCAAGAAAATTGCAACTGTCCACTTGGAGAAGAAAAAGCCCTTCAAAAAAGTTGAAGTGTACCTTTGGGAAAGTTAACTGGTCCCTTTTGCCCTAAAAAGACCCTTCGACATTTTGAAAATGCCCTTCATATTTTTGAAAAAGTCATCTCTTGGAGAACCAAAGACATATTACTTTTCAAGACCAAATCAGGTTTTTTGAGTGCCTTTACTCATTTTGGACTTCTGTCTGCTCACAACTTATAAAGTAATCAAGTAGTGCTCCTTGGAGATCCCAAAATACACTGTCTGTGAGTAATTCAGGTTCTTCAACCTGCATTACTTCTACTTATAAAACATTTAGAAGCCAAGCACTACTATAAATCTGAAGTGCACTGTGCTTTCCAAAAAAAAAACTGAAGTTGTGACTACTAGAAAACCCAAAGTTCTCCCAAAGGCTTACCATTTTCTTGCTTGAAAGCTCCCTTTCCATACTTAGGTAAACTTTGATATGTGGGCAAAAAAAATGGACAACATGACCCATGGTCTTCTCTTGATGTCTCTACACCTTCCACAACATTTCACATTCTCTCTCAAAATTTTCACATTCAAAAATGTTCAACAAAAGAATCAAAACATGTTCTAGCATCTACAAATGACCTAATTTGACTTTTCATTGAGAAATTGTAAGCAAATGAATAGTTTAGTCCATTCTCAGACCCTGTCAAGTTTTATTAAGCACTTTATACTTGGATATTTATGGTCATAATTTCCTAATCACTAAAGCCATTGTTTAAACTTGCTAAACCCAATTAGGTCTTTTATTCTAGATAACATTATGAAATAATTTTGTCTTACCTTGAGACCTAATTGATATTTACATTCCTAATTGCCATTGTGTAAATCAA
The DNA here is from genome assembly GCA_037957365.1 of Torreya grandis. Lineage (NCBI taxonomy): Eukaryota > Viridiplantae > Streptophyta > Pinopsida > Cupressales > Taxaceae > Torreya > Torreya grandis. Next base: position 1,508,231 of record JARHVA010003336.1, read on the forward strand.
CAAGCTTGTTGACAACATGTTCAAGCTTTGTTTCACTGCACAACACTATTAGGAAAAACAAAGGATACATGCAGACCCATGAAGGGATTTTGTTTTGATTGCAAAGGGGCTCAAACACTTCATTTTATCATAGATCCAATCAAGGTCACAACTTTGAATGACATTGCATGAATATACACTTCAATCAAGACCATTATAGGAATTTAACCTCTGAAAACAACTACTAGTATCAAATGAGCACTACCATGATCTAACTAGTATTAAAACTCTACGTACAACTACTATGCAATCTTTGGAACTCTACGAGACCTAATCGGAATGTTAAACCTGATTACCAAAGAACTCAAAGACCTTTTTGAATAATAGAGTCAAAACCCAATTAAAAAGGTCATGAACACAAAGTAGACTCCAAGACCAAATCAAGGTTATAATACTTGATTACAACTGGGAATCACTTTCTTCTATCTAAGTCCTAACCAGGGAATAAATATTGATTAGCAAAGACCAACCCTGAATGAACACTGCTAGACCAAATTGAACATTATAAGTCTAATTACAACTATAGACTGGTGCTCACTCATTCCAAGACCTATTTGGGACTAAGAACACTAAAAAAAATTGAGATTAAATTGTTACATCCACAAATACCTAATCATGGATTTGAGTCCTAATTAAAACTGCAAGTGACAACATATTACACCAAGACCTAATCAAGATTTTTAGAAGCCCAATTAGCACAACTCTATAAACTAAAAGATGAAGTCTAATCTACACAAATCCCAAGGCAAAAAATCACTTGCCAAAAAACATTTAAAGTACAAGATGATGTCACTAAATAACATTACAAGTACAATATGGACTAGCATGAAAACCAAAAAACCTCCACACCAAAACACATCAAAAACCAAGACAAAAGCTAAGCAAATAATGGAAAAGAAACTACACTTTGTTTTTGGGTGATGTAAGATTGCTTGAGACCTTGGACGCTCCTACATCAGACACCCAATGTTTAAAAGTGTGAGCTCTAAATCACATTGATATGATAAGTAACAAAGTTACTCTTTTGGTCATGAGGTAAAGTGACCATGAAATCCCCTTCTACCATACCAAGTAAATCAACTATTTGTTCTTTTTTTTTGTGTCATTTCCAGTTCCTACATGTTGGTTCTCTTCTCTTTTATTCACATTTTTTCTATTTATCTCACTCCTTGTGGTATTTTACCACACACCATAATCTCTCTCCTTTGTGGGCTTAGACCCACCATCATTTGTTCTCCTCGACCAAAGGCATAATCATCTCTCAATCAACTCACTTGTGGGTTGAAACCCACTCTCATTTGTTCAACACCGCCAAGATGCTCTATCATGCACCTCACTATCCAATGTGGGATCAAACCCACCATAGACTGACCACCTCCTCCTAAAGCCCACTTGGATTTGATCGCACCTTGTCCAACTAGTTGTTGGATCAATCAAAAAATGATAAACCTCCATTTGAAGCTATTCTCTCATGGTTGCAATCTCATCTATCAGTATCAATAACATAACAATTGAATCCACATACACATGGGCATATAAATGATAGTCCATGACATCCAAAATCACATTAACGTTAGTTTTTACCTTCACATCATTCATTGTTTGCATTTATATATCAAGTAAAATTTCCATCTTAGCTACAAATTCAACACCTACACCACATGCTTGCTCTGCCATACACATTAGCAACTCTATCTTCCACTTGGTGAGCTCAAGAAACTCACTCTTTGCACCTGCAACATCAGGTTCCTCCACACATACCATGACTAATCTCAAAATTAGATTTATTCTCTCATCTATTTCCATGCTTCATGTCAAGATTTGGATTCTCAAAGCTGATGGAGTATGGCAACATATTTGTTCTCAAAGCCTTCACCATTATTCTACCCACTCCTTAGGACAATATTGGATTTTTCTTGGGACAACTCTCCTTCATCAATTGGCTACAAATGAGCCTCTATCTTCACATACTCTTGAAAACAAAAATGTTGCCATACTCCATAACACTCTTTTATCCACATTAGCTTGAAGACACTCCACATTGGTTGGAACATCAACACTAACAACCTCTTCATCCACCACTGTCATGTCACTCACTTGGTCAGTTTCTTCATTCTGTCTCTCATACACATGAGCATGCTGGACTACACTACACTTAGTCCTCTTATTTTCTACTCTCTCCATAGCTAGACCTACACATTGAAAAAACACATTAGGGGAAACAAAATATCCCTCAAACAACTCAACAACTACTTTATCATGCACTAAAGGCATGTTGTTCAACCCTTCTTTAATGCTTGTATGCTTCTCATATATTTCATTCCCACTATGGGCTGCCAATGGCCCATTCTCCACAACCCTCATGGTTGTTTTTTGCTCCTATATACTTATGATTTTAGCTTCTACACATGGTTGAACCTTCACAATCATCTCATTGTGTGCATTTTCTTGCACCACCACCACATCTATTGTTTATTCTAAATAAACTTATAAATCTACTTGTTTACTCTCTTCATCCACCTGTAACTATACATGGCTACAATACTTTTTTCAAATCAATTGTTTCATTCATAAAAACATGTATCATGCCTTGGTTGTCCTCAACCCTATTACCATCCAAATGAAAAGCGACAATCTAATTTCCATATCTAACCAAGGAGAAATTAGAATTTGCCCACTCATGGGTCTCCACAACTACTTGACCATCATCACACAATGGTTATCCAACTTATGGTGGATAATATACCACATCCACATCATCATTCATGAGGATGTCTTCACCCATAAGATGTTCACATCTCTCAAACACATTGTTGTTATGAAAATCAACATTAGGTTATACATATAGAATCCTCTCCTTGTTGCCTTCAAAGACAACCTACTCATTGGTGCACCTATGTACCTCCATGCTAGTTCTCAAAGTAGTCTTTGGATTCTCACATGACATCTCCCCATATGTATTTCCTCTCTTGGTAATATGTTTCTCACCAATGCCCTCAAGCCTCTTCACATGAAGCTTCCTTAGTCATCCTGGCTGCAATTTTGGGTGCACAAATTGACTCAACATTTTGGAAACCATATTTTCACACTCATAAACTATCTGCTTACCTTTCCTTTGTCTCCTCACTTGGATATCCTTCCAATACATGGTTGAAACTCCACTCAACCACTTGTATGCAACCTTCACCTTCATGGGGTCAAAAATATTCTCATGCTCAAAACACATCTCTAGATCAACTAGCCAAGTCATGAACTATTCCCAATTCTCTTTTCCATAAAATAATATAATATCATCAAATGATTTATCCACTATAACCTTGACTAGTTTCTTTTATCTGCTAGCATATTTTTCTTCTCTCACTTGGCCTCCATATAAAGCATTTATCTGCACTTTTAGGTAAAATAACCCCACCATCAACTCTTCCTCATCACCATCACACACAAATTCACCATCATCACCAAGTATAGTCATATATAATATTTTTTAGAACACTTTCAACATCTCTATCAACTCACCCATCTCACCTGCCCTTATCTTGTGTGCCATCTCTTACCATTAATAAATAGGCCCCTCTTTCATAACCTATAATGGACTCAAAATTAAGTCTCTTAAAATTCCCTCACACTTTTTCCTGACTTCACACACCTACAACCAACTATGCAAACTTTGCGACAACTTACAACTCTATGTAGACTTTTCTCCCATAGTGTACAACATACGTTGAAGAGTTTTATTCCCCAAACAAAACCACAAGAACACTACTTTCTCTAATACTAATTTGTGAAAGCACAAGGAGGGGGAGAATAATTAATGTTTTCCTCTATTTCCCATGGCGTAGGGGTTCACCAATCTAATGGAGACACACACATTTTTTTCAAACAATTGACGGTCACTCAAAATAGAGATTCACTTGCAATAACACAAAGAAATACATTCTTAGTTCTAACACAATTTGGCTTATTCGATTACAAAATCATGGAAGAATTAATTACAAATACCTACTACCCTACACTCATACCTTTGGCTCACATTGGCAACATACACGATCTTTTACATACTTCCTCCACCAAGAAACAAAAAATAATCTTATTCTGGTCTTTAATTTATTTCCATTCACTAGATGCAAATCAACTAGCCCTCAACAATGATGTTATATATCTTATTTAGGTGAAATGAATGACCCATGGTCTTCTCTTGATGCCTTTACACCTTCCAAAATTGTTTCACATTCTCACTCAAACATTTCACAATCACAATTGGTAAAGGAAATAATTAAAACATGTTTTGGCATCTACAACTAACCTAGTCAGACTTTTCACTAAGAAAATGTAAGCAAATGAATGGTTTAGCCCATTCTCAGACCCTCTCACATTTTTATTAAGCAATTTATACTTTTTTAGTCCTAGTTAGGATTTCTTTAGTGTCAAAGCCAATTTTAAAACTCACTAGACCCATTTAGGTATTTTATTCTAAATAACATTGTGAAATAAAATTGTCTTATGTCGAGACCTATTCAGGATTTACATTATCGATTACCATTGTGTAAATAAAAAAACTTGTTCATAACATGTCTAGGGTTCAATTTCATTGCATAACACTATCAGGAAACACAAAGGATACATGCAGACCCATGCATGGATTTGGTTTCGATTGCAAGGGGGCTTGAACACTTCATTTCCTCATAAAACCAATTGGGGTGACAACTTTGAATAACACTACATGAATATACACTTCAACCAAGAGAATTTTGGGACTTCAACATCTAAAAATAATTATGAGCATCGAACAAGCACTACTAAAATCTAACTAGCCAAAAAAATTTGGATAGAACTACTGTGCAGTCTTTAGAACTCTACGAGACCTAATCAGAACATTTAACCTGATTACCAAATCTAAATTAAACACTTCATTGAGGACCATAGTTAAAACGTGGTTAGAAAGGAAATGAACACAAATTAGACTCCAAGATAAAATTAGGGTGTAATCCCTGATTACAACTATGAAGCACCTTCCATCTTTCCAAGACCTAACTAGGGAATAAATCTTGATTAGTAAAGGCCAACCTTGAATGAACATTGCTAGACCAAATAATACATTATAAGTATGATTACAACTATAGACGGGTGCTCTCTCATTTCATGACCTATTATTGAATTACTATGTCCATCAAGACCTAATGGTGGATCTGAGTCCTAATTATAACATCAAGTGATAGCATATTGCACCAAGACCAAATCAGGATATGTAGAAACCTGATTAACACAACTCTGCAAACTAAAAATGAAGTATAATCTACATGAATCCCAAGGCAATAAACCACTTTTCAAAATAATGTTTAAAGTACAAGATGATGTAACTAAATAACATGCCAAAGTACAAGAGGGACTGACATAGAAATCGAGAAACCTCCTCCACACCTAAACACACCAAAACCCAAGATGAAAGCAAAGTAAATAATGGAAAGGAAACTAAAATATATTTTTGGGTGATGCAAAATTGCTTGGGACCTTGAATTCTTCTACATCATTTAGAGTGGAATCAATGCTTATGAGGGGTTTCTTTTTTTATCATCAAATTTTTAGGTTAGGTCTCTATCACTTTTAGGTACATAGTTCCATTATCAGATCATGATGACTATCACAAGATCTAGAAATTGAAAAATATGCCTCTAAACCTTGAAATTCACCTCCATTTAGTTTTAAAATAAAGTAAATAAACTATATTAATTTTATAGTTGGGAATTACACCCTTGTGAGAGAGTTCTTTAGGATCCCTCACTTCCAAATATAAGCATGGGGTCAACCTCAGGATGTGGGTATCCTATGATGAATTTGAACCTCCAGACTTTTTTATGAGGCTAGTTCCTCAGTCAATTTAGCTCTTGATCTCACACTAAAATCTACTATCAGCTAAGGAAAATAGGTAGGAGGATGAATGAAAAGGAAATCTAGGCTAAGGGAGGTGATGCACTAAAATAAGTGATCCACTTGGTTTGGGAAAAGAGCCAACTACTGATGAATCCAAACATGACACATGCTATTATAGTTCTATCTCAAGGCCATAGGCATGGAGCTTTTTCATGGAGGTTGGAGAGAAGCCTTACGCTTTGAAGGATAACAAAATACGTCTAAGAGAAACAGTATGAACTGGTAACACTTCAAAGGGAGCTTAACACAAAAAAAATTCACGCAATCCTACATAAAATTGAGAGGATTAAAAGAAAGGTGCTAGAAGAAATCATAGGTGATGAATGATAATCATACATTCTACCAATGAAACCAAATGTGTACACTTGTTTTAACCAAAAATAGAAAAGTCTTCCTTGTATTGCTTCAAAAGAGTCTTTTACAAAGTGATTTATGTAGAGTAACTCCATTGCCAATATGGGCATGATTTTCTTGGCTCCAAGGCCTCTATGTATATAAAAAAAGAGGGAGAGAGAAGAGGAAGAAAGGAGTCATCTATGATAGGAAATCTGATGTTGCACTTTCTTGTTTTCCTTAAATGCACCACTCAGGATCGCTCGACAATCCTCTCGAGCCCCTCCCATCTTTAAGTTTTTCTTTTGGTGCATCTGAGAAGCCATGTTGTGAGAAAATAGAATGTCTCTTCTTGGCATGATGCATTTAAGCGTTGAATAGTTATTTTGGGGAGTGAACTATGGTGGATGAGAGCCTTCATAATTTCTAGCTACCAGCCACTTGGACTCTCCCGTGCTTATTGGTCATCCTTGTGCCACTTATCCTTTACTGATTAGCCCTTTTTTCTCTAGTTTATGCCATGTGGCAACCTTCTATTTATTAAATCATGATTCTCACGTTGCTGGACCAAGCTTAAGTCAAGCACTTAAAGAATCTTGATTTACTCTATGCAGAGTAATTTAGGTTCTTTGATCTCTCCAACTTTGAGCTTTTTTAGATCTTTTATTTATAAAGCCTTTTAAGTAAAGTACTTGGAGAAACTTGATTACTCTATGTAGATTAATTTAGGTTCTCTAAGCTTACTTACTTCGGACTTGTCCATATTGAAGTCTTCTTAATTTTTTTGTTTCTAAGCCTTAAGACTTTAGGCTTTTCAAACTTGATTACTTCCAATGACTAGTCGCTTATCTTGATTTTGACATCCATTGGTCTGTCATTTCCTTTAGACACTTGGTCTCGAGCTTTTCTTCTGGAGGAATTCCTTTGGCCTTTTCTTTCAGCTAAATCTCTTGAAGGAATTTCTTTGGATAATTTGTCCGAAGGAATTCCTTTGAACTTTTTGTTTGCATCTATTTTCAGAAATCAACTTTTGGGATTTTTTCAATGGACTTTTTTGAAGGGTAAGAGACCCTTCAGGCTTTTTATGTGCCCCTTCAAACTTCCACGAATGATCCTCTCGAAGGGAGAGATACCCTTCAAGAATTTTGAAATGGTCCTTTCGAAGGGTAACATACCCTTCAAGAAACTTGCAACTGTCCACTTGGAGAAGGAAAAAACCCTTCAGATTTTTTTGAAAAAAACTCATCCCTTGAAGAACCTGAGAAGCACTATTTTTCAAGACCAAATTAGGTTTGTCAATCCCTTTTACTTATTCAGTCTTTTGACTACTCACAACTTATGAAGTAATCAAGTAGTGCTCTTTGGAGAACCCAAAATACACTGTCCATGAGTAACTTGGGTTTTTAAACCTGAATTACTTCTACTTATAAAAAATTTAAAAGTTAAGCACTATTAGAAACCCAATTTTCACTATGCCCTCAGAAATGTGAAGTTGTCACTATTGAAAAACTTGAAGTCCTCCCAAAGACTTGCCATCTTCTTGCCTGAAAGCTCCCTTTTTTATACTTAGGCAAATTTTGATATGTGGGTCAAAAATGGCTAAATTTTTTGGTGATTCATAGGGAAGCATGCCTATTGTGCTTGAGAACCCAGTTCATTTGCTTCATGCAATCCATTGGGCATGGAGTCACTGATTTTGTATGAAGCTGGCTCTATCTAGAAATTTCTCTTTAAGCAATAAGAATAATTAAAATGAAACAAACTTTGCCCAAGGCACTTAGGGAAGGGAAAACACAACTAAAATATATGTGCACAAGGCACTTAGAAGAAAACATGAAAAACTATACAAAAGGTAAATATTTATACAATGAATACAAAATCTTTTAATAACAAGTATTTAGATGAAACCCATTGACTAAGATGGGTAATACCTCCCCATCTAGTTGGGCAAGCTCAAAAGTGTTATGTTGTTTGCATTCATGGATCACATAAGGGCCACTCCACAAGCTGTCAAACTTGGTATAATTTTCTGGTTTGGCCTTCTTTGAGTCCCATTTGAGAACCAAGTCTCCCTCCTTGAAAGTCCTTATTGTATCTCTCTTGTCAAAAGCCTTTTTGACCTGGGCTTGATGTGCCTCCAATGTCTTCATTGCAAGGTCCCTTGTCTCCTCAAGCTCTATGAGTTTTGTCAATCTCACATTCATGGGTTCATCTTCCATTAGCTCCAACTAATGGGCTAGTTCTAATGTAGGTAGATCAAGAGAAATGGGTAACTTGACCTCCCTTCCATATACTAGAACATATGAGGAATTACCAACAACAGCTTTAGGAGTTACCTGATCAACCCACAAGGTTGTTTTCAACTTGGTGTGCCACATCCTTTGATTCTCCTCCATGGTCCTCTTGATAATCCTCAGCAAATTTTTATTTGTGGACTTAGCCAATCCATTTCCTTGAGGATAATAATTTGAAGAAGTGCTGAGGTAGATTCCCATTTTGAGAGCACATTCACTTATTTTCAAACCAAGGAAAGCCAAAGCATTATCAGATATGATAATGGATGGAACTACAAACCTAGTCACAATGTTGTCATAGAATCTAAGACTATACTTTTATTGGATTCCTTCAATGCAATGGCTTCCACCCATCTGGAGAAGTAATAAATTTTAGTAAGCACCCACTTATGCCTTGCACTTGATGGGAGGTTGATCATACCAATAAAATCTAAACCCCATTGCATGAATGGTTGCTCCACTTGAATAGGGTTGAGAGGGAAAGCCGCTAACCTTTGATTACCTATAAAAAGAGCACATTCTTGACACCTCTTCACCCATGCATAAGTGTCCTTGAAGAGGTTGGGCCAGTAGTAACCAACCCTCATGATTTTTGTTACAATAGTCCTTGGAGAAAAATGACCTCTTGTAAGCCCATCATGGAAATGCTCCAAAAGATTAGCTACTTGATCATCATCTACACACCTTAAGAGCACTCCATTGAGGTCTCTTCTGAATAAAACCCTATCAACTAAAGCATAAGGTATGGATTGAAGTCTGAAATACCTTCTTTTTGCTTTGTCCATACCTTGAGGGTACCCACTTGTTAGTAGAAGGTGCATCATATCATGGATCCAACTAGTGTGAGGTGGAGGTGCATCTGCTTGTAGGTTATCTTTTGTTACCAAATGACCTCTTTGTCTTCATGAAGGTGATCAACCATATGCTCACATAAGCCTTTACCTCTTACTAGCTTAGTGACCTTGACCTCCACGTCATACTCCATGACTTTAGTAATCCAAATAGCTCTTTTTTTGCTCAAATATTTATTAAGAATGAAGTCTCTTACCCTAGGATGAGACACCATAAGGTGGATTTTTCTATTGGATAGCATTGCCCTGAAATTCTTGAGGCTCCTTACTGCTGCAAGGACTTGATTTTCTACAAAGGTATACCTCACCTCATACTCTTCAAGCCCCTGACTGAAAAATGATAATGGCTGCTCAAGTCCTTCACCATTCCTTTGCATCAACATAGATGATATATTATCAATGTTGGCAAAATCATAAAATATGAAATCCCTTGAGAAATTAGGATTCATAAGTGTGGGTGCTTGAGTGATGGCTTACTTGATAGCCTTAAATGCTGACTTGCTTTCATTTGACCAAGTGAACACTTGGTTTTTTTTCAGCATAACAGTGATGGGTTTGACCAAATTTGCAAAACCAGGGATAAATTTTCTCATGAAGTTTATATTTCCAAGGAAACTTTGGAGTCCCTTATTATGCTTGGGCAGGGATAAGGCCAAGATGGCACTTATTCTCTCTGGATCAATGGACAACCCCTCCTTTGAGATGATGTGGCCCAGTAGCTTGCCTGTATGCACAACAAACACACATTTCTTAGTATTCAATGAAATGGCATACTCTCTGCACCTTTCAAAAATTAGCCTTATGTGGTCCATATGCTTACTGGCATTCTTGGAGAAAACCATGATGTCATCCAAGTATACCAGTACCATTTGGTTTAACAGCCCTTGAAAATCCATATCCATGGCTTTTTGAAAAGTTGTGTCACTATTTGATAGACCAAAGATCATCTTTTGGTATACATACATGTCCCATTTGGTGGTGAAGATAGTCTTGTACTGGTCTTCATCTTTCACCTAGACTTGGTTGTAGCTAGAAAATCCATCCAACAAAGAGAAGTGTTCTGATCTTGCAACTACTTGGAGAAGTTGCTCCATGGATGGTAGAGTGTAGTAATCTTTTAAGGAGACTTTGTTGTTCAAATCTATGAAGTCCACACAAAGCCTAATCTCCCCACTCTTTTTTCTTAAAGGCACAAATTTGGCTACCCATGTTGAATGTTTGATGGGAAAGATGATCTTGGACTCGATCAATTTGGTTAACTCTTTCCTCATGAGCTCTTCAATCTTGGGGTAAACGGGCCTTTGTTTTTGCTTCACGTTCTTCACATTGGCCTCCAAATCTATGGTATATTGAGCTAAATTAGGATCAAAACCCTTTACTTCATTGTACTACCAAGAAAAAATGTCTGCATACTCTTGGAAAAGTGCTATGAAAGCATGCCTCTCAGCATTGTTTCTTACCTTCTCAAGCTTGAGAATTTTGTCTTTGAAGATGAGGACTCTCTCATAGTTCTCTTCGTTCGTAGACATTATTGCCTTTTCTTTTCTCATATGGTCTCCTTCATGAAAAAGGACCTCAAGTGTAACCAACCCCTTAAGAATTTTTTTCAACTTTAGCTGAACAATCTAATCCTCATATTGATCCTACAATTTAGCTTGGTTGGAGGAGGAGAACTTAGCTTCCTATTGTAGGAAGCAAGAAATTTGCTTGTCACTTTAAAAAACCTACTAGTGAGCTTCATTATTCAGCACTGATGGCCTCACCACCACCTTGACATGTGGTTGAACCTTAGCTTCTTTCAACTCACTTGGAATGTCAAACTAAGCTCCCATGGCTGCCAGCCTGTCAACATGATGGTTCTGATTTCTTGGGATAGCTTGAATGTCAAAAGCCTCAAAATCTTCAATTAGGTCCCACAGTCAATTTTTGTAGGACCTCATCAAGGAATTTTTTGTGAGTTTCAAGCCTCTGACCTGGTTTACTATGAGCTCACTGTCCCCATAAACTTGTAGTAGTTTGATTCCTCTTTTGGTGGCCCATTGAAGGCCACATATCAAGCCTTCATATTCTACTACATTTGAAGAGCAGCTGAAATTGAACCTATAGGAAGAAGAAAAATTGTTACTTGAAGGGGAAACCAACATTGCCCCAACACCTACACCATTTTTGTTCCTTAATCGATCAAAGAACAACTTCCATCAACCATTGGGGTCTTCTTTAGGTCTAATGAGCGAAGGTATGGGTTGATTCTCTTCATTTAGTAGATAGACACCCATGTATCTTTTCTCAATACCTTCCAAAGGGTTGAAAAATTGGTTATCTCCCCATAACTCATCAAGAACAAGTCTAGAAACTCTTCAGGATGGGTGTTTAACTCCTGACCAATTGTAAACTCATCTTCATCAAGGATAATATAATTAGGGTTTATGTTATTTGGATGATGGGGTTCAATGTGGAATTGTGCCATTGGTTTAGCCTAGATTAGACCTTAGTCCCGTACCTTGTCCTGAACATCATGTAAGACCAATCTACTACAAGGTAACCCTCAATATTGGTTGTGAACTCTTTGGAAAGACACAATGAAAAGTGAGGAGTGACATCTAGGATCAACATGTCTTGCATCACAAATATTATAGGATAAGCATACAAGGTTATGCTTAAATTCTTGATGATACCTAATGACTTTGCGGAAGAACCATCAAGCTACATGACTCCCTTGGTGTGCAATTAATACTTGATATTCAGTTGGTTAGCAATAGACTTTAGCATGACTGAGGTGCTAGCCCCACTATCCACCAAGTAGTTGTGCACCAAGGAGTTATCGATGATTAATGAGATGTAGAATGGGGGGGGCTTGGTCATACTACTTGACCTTTCTCCCAAAGGACTCTTCACTGCATTAGTGAAGACTTTAACTTCCTTTCTTGGTTGCTTACTTGCAGTTATAGAAACACTCATCTTGAACATACCTTCTTGAAGAATGTCTACTTAGATGGGCATGGAAAGTATGCCCCACATTGGTATGCTCATGCTATATTTCTTCATTTGCTCCATAATATTGATCGACATACCCCCAACCTTTGCCTAGGTTTTGGGAGTAACTGCTACTAGTTTTGTTAGTGAAGGAGTGGTGACAAGAGGTTATTTGAAAGCTTCCTAATTGTCACCCATATTCCTTCTCTTGAACCTCTTATTTGCTGAGACTAGGGTGTGGGCCAAAATAGGAGTAGCCTATAGATTGGATGCATAACACTCCTCTTGTTCAATGATGACCATTGAGGTTTCTAGCTGGTTTGACCCCTGATCTTAGCCTTTTTCTTGTGAAGGCTACTCTTACTTTGTTAGCATGGGAACCTCTATGATTTGGGCCATAAGAGCCTAGTTATATCTATAACCAACATCCTGTTGCCATTGATCATTGAATGCTTGGTTGGAACCATTAGTTAGGACAATAGATTATGCAAAAGAATGATTCCAAAGCATTGTCCCTTCAACCTCCAAAGCAACATTGTTTTGAATTGGGACCAAGGAGTTGGAAGGGCCTGCAGTGTTTAGATTATAATTATGTTGCGTAGCATAGTTAGGCTGCCCCTATCCTTAAAAACCTCCTTTTTAGGGTGGCTTATTAGCTTGATAAGATTGCTGCCAAGGCTAATATTGAGCTTGATAAGGCTTTCTGTAAGCCTGCTACCTCTTGACATTAACCACATCATTCCCTAAGGATTGGAGCATGCTTTTCAATTCCAAGTAATTTTTCTACTCTTAGGAGTCATTGGATCCACTAGTAGAGGCCTTCTCTTACTTAGGTGAAGGCACATAAGCAATTGTTGACATTGAAAGTATAACATCAAGTGGAGGAATGATTGCAGAAGGTGTTTGATCTCTGGAAAAAGAGGCATTGGGGGTCTGGGAGTAAGCTTGCTACCCTGAACTATGAAATTTTTTGCCTTGATGGCCACTTTGTATACATTTGGTAGTATGTATCATCTCCTCCCATAGATTGAATCATTACAACTATGTCATTGTTGAGAGCCTTCAAGAAATACAAGAAAACAAAGTTTAGAGATGGTTTAATATCTACTAGAATTCTATCCCATGACTTCTAAGATCTTGTATTGAAGTCTTGTATGACTTCGTGAGGAGCTCTCTTGATTGTGGTCAACTGCTATGCAAGTGACAAATAATCACTCTTATCTGCAAACTTTTTAAATAGGGTTGTTCCTAGCTCATCCCATGAGTGGATAGAATTAAGAGCTAGGCCCCTATATCAATATAATGCCTTTCCTTTGAAAGATGCAACCAATATCCTAATAGTCACGTTATCCATTATGATATTGTGAATGTTGCAGAAGTTGGATATGTCTATTATGTGCTTAGTAGGAGTTACAACTTGGTCTCTTGTGTAATAAGGAACACTTTTGAGGGATGTTATTGGCATAAGATCATACTGTGGTAAGTTTAAAGGGCTTTGGCTGCTGAAACCCACAAAATCTCTTTGGGGAATCATAACATCAAGAGGAGTTGCCAAAGGTCTCCTTGTGTAAGTATGCTTTATGACTGGTCTAAGAGGAAGGTGCCCTACGTAAGGGTGAGTATGGGTGAACCTTAACCTTCATGCTGAGTTTAAAGATAATTCAACAAACTCAAAATGAATACCTTTAGAATTCGATCTTGTAGTCACCTTTGGCATGAAAGACAACTACTACTCTACCACTAGATAGTTGGGTGTTTTTTGGAGTCGTCAGATGTTGAAGGATGAATGCTAACACTGCTATAAAATGATCAAAATAACATCAAATTTGACCAATCTTTCATAAAAATGAAAATGAAATGGTAGTTGTCCTATCGATCATGCCAGAACTATTATAGCTTGGAATTACACCCTTGTGAAAGAGTTCTTCAAGGTCCCTCACTTCTAGCTATAAGCATGGGGACAACCTCAAGATGCGGGTATCCTATGGTGAAGTTAATCTTCTAGGCTTTTTTATGAGGCTAGTTCCTCATGTGCTTCACTTCAGCTCTTGATCTCACACTAAAATCTACTATTAGCTAAATAAAAGAGGTAGGAGGATGACTGAAAAAGAAATTTAAGCTAAGGGAGGTGATGCACCAAAAGAAGTGATCCACTTGGTTTGGGAAAAGAGCCAACTACTGATGAATCTAAATAAGACACATGTTATTCTAGTTCTATCTAAAGGCCATAGGCATGGAGCTTTTACATGGAGGTTGGAGAGAAGCCTTACGCTTTGAAGGATAGCAAAATAGGTCTAAGGGAAACACCATGAACTAGTAACACTTCAAAGGGAGCTCAACACACATATACTTCATGTAATCCTACATAAAACCAAGAGGATTAAAATCAAGGTACTAGAAGAAATCACAGGTGAAGAATGATAATCATACATTCTATAAATGAAACCAAATGTGCACATTTATTTAAACCATAAATAGAAAAGTCTTCCTTGTATTGCTTCAAAAGAGTCTTTTACAAAGCTATTTCTATAGAGTAACTTTATCGCCAATCTAGAGATGATTTGCTTGGCTCCACGACTTCTATTTATATAGAAAAGTGGGGAGAGAGAAGATGAAGAAAGAAGTTGTCGATGGTGGAAACTTTGACATTGCACTTTATTATTTTCCCTAAATGCATCACTTAAGATCACTCGACAATCCTCTTGAGCCCTTCCCATCTTTAAGTTTTTCTTTTGGTACATCTGAGAAGCCTTGTTGTGAGCAGCTAAAATGTCTCTTCTTCATATGATGCATTTAAGCGTCAAATGGTGATTTTAGGGAGTGAACTATGATGGATGAGAGCCTTCATAATTTCTATCTACAAGTCACTTGGACTCTCCCATGCTTATTGGTCATCTTTGTGCGACTTGTCCTTTAATGATAGGACCTTTCTGCTTTAGTTTATGCCACATGTTAGCCTTCCATTCATTGCATCATGATTCTCATGTTGATAGACCAAGCTTAAGTCAAACACTTGAAGAAACCTGATTTACTCTATGCAGAGTAATTCAGGTTCTTTGATCTCTCTAACTTCAAACTTTTTCAGATCTATTACTTATAAAGCCTTTTAAGTAAATTACTTGGAGAAACTCGATATACTTTATGCAGAGTAATTCAGGTTATCTAAGCTTACTTAATTTAAACTTGTCCATCTTGAAGTCTTCTCACTTTGTTGTTTCCAAGCCTTAGGACATTGAGCTTTTCAAACCCGATTACTTCCAACGGCTAGTCACTTATCTTGATTTTGACATCCATTGGCCCATCATTTCCTTTGGACACTTGGTCTTAGGATTTTCTTCTAGATGAATTCCTTCAGAGGAATTCCTTTATCCTTTTATTTTAGGCAAATCTCCCAAAGGGATTTCTTTGGATAATTTGTCTAAAGGAATTCCTTCAGACTTTTTGTCTCTATCTATTTTTGGAAATTACCTTTCAGGCTTTTCACAATGGACTTTCTCGAAGGGTAAGAGACCCTTTGGGCTTTCTGTGTGTTCCTTCAAACTTCTATGAATGATCCTCTCGAAGGGAAAGATACCCTTCAATAATTTTGAAATGGTCCTTTCGAAGGGTAAAAGACCCTTTGATAAACTTGCAACTGTCCACTTGGAGAAGGAAAAATCCCTTCAGATTTATGAAGTGTACCTTTAGGTTCTTGAATGACCCTTTAGAAAAGTTGAAGAGGACCTTCAAAAAAGTTAATAGATCCCTTTTTCCCTTAAAAAAGGCCCTTCGGAATTTTGAAAATGCCCTTCAGATTTTTTTGAAAAAGACTCATCCCTTGAAGAACCTGAGAAGCACTATTTTTGAAGACCAATTCAGGTTTGTCAAGCCCTTTTACTTATTTTAGGCTTCTAATTGCTCACAACTTATGAAGTAATCAAGTAGTGCTCCTTGGAGAACCCAAGATACACTGTTCATGAGTAATTTGGGTTTGTAAATCCGAATTAATTCTACTTATAAAACATTTAGAAGTTAAGCACTGCTGAAAACCTGATTTGCACTGTGCCCTTAGTAACTCGAAGTTGTCACTACTGGAAAACCTGAAGTCCTCCCAAAGACTTACCATCTTCTTGCCTAAAAGCTCCCTTTTTCGTACTTTGGCAAATTTTGATATGTGGGCCAATAATTACTATTTTACACATGTTATTTGGATTAAATAATTGTAATTGGGCACTTGTCACTATTTAGTTATAATCCCATTATCCATATTACACTTCAGTGAACTTGTGCTTTCTAACATCCATTATAGGGTTATATCTTTGTTGAGTATTTTGTGAATCCTGCATGCCAAAATGGGCACCCCCCTTCTTTTTTCCTTTGAAACCTTGTTTGTCATGACCTTTTGCCCTAAAACCAGGTCGTAACCCTTTAAAAATCAAGGAAAAGTTGCTTTTGTGTAGGTCCAAGTGTTGTCTCATCAAGCATTGGTCTTTTCTATCACTCATAGAGCAAATCAGTTTCTCAGAACAACATTACTTGTAAGATTTACAAGTAATAAGCAGGAGCACTTGACAAACTCGAAAGGGTCAGAGCAGTGCATGTCGGGGTTACGAGGGGACTTGTCTTATGACTTTTATGAGTTGAAGCTGAAGAGAAGCCTGATAAGGGTCAGAGTAGTTCAATTTGGATTTGTGGGATTACTTGACTTATGATCTTTCATGAGTTGGAGTCATTCACAAACCCAAAAGGGTAAGGAAGAAGTGATCAAGTTTTGAGACGCCTTTACTTCAAAGTTTTTGAGTAATTCCTTCAGAGCCTGAATTGGTATTAGATGCTTCTTAAGGCAAGTGTTTTTCCATGGAGGGCACCTAGGCATTCTGTAGGGTCATTTGCAATTTCTCCAAAGGGTATGTTCCCTTGTGGGAGGCACTTCAAAGATGAAATGGACCTTTACAAAACTTCTGAAGGGTATGTTTGAAGGTAGAATGGACCTTGCAGAGGGCTTTTTGTCGATGTGAGGACCAATACAAAAGTTTTGAAGGGCACTTTTGGCACAAAATACCTTTGCAGAGGGCAGCTGGTTGAAGCAAAGGGGTAAAGATAAGAAGCCCGAAGGGAACTTACCCTTCAAGAAAAGTGACAAGTGGAAGGAGTTTTCCTTTAGACATTTTGTCCGAAGGAAAACCAAAGAAGGCAAGCTAAGGTCGAATTCCTTCGGACAAAATGTCTGAAGAAATTTGGCAGTCACAGAAAGTTTGAAGGGTAAGTGTCTTTGTGGAGGGAACTTGGTCAAGAAAGAGGACTCTTTTCACTTTTTTGAAGGGTCATTTTTAGAGTTTTTGAAGGGCACCTGCCCTTGCGGAGGGTGATTTTAGATGGGAAAAACCTTTGCAGAGGGCACTTTAAGAAAGAAAGGATGAAGACAAAAGGCTCGAAGGGCACATGCCCTTCAGGAAAAGAAGTAATCAAAGGAAAGAATTCATTCAGACATTTTATCCAAAGGAAAGTGCAACACGAAGGCCTAAAAAAGAAAGGCATAAAGGCAAGCCCAAAAGAGAATTTCTTTAGACAAAATGTTCGAAGGAATTCTTTTGGACATTTTGTCTGAAGAAATTTGACATTACCAAAATCCTGAAGGCTTGAGAAATAACAAGCGCCTTAGAGCTCGAATGGTTAAAGACAAAAGGGAGAAATCCAAGGCAAAGGGAAATAGCAAAGTAAAAGAAAACAAGGTGGGTAACCTAGAACACGAACATGCAACATAATAAATTAAAAGCTTAAAACGTTTAAAGTAGCGTGACAAGTCAAAGCACAGACCCAAGGATGAACCAGACCAAGGCAAGTGGCACAGGTGTCATCAGGAAGAAGAGTAAATGCACTTAGGTGAAATAGTCTCTATTGAAAACCAATAAAAAAATTGGTTTTTGAACTATAGAGGAGAACAACCCATGTTTTCACATTTCTCCATTAATGCATAGCCAGTTACACCCAGCATTGAAGAGAGCATGGTCCAATCAACACAACTTAGTGATGGCTTTTTCAGTTGTTAGGAGTATCCCATGCTTTTACAGGCCCAGGACAACAAGGGCAACGACTTGGACATCTACAGCATGGCTCTCCCATACTCAATTGGAAGAATACAGTAGCAACATGGGCTTGTGGTCTCTGCAGAAGTGTTTAACTCAACATGGGTTTCCATCCCTTGATTTGTCAGTTATCTATTTCCAAGTTCTCTATATATTTGTAACTTCTCATTTGAAAAAGGATCTCTTAGCATTGTATGGTGAAGCCCTGAAGGAATTTACCTTGAATCAAAATAAGCATTTTTACCTCCATTTGAGCTTGAACTTTTGCATATGTATATGGTTTTATCTTATGTTAAGTCATTTATTTTTCATGCTTTCATAATTTTATGCCAACATATCTAGTGTATTGTGAGTCCTTCTCTTGCAGGTCAACAAGAAGTGTCCAACTTAGAGTATAAACGCATGTGAACAGGCTGTCCATAGTGTGTCTTAGAACACCTCAGGTAGTTCTTCCTCTTTGTATCTCCATAGGATCCCCTATTAAAACACTGATGTAGAAAAGGATCTCATTTGAATGAAGTGTATGCTTGCTTCTTTTTGGTGTAAAATGTATGTTAAAGCTGAGTAGACCAACCATTTTGGTGTATCACTGCATTAGTTTAGGTTCTGATTTTAGTATTTCTCTCCCTTTTCATCCCACCCATTATTATCAGTAGGAATTCTAGGGCCTCAAGGTGCATCAAGGGGAGCTATCCCCTAATCTAGAGATTCATCCCTCACATTTGTAACCCACAGCAAGAGGGGTGTCTCCATTGTGTCATGTGGAGGAAGAGAGCTGAGCCTACCTTCAAAGGGTGCAATGCACTGCGTCAACAATCTTACTCAATATTAAAACAAATATAAATAAATCTAATTTTCCAAGGGCCACTGCATGCTCTTGGATCTAAAGGCCCTAGCTTCCTTGTGTTTAATCCAAGCCCTAGGTTAATTTGTTTCTGAAAAAAATAAAAACCTTAGTGGGCTTGTATGGTGGATATGTTCCAATTTTAACCTCAATTCATACCACTAAAAAAATCTATACCTAAGGATCCAAATAGGAAGAGTGTTATGATTATTCGAGAACCTATTTATTTTTTAAAAATCTCTTTTGTTAATTCTAGATCTACCTTGAAAACAAAAATGGAATCTGGAAAGATAACTGGGGTTACTCCAAAAATTGTAGCTTCTATTGAAAATGATGTGAATAATATGCCTTTGAATGATAATGTTATAAATGGGTCTCAAATTTATAATGTTCATGCATGTGAAGTAGATCACAATCATAAATATTTCTTAGATGCACAAGATACAATTGAGAATATTGTTATAGTATGGGAAATTTAGTTTTACATCAAAATACACTACATCTACCCTTACATCATGCAACTATATCAAGTATAATTTACTTTGAGAAAACAATAAAACTAAACCTAATTGTAATCATAATATTTTAGAATAATTAATGAGTGTAAGGAAAGGGTTTTATAATAATATATAATTTATCATGATTATGAAGATAGTCGACATAAGTTGACAATAAAAAATAAGTCTAGAAGGTGACACAAACAAAACCCATAAATTTTGAGGCAAATAAAGAAAGTTTCTCGAGACACCAAAAATGTAAGTGTATAATTATGGTCACTTTTTTATTTTTTAATTTTTACTCCGAGACCTTGTTCTTCTACTTCAAGGATCCAAAAACCTTACTCTCTTTTCTTGAATTTTGTGTAGATTTCTAGGAATATGATCTCCTTCTCATAACCCTAAGAACTCATCATAAATAAATAAAAAAGTAGGGAATCAATGAATGGGTTGTGATATCCCCAATTATTATTACATCCATAGTCTAGAACAAATTTATTAAATTAATTCGATGCACTTCAGTAAACAATTCATGGATACAATCCCCAATCTTATTTTAGCATGAACAAGTGACATAATGTAATAAAGAATTCAATCATTGATTCAAATTTTGTTATAAATGTTGAGATTATTCTATTTAATAAATGTTTGACTCTTTATTTTTACATTCACTTACACTCTTGACCTTCACATTCATTTTATGTCCTATATGCACTAATGCACATGTGAATTTATAGACTTCTCAAATTCAAATTAAGACCAAATTGGCATGCAATTTGACACAAAACTGGCCAGAAATTCCAACAAATAGGGAGAATAAGGCAAGGGGAATCTAAAAAAGGGTCAAAATATCCCTCACGAGAACTATACAATGTAAAATTCTAGGCAATATAATCAAAAGAACAAAAAATTGACTAGGGAAGAAATAAGCAGAGGAGAGATAAAGGGGAAAAGAAGAGATAAGGTAGAATAAGGCCAAAACACATGGAAAAATGTATAAATAATATACTAAAATGAATTAAAAATAGAAAAATGCACAAGTATCTTATAAAAATTCAATTTTACAATTAAAACCATCCATAAACTAAAATTAGGTGTCTACATGTTGCCCCACTTTGATGTGTGTGCATGTTTACATATAAAAGTAAAACAAACAAGACTCACATGTTTTTTAGAAGATGCCTCAATCATAAAAATATGTAAGAGTTGTCAAAGTCAATATAAGAATAAAGGTGATCTGAAACCTAAAAGGAAAGGGATATAACATGATTTCTACCATGAAGGGCCATGACGATCTTGAAACAAACATCCATGTTCTTGCATCTAGGAATAAAATATTGTGCTCAAAGTCTGGTGTAGGTGTCCTTAAAGTCATAAGTGAACAACATATTCACATATAAGTTTTTAAAAATATAGCTTGTAAACATCTAAAAATAAAAAAAATGTAAATGATGCACTTGGTGTAGTTGAAACATGTACAAGTGCCCATTGGAAATCAAGTTTCCTAATCTGTGCTAAATATTACATGCATTCTAAGTAAAAATTTTAGCTATAAAAGTTCTACACTAAGTAAATGAAAATAAAAATAGAGTTTGGTTAGAAAGTATCTAGGTGTAGACAGGTAATTTTATTACTTGAGGCCTTTTTTCATTGCATCTTTCTCATGCTTTAACACATTTGTCCTATTTGTGTACTTTTATCTCTTATCAAATACTTTTCACCTACATTAGAGCCTTCACAACTTTTTGTCATCTATATTTACTCATAAACACCTTATATATGTTTATTTTAAAGACTAAGATTCTAGTTAGTCATTTGATGTTCACCATGATTTTTGTTTTTAACCTTTTTTCTTGTTGAGTCATAATCAATAGTTTGTCGATAATGACCACATCATAATCAATAGTCTTCTAATTTTGAGTTTGTTCCTTTTGTGGGTCCTTTTCATCTTGGAATAATTTCCCATGCCTTTATCATTGATTATAAATATGTTATATAGTCAGCCTATGTACAAAGTTGTCCTTGTAAAGCCTATATATAAAAATGTACCCAAGACATTTAGGATCCAAAAGTATCAAGTGTCTACCTTTGAACCTCAATATATCAAGTTATCAAGCCACACATTAAATCTATTCATTGCACACTTTTCAAGGAGTCTACACATTGAGCATATATTTCATTAACATTGATCTAGTTCTTGTGCCATCATACTTACACCAAGAGAAGGTAATAAATAATCATATATTATCCTTTAATTGTCACAGAGAAGAGGTGAAGTCTTTATCTCATTTTGGGCTAGGAACACTCACAAACACTAACATTACATTTAATATTGATTTCAAATATGAAAGTTACATAGTTTCAACCGCCATGAGGGATATCCATGCCACCAACCTTTCATATTTCTATATTCTTGTGACATTATGGAAAATTAGATTTATAAGAAATGAGACCAATTTTTTTAGTTTTATGCATTAACTAGATCTAGTGAAACCAATATTATACTCATTATCTACAAGTAAAGTGGCCCAAAACTTTTTTGGTCTTAAAAATTAGTAGATGTTAAAATCATAATAGCAAGTCAAAATTGGCATCATTGGGTCATAATTGGAGACCAATCCTGTCCCAACTCATAAATGATGGTCAACCAATTCTAACCCTTTGCTAGAAATACATACTTCTTCCTATGGGATATTTTGTACTAATTTTATACTTTATTCTAATATCTCAATCATGTTTAGATCCAAGGTAAGTCATTCCAAGGTATGCATCTCTCTTTATCAACCTAATTCTATATCACACTTCAAATTATGAATACTTTCAATCCTTCTAGTTTATATTTCTACACATTGGGGAAAATAGGACTTGTAGTTGACTATATTTCTCCACACCCCCTTATGTGAACATAAGTTTTAGTTGAATATATTTCTCCACACCTCCTCATTTCATAAATAAAAAAACATTTTAGTGAATCCATTTGCTTTCAAACCTATGCACCTCTTTAGGTTAGATTGTTTCTTTCCATTTCCTTCTAGTTCCACCTCTTGCACATAGTTTTATTTTTTTATCATTAAAATAGGGTTGTGGAGTCCCTCATCATTAATTATAAACAATTCTTACTATAAAAATAAATAGTATCAAATTTACATGGAGGCAATGATCTTACAAAAATGAAAGCCTAAAAAAATCCTTATTTAGAATAACAAACAATCCATTGCCCAAGGAAAAGTGTTTGAAAGTCTCCCACCAAACAATGATAGAAAGAGTCTTTCTTTTGAACTTGAAGCACAACTACTTCTATAATGATAGAACACAACAATATTTTGTTACCGAAACTTGATCTTTCATAGCAAATACAAAATAGGCCCAAAAAACAATAATGAAAACATATTCGTCCACAACTTTTTTGGTCATAGTAAGAAAAGGCACATGGTAGAATGAAAACTTAGAAGTTCACCAAAAAAGAGCTAGTAATTTTTTATCAATAAAACTAAATAATATTCAACAAAAAAAAACAAATATTCCACAACAAAGACAAAAAATACCAACAAATAATTTCAAAAATCAATCATCACACATATTTCCTTAAACAACCACTTCCCAAAGTTTTCTATCACTGCACATTGAGCATAAACTATAGAATTTGTGGTACCCTGCTATTCCTTATAATTGCTATTGCAAATTGAGGAGAAAGTGTTCTGCTCAATTCCAACATTTGCTAACAAATATGCTTCCTGGTTAACCTCTTGAAAATAATGCTAAAACATGAGTAAAGATAAATGCCTCACTAACTCCCTGGCACCACATAAATTATTATTTAACTTCCATTTGGGTTATGGACCATTTATCATATGATTTATAATGACTATTGAATTCCACTATGGGAAGATGTGCTAAAAACCTTTCTCCTTTGCCATATTTACCCCTTTTAGCAGTGCAATATCCTATTATATATTGTTAATATCTTTGTGGAGAAAAAAAGAATGACCCCCAATAAATTTTCATAAAGGACAATAAAGTAGACATATAGCCTAAACCAATCTAGGATTTTCTTGAGATGCTCCATCAAAATTAAGTTTGAAAAACTTAGGCCATGGTGGAACCCACCTGGCATTTGACCTATCCTTCTTTCCTTTATTAATTTGGGTTTTTGACAACACAATCTTAGGTTAATTATCTAATATTTTTATTTTTATTAGACCTCATAAATTCTTATTGATCTTAGCAAAAATACAAACATTTCCAGATGTCACTTGCTTAATATTTTCCCAACATCTTTCCCATTCAATTCCATTGTCTTCAAAAAATTTGTTGTTCATCTCCTTCCAAATATGCCAGATAACGTTTACCATAGTAGCCAACCAAAGAGAAGATTAAAGTTTCAAACCATCTAGCTAAGCTGAAAAAGTGTCTGTGAGTATTCATGGGTGAACCCAAGGTTGGTCAATTCTAGAAAAGAGGCAAGACCACACTTGTCTTGCAGAAGAACAATAAAGGAGGAGATGCTCCACATAATCTCCTTCTTGTTTCCACATGATACAAGTAGATGGACTAAAAATACCATTTTTTGAAGTCTATATCGAGTGAGGATTCTTCATAAATAAGTTGTTCATTCAAAATAATTTTTCCTTGGGATGCTTAACACATTCCAAATCAAGGTGCCAATCTAAACATCTTCTGAAACCACTTTTGAAGTAGCATATTTTTAACCAAATTTACCACTATATATACCTAACTTATTCCATGTAGATCATAAAGTATATTTTTTTATTTTCACAAAAATCTTCCTCATTGCTAGAATATGAGATAACATTCTTTTTGCCCAATTGGGCCATTCATATCTACCAAGATCTTCCAATATCTAGTAATACCAATATAAGGAACAATATCAACCCAATAATCATAGGCTCTAACCCCACAACATGTTTGTATAATGTCTTGAATGTCTCCCAGATCTATTCTTTTCTGCAACACTAGTTTCCCTTGCCATGGATGTTCAAATTCCCCCAGAAGCGGATGTGTTGGAGTATCGCAAAGTCCAAAAACACATTGTTTCTCCATTCCCCACATCCAAAGTCAAGTATTCACAAATGATCTTTTAGGATGCAACCACAAAATTTTACATATGGGAATTTGAAGGAGGATTTTCAACAGGGAAATGCTCTTAGGTCTATTATTGTTTAAATAATTTTTTTTCCTACCATACGATTCCATGGAGCTTACTCCTCATACAGATGCCCCACCAATTTAGCTCTTAAAGAAACATTTTTAAGGTGGATATTTTCTTTTCTCGCACCACCTTTTGATTTGGATCTACAAACATTTTACCATTTCATAAGATAAATTTTTATTTTTTCTTCCTTACTCTGCCACAACAAATATCTAAAAAAAATATTTTTCCTCTTGACGACCTCAATTGGATATTGAAAAACTAAGATTAAGTATATTGAAATTTAATTTACCACTAAAATAATTAGAATAATTACATGAGCTAAACTTAGCCATTTTGATTTCCATCCTACCAATCTACCTTGAAATTTATGAATTAAATTCTCCCATAGTTTTGATTTTACTAGTCTTATAATTAAAGGTACACCAATATATTTTCTGGGAAAAGTCCCAATGGGAATGCCTAACATCTCATAAATTATTTGTAGTCTTTCTCTTGGCACATTGACAAAGAATATTTTAGACTTATGTAAAATGATTTCATGTCTAGATGTTGCCTCATACTTCTTCAAAGTTTTCTTAAGTACCACGACCTCATCTATCTCTATTGATGCAAACAACAAAGTATCTTCCACAAATTGTAAGTGGGTGTTTAAAGAATCTGCATCATAAGCCTTAAACCCTTCAATATTATTACCTTGTCTTAAATAAACCAAGAATCCACCCAAATATTCCATCATAATAATGAAGAGGTAAGGAGATAGTGGATCACCTTGTTGAATCCCTCTTAAGTTTTGAAAAAAAATCACTTGTCTCCCATTAACCAAAACTGAAAAGAAGACTCAAGTTACACACCGCATAACCCATGTAATCCATTCCTCTTCAAAACCAAAAACAATTAAAACCTTTCTCAAAAAAGTCTAGTTGACTCTATAATAAGCCTTTTCAATATCCAACTTTAGCAACATCCTTGATTTATTTTGAGATTTGAGAGTGTGCAAGATCTAATGGGTCATTATGACCCCATCTAGAATATGCCTTTTGCTCACAAAGATCCCTTGTTTAGGAGAAATTATGAGAGGGAGAATTTGTTTAGCCTTTATACAATTGCTTTAGACATTATTTTATATACAATAAGGAAGATGAAATTAAAATTTAGATCTCTAAGAACCTAGTGATAATGTAGAGATTCATTAACCAATCTAATTAATTCAAGACCCAAAACCCCCAAAAAATGCTAAAAAACATCAACCAAAAACCCATATGGGCCTAGCATTTTATTAGGTTCCATTAAATGAAGGACTATTTTAGCATCTTCCTCTAAAAAAGGCTTCATTAAGTCCTCATTCTGTCTATCTATAATAAATTAAGGTATGTTAGATAAAATTTTGCTCATGACTCTCTCATCAATTTCCCCATATTCTAAGAGAAGTGTTTTAAAAATATGATACCTTCTTTTTCAATTGCGTCTGATTCTTCAAGAAGCAATCCATCAACATATTTCATTGTAAAAAATGTATTTAGTTGCTACCTTGATAAAATTTATTGGTGGAAGAGTTTTTAATTCATATTCCCCTCCTTTATCCATGCCTCCCTATATTTCTTCTTCCAAAAAATATCTTCTTTTGAGTACACCTCTTGATGTCTTTCCATCAATTCCTCTTCTTTTTTAAGGCATTGATCTATCATAGGAGATGAATTTTTTTTGGAATTAAACAATTTCAATTCCTCTTTTAGGAGAACCTTTTCCTTAAATATGTTTCCAAATGGTATTTCATTACATACTCAAAAACATTCTTTCAATAGTCTCAAATTTTGAGAAAATTTAAACATTAAATAATCTAATCCTAGTGAAAAACTTACACCAATTCTTCAACTAATCTTCAAACTCCAGATGCCTAAGCCACACTAGTTCAAATTTAAAATAAAACCTCTTAGGCATTCTTTCCATCTAACTGGATAAGGATACTCGTGTGTGATCTAAGCTAGAGACATTGAGAATGAGGGGTTCTGTTATCCAATTTCCTTGCAACCATGTGGGAAAGATCAAACATATATCTAATATCTCATAATTACTATAATAATTT
This sequence comes from Torreya grandis, assembly GCA_037957365.1. Lineage (NCBI taxonomy): Eukaryota > Viridiplantae > Streptophyta > Pinopsida > Cupressales > Taxaceae > Torreya > Torreya grandis. The sequence goes on from JARHVA010003336.1 coordinate 1,535,311, forward strand.
TGTGTCCTATTCGTCCATGTATATCTACCCACTTTTGGGGAAAGAACCATAAGTGAATTAGAAGAAACAATTTCCTGGAAGTCTTTCTCTAATTGAGATTATTTGTTACTACCACTCCTCTTATCAACTGGTCTAAGAATGTCATTAAAATCACCACACACAATAACTTTCATTTCTAAAAATTGATCCAGTATGTTTGAGATCTTAGTCCATGTCTCATTTTTTCTTGTAGGATTATTTGGTCCATATGCATTTACAATGATTATCGAAATATTTTATTTGTAATTTTGAAAATTACATGCCACCTGATTTGGCATTTTTAAAATTAGAGTATATTTTATTGTGGTAGGGTTTTAAAGAAGACACAAGCATCTAGAATTATGCACAAAATTACTTGCACAACCTTTCGAGAGTTTCCTTTTGAATACAAACAATAATTCAAATTTATCCTCTTTTAATTTTGTTTCCTACAAGAATACAATATACAATTTTCTAATATCTAGTTGGTACTTAACAAGGCACCTCTTGTTAGGAGCTTTCATGCCCGTAACATTCTAGGAGAGGAATAACATGACATCAATGAAGGGTGATTCCCCCTCTCAAATATAAATTTAATATCTTTTTGTGTGTTTATTTGTTTGATCTTTGATCTTAGTTTATTTTACCTATTCATTAATTTTTTTGTGAACCCGTTCTATCGAACACTCAACCTTACATTTTCCTTTTTCATTCACAATTTAGATTCTCATTTCCACTAGTTGGATCTGATTTTTATATTTTGGTGTGTTTTTACTTGCTTTGTAGTTATCCCTAAATTATTTCATGTTTCCCATGTTTATATTTTACTCCAATTAAGAGGGTTATATCTACAATCCCTACTAGGCAAAGTGACAAATTGAGTGGTATTAGTCTTGATTTCAATCAACTTCCATAGTTTAGTACTCGTGATTATTTAAATTCAACAATGACAAATGATAATGAAAGTTGTGTTCCTTATGTGGTTCAAATATGAATGGTGAAAATTTTCATGTTGAATTTTATGATAATGTTTATGATGACAATACTTTTAACGATAAGGACATAAATGATAATGATGTATTAATAGAGTTATCTCCTTTAGAGAATTGATTAAGAAAATCACTAGTGCTTAGATGCCATGCTATTTACATTGAAAGAAGCATAAAATATAACTATGGATATGGAATCTAAACCTAATAATGTTAGCAATGATCCTTTGAATGTTTCTAACCTACGTATTGGAGGCTCTTTTTCTACATCAGGTTTTGTTGCTAGTGCTCCTAGTGCACATAGTAATAATTTCATTCTTCTATCTATATCTCCTACTTAAGTTACTAAGAATATTCTTGCACTTGACCTACCACTTGATTTGTACCCCCTTCAGATATTGTACCATCTTGGCCCACTCCTAATGCTTTATACAACTATCTTTGTTAGAACACTAAAGCATCAATTCCTACCAATACTAATCATGTTTTGACACACATATACATGTTATTACATCTAAGGATGTATTCATTCAACATGATATTCAAGATATGGAAGCATAAATCAAACAATTTTTTTGAGGATATCAAAGGCCTATCCATGCCAACACTTCTCAAGAATTATTACACAACCCATTGCCTCATGAGGTCCTCACCTACCCTTTGCCTACTAGTGTTATATTCCTAAAATTGAAGTATAAAATGACAAGGGTGATACTTCAGATCACATTTGTGTAATATTATTGTATATAATATTTGCTTATTCCTAGGAGTAGTTGTAATAATGTTTTGTTCTTGTAGTGAATAAATTAAGAGTAATGTATGAATATGAATGGACATCTTGAATGTGAATTGAACAACTATATCTTGGCTTATTTATTTTATTGCTTTTCTCATTTCAATTTGAATTGTGAGAATTTTTTTGGCTTGCACCAAAGATTGCTCATTGTCATTCCATAAATAATTTATATGGAAACACATGTGTATCTGTCTTATGGATTTCATTTGTCTAATTTTTCATTCTTCTCTCCATTATTCTAGTTTTATGCCCTGCATACTCTTGTTCTCTTTTAATAGTTTGTTTTTTATTATACACTGGCAACATATCAGCTATTTGAGGAGGCATTTTGCTTGAAGGAAGGCACATATATGCTACTCACCATAAGCGTTCTACCTACTGTGTGTCATTCTATGACTGTTAAGAAGTGTTTTAGCCTTTTATAGGGCATTTTGGCTGTATAAACCCTCGTGAAGGATGTTGGATTCATCTGTTGATTGCAATTGGTGAAAAAATATGTATTTGGAGATGAATAATAACATGGAATTAATTTAGTCCTACCTTGGTTCTTCTGAATGGAATTAATTATCTACTAATTTGTTAGTATTATTAGCTTATACAAGGGTGTTTTAACTGTAATCTACAATATAAGACTACGTCCTATGTTATTTCTAACTTTGGTGATGCATTTTAGAGGTGTTTGAGTGCATACTGGTTGTTGGTGTTTTGAGAGATAAATGTCCAACTCACATTTTCGTAATGTGGCACTTCAAAATATACTCAAAACCAATTTTATTTTGGAGCATGGCATGAAGCTTGGATAGGTGGCACTTCATTTCAAAAAAAAATCCATTATTGTAATTCTATTTGTATATATACCAAGAGAGGAGATATTTTATGTTTTTTAATTTAAAAATCAAATTTACATTTTTAAAGTGTTTTCTTTTAGTTTTTGAAGAATTTGAAATTTTGAAATAGTTAATTGCTTTAAACAAGCTAATCTATGCAAATTTGGCAAAACACAACCAAATTTTGTAAATAAAGAAGAAATAAGGAGATGAAATATTTTATCCATTCATTTCTATTGAAAAATGTAAATATGAAAATCAATAAAAACTGAGTATATCATCAAGTATGAGATTTTATTATTAAGCTAGGGTTAATGATAGAGTGAACCATTTTCATGTGCCATCTAGGTACCACATAGCACTCTACACTCACATGCCTTAACGTCTCTTTCATGTACTGTTGAGTATAAATAAATGAAAATCTTCTCTTCCACATACTGATGGGTATATAGGAAGGGTGGGTATATAGAGAGGTTTGGTATATCGGTCTAATGGTATATAGAAAAGGGGACCATTTGGAGTGATAAAGAACCAATCTGGGGCTTTCACAATCTCAAAACTCAAAACTCAAACAATGCATTCAATCAATTCAATTATTGGCACAACATTGATCGAAAAAGACAATTGGTTAGAATGGTCTCAACAAGTGGAGAACACACTCATGTTCAATGATCTATGGTTTGATATTTATAATGGAGATATACAACCAATTGAGCCAACAAGGAATGTAAAATATATTCAGATATTGAAGTAGAAAAACCATAAAGCATTGGCATTGATGAATATTTCAGTTGATATAGATGCGTTTTGTCATATTTAGGGGTGTATTACTCCATGGGAAGCATTTCAAAAATTTAAATAACTATATGATTCCTATTCATAGTTGTAATTCATTTAGTTGTAGTTGAAGTTGTTTAACCTCGAGTTGAAAAATGGTGATGTGATGATATTGGCTTCATAAATATGTGAAATAAAGCATGATTAGGATGCCGCTGGTGTCAAAATTGGCATCTATATGACCACATTCATAAAATACCTTCTTCCCAAATATTCAACTTACTTGGAGTCTCCACAAGCAAGCAATCAATTGAATATTCTCACATTTGATCAATTGGTTGAAAAAATGGTAGAAAGAGAAAAAACTTTTGGAAGAAAAATTGAGTCCACGGGAGAAAATGTGTGCTATGTAAAGTGAAATTATTACAAAACATACAATAAGGCCACATCTACCAAAAATGAAGGCAATAATAAGTACGAGAATAAAAACATGGAAAAATTTGGAAAAAATGACAATCAAGTTGGTCAAAATCAATAACAAAATGATAATCAACACCTCTAGTGCAAATGGTGTGACAAAAAGGAAGCCATGAAACCCACGAATGTAGAAATCCATGGGAGAAAATTGAAGCATACCATAATAATAAAGAGGAAAAGTCAAAGAAACAAATAAAAGAGTCAAACTCCTACTCAATTCACTAGTGAATGTGTGCTTTCTAATTCAGATGATAAAGTAAATAATGTTTCAGTCAGTTCGTCATTGCTTGATGCTTGGGTTATTTATATTGATGCCACCCTACATATGAATTTTAGAAAGGATTTTTTGAGGAGTTTTATGAATAAATTTTTGGTCTAATATTCCTTGTAGATAGATCAAGTTTGCAACCACAAAGAATTGGTAAAATCTGAATCAATTGTCTAGGGTTTCTAAATTTCAAATTCCAACATATTCTATACCTTCCTCAGTTGAAGATAAACTTATCTCTTGTGATCACTGGACAACAAGGCCATTCCATCTTGTTGGATAATGGTGACATCATTATCAAAAGGAAATATGACAATGCAGTCATTTTGACTAGATATGAGGAAGGAAATTTTCTCAAACTTAGAGGTGAGCCATTAGTTTCAAGGAATTATGCTCATTGCATTGAAGATAGAATGTCTCCAAACATGTTGTGACATGATAGATTCAGGCATACTCACTATAACAAAATTCATGCATTGCAGAATAATGGTGTTACTGGTTTGAGCACGTTACCCAAAAAAATGATGAAAAGTGTGAAACCTGCATTTTGACCAAACATGCAAGAGAACCATTTCAAAAGTCACAATGGAAAGCCGATAGAAATTTGTAACTAGTTCACTCAGACTTGTGTTCTCTTCCAATTCTCTTAGCTGGTGGTCATAAGTACTTCATGTTATAGAAAAATGAGTTGGATATAATTTATCAAACGTAAATTTGAAGCATTAGAGACATTCAAAAAGTTTCGAATGATGATTTAAAATGAAGCTCAAACCCACATCAAAACACTCAAGACTGATATGATGGTGACTAGATATAAAAAAAATGAATCCTATCTTGAGTAAAATGGGATCAAACATCATCTTATAGTCCCTCACACCTCACAACAAAATAGATTTGTAGAGATGATGAACAAGACCATGATGAATATGGCTTGTGTTATGTTGTAATTCAAAGGGGTAAATATGCACCTTTGGGTTGAAGCAACTAAAATGATAGTATACCTCCAAAACATATAAATATCAACAACCCTTCAATTCAAATCTATATGAGATGTGTGGTCATCCTCCTTCAATATGACATCTTTAGGTTTTTGGATCCACTTGTTGTGCATTCATTCCAAAAGAGAAGAAGAATAAGTTGGACCACAAGGGTCTCAAATGCATTCATTTGGGATATTATGAATCTTCCAAGGCATACATGTTATATGATGAGAAAAAGAAGAGGTTTCTTGTTGCAAGAGAAGTTGTCTTTTGAGAAACTACAAAGGAAAAAGACAACATTGAACGATAATTGAATTGACTTGAAAAATATGCAAAGTTTGATGTCTACAAGGAGAGTGATTTGGACATTCCAAACAATGAGTGAGGGATATATAATTTGGAATCAATTGATTCTTTATTGTCTCTTATACATGTGGATGGAACTCCTCCTAAAGCTATAAAAAATGATAATACAAGGTAGCAGAGCCAATAAGTACACTAAAATGGTCGACAAACATATTTTCAAATATAGTCTATGAAGTGATATATCCATTTGGCAGACCTATGTACCAATGGCAAGCATCTTCATCTACAGAATATGGAAATAGGTGTAAAGCCACATATTAATGTTGGATTTGGGTTTGGATTATGGCTTCTTTAAATGCATGGATGTGCTCTTCAATAATTTGAATCCTGCCATAGGTATATTTTGAACATGATTTATTTGGATTCTTAGGCAAGCCATGAGCAGGCCATGGAGTGTTCACAGGGCATAAAAATCCACCCAGCCAAGCTAAGGCCATAGGTGGGTTTAAAGGTAAGCAACATGATCTTGAAACCAAATGTAAACATTGGATAACATCCTTTTACCAAGTTGTTGATATGTTGTTTAGACACACAACAAGGTATGTAAAACATAACCACAAGACTAAAATCAATTCTAAATATAAAAAAATATTCTAGTTTAGGCCCTTTTTATAGTGCCAATTTGTTGATGGGTTGTTTTAAGCATATAATAGAGTGAGAAAAGCATTAAGGATGGACACAAGACTAAGAAAAATGATCTCTCCAAATATAGTCCAATTCACGCTCTCCCTCTAGTGTCAATCAGTTGGAGGTTTGTTTAACACAACCACACCAACTCTAAGGGAAGAGAGGGAGATGAAAGGATCAACCGGTGAGGAAGAGAGGGAACATTAATTTTTGATTTTATCGATTATTTTGATTTTTATTGTCCACTAGCGTCTCAAGGAGGTTTTCACTAGGGAATGATGATTTTTGATTTTGATGTTTATTTCATTTGATTGGATGAACTCCTTCGATTCCTCAAAATATATTTTTGGATTGAAGTTAATTTTAATTCTATCGCTATTATTTTCTGACTAGATAGTTTTGGATCCCAATGGATTTTGCAATTGATGTGTTGCTATAGAGGATGTTTGATGGTGTGTAATTTTGTCAGTCCTAATCGATAGTTGCATGAGATTGAATGACAAGATAATGGAAATGATTGGTGGTGTAAAAAGGATGGGGAATTTTGATGAAAGTATGGGTGATTTAGGTGAAAGGATTGAGCGTAACATAATCCCTATAAAGGTTACTAGGAGGTCTTGTTTTGATGTTGATGAAAGCTTCCTCAAGAATCATGGAAGAATCATTGAGGTCGATGTACTGATATGTAGGAGGTACGTAGCCAATGTCATGAATAGAATAGAATATATAATCTATATATGAGGTGCCACCATTGACATTATATATATATATATATATATATATATATATATATATATATATATATATATGGGGCGCCAATTAAAATCTATACTATGGGGGGTGCCCCTACCCATATAGATATATTCTCAACGGAGGGGGAGGGTCCTCTATATATAATATCTGACAAAACTCTATAGATCAAGCTGAGTACTCATCTCATGTCTCCTAGAAATAAATCTATATATATGTGGCCCCTACCCTCTGAGTCTAAGGAGTCGAGGGAGTAAACTGGTTATCTAGAGGGGGGAAGACTGCTCTGCAGATAGAGGACTCAATAGAGTTCTATAGATAGGGGATAGGGGACTCAATCTTGAGAATGAGATACTCACTATCTGATCCCATCCTTGAGAGATGGATATATAGGGTTGTATTCGTATCCCAAATGGGACTCAACCACCACACACACACACACACATAAGGGAGACATGAATCTCTTATTCAATACTCGTCTCTCTATATATAGATATGTGAGATGGAGAATGTGTGTGTGTGTGTAGGGGAGAATCGATTGTATTACCTATATAGAGATATCTAGAATGGGAGACTCACTATCCAATCCCATCATTGAATCTCCCATCCCATCCTCTCATCTTCGTATCTAGAATAGAAGACTCGTCACTCCTGATTCAGATGAAGATAGTGATGATGATTCTAATGTTGAATCCGATATTGATTTGGATGCCTATGCTGGATTTTTAGATGACATTGATGTTGTGATGATACCAGTATAAGATGTTGATATTGATTTTGATTGTGATGGTGTTGTTGAGGCTAATCTTGATGTTGATGATACTAATGTTGTTTTGATGCTATTGATAATTGAAGTTTGGATTATGGCCGCAAGGAAGGCCTGTTGGAATGCATTTTACAAAAGTACCTTCTTCACTTTTTGCTTGGTAATGGAGGCTTTAAGATGAAGGGATTTCCAAAAATAGGAGATTTTATACGATGGGTAAAATATGGGTTGCTGGTAGATGATGGTTTTTTCCAAGATGGGTTCAACAAAGAGAAGCTTGTCAAAATAGGTGGACTAAAGATAGGCTCTATGAGGGTAGGTGAATGGTCATAAAAAGGATTGTCATAGATGGGTTTGTTGTTTGATTTTGGTTTAGAAATGGAAAAGTTTCATCATGATCCATAAAATAATTTTGGCATATCCCCTCCTCTTCTCAGATGTGGATTCATCTTATTCAATCTTGATTTCGATGTCACTATGGTCGATTAGGTTTTAGATGTAATTATTGAGTGAGGCATATATTAATAAAATGACCTTGGATTCTTTGGTGCTGACAATATTGGCCTTATCTATACCAAGAGAGCTTAGTTTTATTTGGATCAAAAGGCTAGGTGCACAGCTATATGATCATATTTACTAGAAGTAATTTGTAAAAGATTGCTTTTAAGAATTTATCGAGTTCAAAGCTTTGTTTGGATGTGAAAGCATTGGATTCTTGATCGGATTATTGTCTTTGTCAAAGTGATGGTAGGACATCATTGGATGATGGTATTTTATGTGGCTCAGGGGCCAGACTAGTATTAGACAGGGTTACCAGGATGGGTTTGTCCTTCACTATTGTAATAAGGAAGATCATGATCAAGGCTATAACTAGTGGAAGGAAAGTTAAAATGTGATTGGATAGTGTGGGGGCTAAGAGTAAGTTGTGTTGGATGTGGAAGGACTTTATTTTTCCTGCTCATGATGGAAGTTATATTTATGAGATCAAAGTCTACAGGAAGTTGGGCCTCCATTTATAGGAGCTGCAAAAGGACAATATCCTTGTTTGCAAAGACATATTGTTCGATTAGGTGATATCCAAAACTATTTTGGGTGCCATGAAACAAGATGAGAGAAATGATGAATGTTGTGATTTTTTAGCCTCGATCGACAGGTGCAGGGGATTGAACGCAAAGCTTAGGAAATGATTGTTAGATGTTTGTATGAGGTGGACCAAATTGGGATTATGCCTTTTTAATACAAGTTTACTTAGATTTATTTCAAATTTGATTTATGATTTTATTGTTCAAATATGATAGGGATATTTTGATGATTGGATGTTATATTGTTGATGTCGATTATGGATGATAAACTTGAGCAAGTTGATTGATTTGATGGTGAGATAACATGATTTAGGATTGGTTATGTGCCATAACCCTAGAATGTTAAGTGCTAAGTTTAAACAAGCTTTAATATTGATGTTTGATTGATTGGATTAGATTTGCTTTGGATGATGATTTGATTTATGGATGTTGGCTAGGTTATGACTAGCCTAAATGATTAAATTTACGATAAGTAGAAATTTATTGATTAGGGTGCAAGCGAACCTTAATGTTGCATTGATTGGTGGATTGGTAAGCTAGTTTGAATGTGTTTGGATGATATAAGGTTTGATTTATTCAAGTTTGTTTGGATAAGTGAATGTTGGTTGATATTAAGTGATTATTGGATTAGATAATGTAATTGTTGAATTGAATAATGTGATTGTTGGATTTAAGTGGATTATAGTGATTTTTTAAAGATGTTTTGAACTTAATTTTAGATTTGAATTAAGTGGATAGTTGGATTGGATTAAGTGGATATTATATTGGATATCAGTTTGGATTGATGATGTGTTTCAAACTTGATTAGAGGTAAGATTTAAGAAAGCTTAGGTTGGATGGTTTATGATGAGGTGATTCAAACTTCATAAGGATTTAGGATTTTATAAAGTTTATGATGTTGGTTATGATATGTAAATGGGTTGTCTTGATGTGGATTAAGGCAAGCTAATGGTTGGATTTTGAATTTATGTGATTAGGGGTGATTGGTTTTGATTAGTGTGGGTGTGAGTAAACTTAGGCTATGAGTGATGTTGTTTATATTGGCTTGATAAGGCAATGATCAGATAGGATTATGTTAAGGGTTTTGACTTGTTGGGTTTAGATCAAAGATGTTTGTTGATGTGTATGTAGATAAATGGATGTCAATTTGTGTTGGGTTTTGGTGGATGTCAATGTGTGTTTGAATTAAGGGATGTTGATGTCAAAGTATGGTTTGGATTATGTCATGTCTATGTATGTTTGGGTTAGGGGATGTCTTGATTGATTTTGGATTGTTGATATTGTGTTTTGGATTGAGGATGTCGATGTGTAGGTTAATTTTAGATGATGGATGTTAATGTGAATCTTGTTTGGTGTGGGGTGTGGGGTTTAAAACTAGTGGAGACATCGATAACACACAAACAAGAACATACAAGCCATAAGCCTATGCTAATAGACAAGGGTGTGCAATGCAACTAACAACCCACCAATCTACTCATGTAAAGTCATGAGTGGGTTTGTCTTTTAACCCTCACTCTACCCTTGTCTATGATGAGTGTTATTTTGTGTTGATGTTTTTCCTTCACTAGTAGTTGTTTGCAGTCAAAGGGTCTTAATCTTGGTCATACGAGACTCTTTCTAAGTGTGTCCCCTAAATGCCTTATGGTATGTGGGGCCCAAGTCCATGTAAGGATGTTTTTTGATGCTTGATTATTAGAGTATGATCTCACTTCATAGAATCCTTTATGGGAAATCCCACTTAATTTTACAACAATTGTATTTGATATTTATACTCCATTGGAACATAGAGAGTGGATTAGTGTGTGGTCATGAAATCCACGTCACAACCCGTCCAAACACTATGGCAAGTGCATGAAAATCAATTCCAAGTCACATTACCCCCAAAAAAAGGAAGACGTTGATTATTTTTGATACTGAAGATCATCTTATAGGGTGTGAGAGGAGAGCATACATAATCTAGCGCTGAGTGAAACATACACACAAATGAACAACAAAAAAATAAGTTAACATGCTTTAAGCACACATAAAGCAACGCTGATTATTTTTGATCCCCAAGTTCTCCCTATGGATGTGAGGTGAGATCATACACAATTGGGTTACTTAAACAATATTACTTTGATGATTTGATTAAATGATTAAAATTGATCAAAATGGATCAAAAAATGATTTAAATAATAGTTTGACTATTGATTTTTTGATAAACGGACCTATAAACAAAATATTACAAGTTTGATTGATGATCTTGCGGGGAAACCTAAAATTAAAAAATCAAATTCATTATTCTACAAAGCAAATCCACCAAAATACAGTCAAAGCCATTGCTACACAGGTCAAAGTTGCTACAGACAAGTTAGTTATTAGCAGAAAAGCAAAACCAACAAAGATTAAGCAAAACCTCTAAATTTTATAGAAAATCTTCCACTAGTTTCAAAACAAAAAAAACATTTTATTGATGGATGCATCTTTTCAATACCTTCATTTTTCCGTAAATGGGAGGTCAAGCAGAAACTCGAGTCAAAAGTTATTCCCTCCAAAAGATAGGTTGTTCAATGCAAAATCATAGTGCAAATCTGTTACCAATTTTTAAAAATCACCACTAATGATGGCAAAGTCATATTTGATAATGACAGATTTGAAAATAGACAAAAAATAGGTTGATTACATGCAAAAATTGAAATTGATAATATTAATTCAAAATCTTTGTTTATGATTGTAAAGCCGATGATGAATAGATTGAATCCATTAAAGAACCAAACAAAATCACTAAATATCAAAAAGAAGCCATTATAAATAGATAAACAGTCATAAGTAGATGAAAATACTAAAATACTAAGCAAAGCCGCTAATGAAAATAAAAAAATTTGTTATTCGATAGCAGCTATTTTGTTGTAGATAGAGATTGTTAGGTAACAAAATACATTAAGAATATGAATCCACTGAAGGTTGAAAAGACGCTGTTGTTTCAAGTGCAAAGTCATTATTAAGCAATAATGACATCACTGTAGGCACATAAACTGTTAGAAAAATATGAAATCACCATGAATAGAATCATCGTCATTACTAAATGAACAAAGCCGCGCAAATATGTGAATAGTGGCATTGTTTCAATTGCACAAATCATTCAAACCACGAGCATGAAACTATCAAGGTTAGTTAGATGATTAGAGGGGGTCAAAACAATCAATGATCAAAGTTGTTGACGATAGTGAAACATCCAATACTAGGCAGAGTGAAGTCATTGTTACACAGAGCGGAGTCATTGCTATGTAGAAGTAGAGTGAAGTCGTTGCTATATAGTCCAAAGCTGATGGTAGTCTGGGCGTGAAAAATTCATGAAAAACAAAAGCTTTCAGGTGCCAATTCAATTTCTAATGAACCTGCAAGCTTGCTAGAACAATTTTAGGGCCTAACAAGAAATTGTTAAGGGACTTCTCCCATTGTGGTTGCCAAAATTTGTGGTAAATATTAGAGTTATTAGTTGTAAACCATAAAATTTGTACTCAAGCTCCCTACTCGAATCCCAATCACAATACCTCTGACTGAGCTAAAGGAAAAAAAATATTAAAGCAAACTAAATGAAACAAAAACAACAAAGATTATACCTTAAATGCACAAATGAACTCTTTCTCCTTGACATTATAGATATGCTCCGATGATTTGAGAAGTTTGATTCTTAATAATGAATGTTGGATGCTTAATACGACTCAAGATTTCAACAACACTTTGGTGTAGGGATACTTGAATTTCTGGATAATGGTGGATGGATAGATTGAATTCAAAGATGACAAAGATTCAAGACTTGAGGATTCAAAATTTCAAAGATGATTTGTATGAGGGTGTAGCTCAGTTAATATGAGCTTCATGGAAGAATGAAAGGTAGGATTTGTGCCATGGAGGATTGAGATCAATGGTTTAGATTTGATGTGAGGATTAGGTAGTTCAATTTAGGAATTAAAAATTCTTAGAGAAATCTAGAGGAGGATGGTGAGTGGTTCAAGGTAGATTAGTAGGTTTTAGAGTTAGGATAATTCATGAGGATTTGGGTGGAAATTAGGGATGTGATTTACTAGGATTGTTAGTGGTGGTAGGTGAGTGTAGGTGTCAAGGAATATAAGATTCATTAATAAAGTGAAGATTTTATTAGGTATTAAATATGATAATAATGAAGGTGATTAATTGATACAAAAGATGATGCGATGAGATGCAAGGTTGGTATGATGAAGAAAGATGTAAAGGAGGATGTTAGAATGACAATAGGACAATGTTAGCATGATGAATAATGATGATTAGTATCAGATGATGATAAAATTCGTGACAACGTAGGAGTGAATTTTAGATGTCTACAGTAACATCTACATTAGAGTCAATAGACACAAGTCTCAACTGCCTCTCTCAAAATCTTGAGGATCATGCTTGATGATCATGCATTCCATCATACTTGGTTTGAGAAGTGTTAGAATAATTGACAAAATTGTAATAAATAAATAAATAAATGCATAAAGAAAGATGTCACCTCAAAATCAAACCACAAAACTGTGAGACACAATATTGATGAGTGGGAAAACCAAATCAACAAAAGAAAACTCATGTATTAAGAAGACTTGCAACAAGAATATTCTCCATATACAATTTTAGTAAAAGAAAATAAATGAGAAAGAGAGATGGGTCTCAATCCATAATCATGTGTCTCAATATGGTCTTATGTTGTTAAATGAGAGAGGGGATAGTTCAATAAATAGAGCTAAAAAGAAAGATGGGTTAATTACACAACCTTCTCAATGTGTGTCAAGTGTTTCTGATCCTCATAAAGTAAGGAAGAAGTATGTGACAAGTGTAGAGAATTGACATGCAATTCCAAGATTCCCTATAAAATGACAAAAAATGTGTGATATCTCATCCAATCTAAATATGTGAATTAAAAATTCATATAATAAAGAAACGTACACATACCTAAATTGACTGAAAAATAATCTAAATAAAGATCAATCTCCAATAATCACTCTTAAGTTTTATTTTGAAGTTATAAAATAAGAAACAACCTTAAACATACATAAATGAATTCTCCCCTTTAATAAAAACTTTATTCAAGTGGAATTACCAAGTTTATATTGATTGAGAGAAGAAAGAAGAAGAGAGAAGGTGTCGTAAATAATATTGCAAAAATGATGGGTGGGATAATCAACAATATCTAAGAATCCTTTTCGAACAAGATGATCAATCCATTTTAAACAAGAATTAACAAGAAAGGAGATTAGAAAAAATAAATCACTATATCTGCAAAACCTATGCTTACACCAGTCTTTAGTTAAGTAAAATGTCATAAAAGTGTCCCCGATCCTCATAAAATAAAGATGAAGTATGTGGCAAGTGTAGATAATTGACATGCATCTCCAAGATTCCCTATAAAATGACAAAAAATGTGTGACATCTCATCAAATTAAAATATGAATTAAAAATTCACATAATAAAGAAACGTACATATACCTAAAATGATTGAAAAATAATCTAGATTACTTTAAATAAAGATCAATCTCCAACACTCACTCTTAAGCTTTATTTTGAGGTTATAAAATAAGAAACAACCTTAAACATAGATAAATGAATTGACATAACATAATACTCCCCTTTAATAAAAAAATTATTTAAAAGGAATTACCAATTTTATATTGATTGAAAGAAGAAAGAAGAAGATAGGTGTCGTCAAAAATATTTCAAAAATGAAGGGTAAGATCATAACAATATCTAAGAATTCTTTTCGAACAAGATGGTCAATCTATTTTAGAACAAGAACTAACAAGAAAGGAGATTGTAAAAAATGAATCACTATATCTGCAAAACATATGCTTACACCAATCTTTAGTTAAGTAAAATGTCATAAAATGTGATCTACATATAATGAATGTATAATAGATCTAATACAAGGCAAAATGATCAAAATACAACTTCCATAACAAAATGCTTAAACATTCACGAAAAAAGAAGTTAATGAAAAATAATTAACTCCAAACAAAACATATTCCTTTGACAACTTACAAGAAGTAAGCACAAAAAAATGAATTACAAGAAATTTAAAGTTTTAAAGTTATCAAAAGGGAGACTAAGAAGATATTTCATCTTTCTCAAGAGACATTATATTTGAAGCAATTGAAGAATTATTAAAAAAAGACACATAAAAGTCTATAAATGATACAAATTAATGGATCCAAATTGGTTTAACCTCATGTGGTTTTCGAACAATACAAAATATATTGAATTGTTTTACCACAAAATTTACAAGGATGTAATTTCCAACATTTTGAAATATTATTGTCTCTGTTTACTACAATACTTATAATTTTTATGATTTTTAATCAAATGACAAACACAATTTATTTTATAACCACAAGAAAACTTATGAAATGGAAAAACACTGTGATGCAATAGTAGTCGACGAGGGGAAAATATAACTTCTTATTAGCATTAAAATCATTTGAAGCATTAAAACCAAACTCAATAAAATTTCTAGTAGATTTGAATAAAATGAACTCAACAATGCTATTTTCATGTTTTCCAAGACCACCTCCATTATAACCCATGGAGTGCTTAATTTTCAACCCAGGATTAGAAGATTGATTGTTCAAAAAAATGCAATTCTTACTAAAAACACATTTAATATTATTGTTAAAGACATTATTATATTAAAAAAATACAGTATTAACATTCAAAATATCAATTGAGGTATGCATAGTCTCCATTATCTCATTAAATAAGTTTTGTAATGCATTAATAGTTATGTTTTGACATACAATTTGACATTTAAAAGAGTAATAATATCATTACATTTGTAATCAATTTGTTACATTATTTTTTTAAATATTAAGAATAAATTTAATTTAAAAGTGATTAATAATAATGATATGATTGATAGCACTAAGAAAAAAAGAATTATAGAAGTGTTGTCTTCTAACTAACATTTTATAATGAAGATGCTACTTTAAAACGACAAAAGATAAAGATGTTATATTGTTAAAGACAATGTGAAACAATTTAGCTTACAAGCATAAGAAATGCGTTATCAATTTTTGTTTCGAACAAATATTAACAAAAACGACTTATTAATTTTGAATTGAATGTCATATATCAAAAACATTAAAATCTAAAAAAAAATCTTATGCAAAATCTCATCCACCTGAGAAATTTGAAAAAAAAACCATCCAAGCCTTATGAAAATGATAAACTTTCTTCATAAATTTGAAAAAGTTTTAATATATAAACAATTGTCAGAACATTATAAAAACCCTGTTTAAACAAAAAACCATGGCAGTTGGAATGAAGGGAAAATGAATGATTTCTTGTAGCAAATGTTAAGGTAGGTCTAATTTAATAAAAAACATGGAATGAAACCTCAAAGATAACACATTACACAAAAGGTCAAAAGAGCTTATATTATTATTCTAATCACCAAACATAAAGGGTTTTTCAATTTTGAGTTGTTCACATGCAAATATTCCAAGAAGAAAACATTAAATTGAAAAAATAAAAAAAACAATCAATAATATTTTTAAAAATTTTTTACACCAAAATTTAAAAAAAATGTTGTTTTAAATGCACTAATTACAATTCTTATGATCTCTTAAATGACAATTTAAGTTTGAACAAAATTTTGACAATTTGTTCTTAACCTTTAAATGAACAAACCCCAAGAAGATTAAGAAAATCCAGATCACAAATCAAAAGATATAACATTTTTGTTAGTCGGATTTAAAAAAAATAACTTGGCTTCTACACCGCTACCAACTGAATTGATTTAAAACTATTAATTGAAATGAAAACATATTAAATTTAAAAAACAAGTTAGATACACGTAATTAATGAAGATAAATGACAAATTGATGCAAAATAATGTTTACAAGGGTTGTAGTCATTGCAAAAAATAAAATCACAAAATTGTACTTTTCTACCCACGCACTTGTGAAAACCTCAATTTCCAACATTAACAATAATATACTTTGATACCATGTTAAAATAATGGAGAAAATCTTACGAAAATAACATTGAAACTAAGCAAATAAATGTATAAAAAAGGATTTCACCTCAAAAATTAAATAACCGCAAAAATGCAAGACACGAGATTTACAAGTGGAGAAATCAAATCAACGAAGAAAAACCCCACGTGTTAAGAAGACTTGCAAAAACAATATTATCCAAATACAATTTTAGTAAAAGAAGAGAAAATGAGAAATAGAGATAAAGACTTCAAACCACAAGCATATTAAGATGGATTTGAGTTGTTAAATGAAAGGAAAAAACTCAATAAATAAAACCAAAAAGGAAGAAGAGTTACTTAAACAACCTTTTTAGTGTGTGTCAAGTATATTTAATCCCAATAAAATGGGAGAAATGTGTGACACGTGTAAAAATAATTACATGTGACATGTAACTCCAAGATTCCCTACAAAAGAATAAAAAAGATGTGACACCTCATAAAATCCAGAATATAATAAAAAACCCTACACACCTAAATTGATTGAGGATTACCTTAAATTAATTTAAATAAAAATTAATCTCTAACAAAAAAAATTCTATTAACAAGTTTATCTTTTGTAGCAAAAGGACATCACATCAATGTCATCAAAGATATCATGTTCAAGGAAACTATTGTCAAATGTATTGTATCATGTTTTTTAGATACAATTACATATAAGTTTTTATTTTTGATGTTTCAAGTCCTATATTGTTAAAAAGGTCTACCCAATGCCATGGTCACAGACAAATTCTTAATTAGCTAATTTCAATTTTTTTGCCTCTACCATTTAACTATATAATTGTTTCAAACCAAATGGATGTGATGATTGAACACGCTTTCACCAAAATTTGTAGTAACGATACTTTAAAAACTAGCTAACAAGGAAAAACACAAAATTTATCAGGGACATCAATCAAGAATTTTATGGAATTGGACCATAGTGTAGTCTAAATGATTAAATGGGAATATATGCCAATACCATTTTTTATGAGTAAACAAAACTAGGGACCATGAATAGGTTTGTCATGTAAAGTACATCAAGGTGACTTTTGGTTTCCCTCATAACTATCTAGGTTATTAAATGCACATCAACCTTTCAAAACATTATGCAAGCAATTCCAATTATCATAGTTATTATCGATGTGTTTTAAGGCTTATACTAGCTTTTATATCACAATCTATTATTTGTATTATAAGTTTTTAATATAGCTTAGCAAACACTATCAAAATGTCTTGCTTTGAAACCGGAAAACATGGTCTTTGACTCTTACCATACTTCCTTTATACCCATTCAAAAGTTATGGAAGGACATTATTCCCTATTTTCTATAAAAATAGAAAAAAATATAACGAGCAATACGAGCATATTAATAATAACAAAATAAGACTCAATATGAGACTCTAAATAGATTCAATATTCATTCAAAAGTTAAGGAAGGACATTACTCCCTATTTTCTATAAAAAATAAAAATAAAATAACAAGCAATAACATGCATATTAATAACATATAAAGCACTCAACAAAATAAGAGTCTAAATAGTGTCATACTAAATATTTGATAAAGATATTTCTTCCACCACCCATAAAATTAAATGGAAATATGTGAAGCATATGTAAAAAATTATTCAAATACTTTACTATTTATTCAAAGTGCACCTTATTCTTGAAATATATTTAGTTTCATTCACTCTATTAGCCAATTTCATTCCTCTAATGCAGGTAAATACAGCCATCCATGTATGGTCAACAGCGCTCCTCCACAAATAGATGGACATACATTTTCAACAGCTTTGCTCCACAAATTGATGGACATACATTTTCCTGCCGCAGTAAAACAAAAGGAATTGAATATATCATTAAGCACAAAGATATTGTTAATAAAAGTTTGCTATATGGAACAAGAGTCTAATGTAAACTTTTATTACTGTCACTAAAAAAGAGAGGAAAATATCAAAAATAATTATTAACAAGGATTCAATGTTTTTGAAAGTTATATAATAATCCCATGTCATGATTCATTTCAATAAAAGTTTTCAAAAGGAAAAGCAAAGTTGTGGCAGGGTGTGGGACCCCTATGCGCATGTGCTATGGAAGTTTGGCCGTTTCGAAATTTGAAACCCCTCGATCAAAAATATTCATCCAACCAAGTCTGTAAAGCACCTCAATCTAATTAAAGGGTATTTGTCAATTTTAAGAAATAATGGCATTGCTGCTTCCAAACTATAATCTTTTACTTCTTTTCATTTGTCAACCCAAGTTCAATCTTAATGGGCACCTTACTATATGTAATGATGGTAATGTGTTAACTCCCCTATTTGACCGTTATATGGGACCGTCTGGTTGGATTTCCAGAATTAATTATTAAAAATAACTCTGTATCCATAAGAACTACATATGTAATTTGATCTTGAATAGGGATTACTTTCTAAAATTGTATGCAATAAATTAAATGTTTATAATACGATTCATGCCACTTGCTACATAGCATTTTGTAAAGTTAATTCTAAGAAACTAAATACAATTGTTCTTAATTATTTACTATAATATTGGCATTTTATTTACATTGGGCTTAGAGGGATTGGCGAGGCTTGATTTATCACAAATTTGGTCAAATATTTGAGACCTAGGGAGGCAAAAATTTGAACAATATATTAAGGTAAATGAAAAAACAATCTCCTTGTGGGCTTCTTTAGGGGCGTCTCACACACCAAATTGGTATCACTTAGTGATGACCTAAAAAACTACCTTTACCTTTATTTATTATAATTTCATAGTGAATTTAGGTTTCCAGTAGTTAAGTAGTTAAGCTCAAACTTCTCTTGTAAATCTCATACCTTTTGTTGAGATACACAACGCATATTAATTGTTAGGATTAATATGCGTTGTGTATCTCAACAAAAGGTATGAGATTTACAAGAGAAGTTTGAGCTTAACTACTTAACTACTAGAAAATTCACTATGAAATTATAATAAATAAAGGTATATATATTATATATTTCATTTTAATTGTTAGTGTTGACCATTTTGGTCCTACAGGCCAAAATCGGTCTCCTTCCCCTGGTCTCCTTCCCCTGTTGTTCTGAGCCAGTTCAAATTTGGTTTGCATAAGTCTTTCAGCAAAAGATGAACTAGTTCAATGGTTCGATGTCGGGGTTCAACGGCATGATCTTTCCAAGAACTTTGAACTTGAACGTTCAATCAGTTGATTCAATCGGTTGGTTCAGTCGGTTTGGTTCAAAGTAGTTGGTTCAAATCGGAAAGTTCAAAGGGGGTCTTCCAAAGCCCGAAGGACAAGTGCCCTTGCGGAGGGCAGGGAACCCGTGCGAAGGAATCAAAAGACACAAACTGGACCATTCCAACACGCTGCAGAGGGCAGTTCCAGACCCAAAAGTGCCCTTGCGGAGGGTAGGAACCTGTGCGAAGGAATCAAAAGACAAGGCAAAAGGGGCGAGTTTTCCTTCGGGGAAAAGACTAAGGCATTTCTTAAGGAAATTCAAAGGATGAAATCCTTTGGACAAAATGTCTGAAGGTATTCGTCGAAGGTTTTTTCTGAAAGAAATAAATGGGCCAAACAAGGAATTCTTTCGAAAGAAAATCCCGCGGCAAAGGGAACTTTTTGTCCGACAGAATTTGCCCTGTCCCTTTGCCGCGGGATTTTCTTCCGAAAGAATTCCTTGTTTGGCCCATTTATTTCTTTCAGAAAAAACCTTCGACGAATACCTTCAGACATTTTGTCCAAAGGATTTCATCCTTTGAATTTCCTTAAGAAATGCCTTAGTCTTTTCCCCGAAGGAAAACTCGCCCCTTTTGCCTTGTCTTTTGATTCCTTCGCACAGGTTCCTTTGGACTTTTTGTCTGAAAGAATTCACCTGAAACAAGGGCCAAACATTGAAGAGAACATTCCTTCAGACAAATGTCCGAAGGATTTAAAGACCAAGGCCGTCTGAAGTATCTCGAAGGGCAGGGGCCCTTGCGGGGGGCTCCTGGCGATTGAGAAAGGGACCTTTCTCCAAGCCCTGAAGGGACACCTTCCCTTCAGGTAGGTTAAAAGACAAAGGCCCAGGCAAAGAAAGAAAGGCCGAATGAAGGAAAGCCGAAGGAATTGACCAAGGGGTAACGGGCCCGAAGACATCAAAATCCCGCATAGCGAACTAGCTGTTCAGGGTCAAACGTCTGGTGACGTCCCCACAGACGTCAAATTCAGGACAAAGGAATAGCTATTGGCTTTCAAATGGCGACGAGCGCGCGAACGTCAACTTTACGGCAATGAAATAGCCGTTGATCTTTAAATACTTGAGCGCGAACCCGAAGGAATTAAAAGGCCTTAGGGCCAAAAGGAAGAGTCCACTGAGAAAAGAGCCAAAGGAACCAGCCAAGGATTGATAGAAGATAGCCTTAGGGGGCTCAGATTCCCAGAAAGAGCCAAGAGATGACAAAAGACAAAACCAGGAAAAGACAAAGCTGGAAAAAGACAAGAATCAAGAATGAACTCAGCAACCCGCCGAGAAAGGAGCCCAAAGAGCCAAGCGCAGAAACAAACAAAATAGTCCAAGTGGCAAAAGAAGGTGTCGGCACAATGAGTTATTCCTACGGTTGAAACAGTCTCTGCCAAGTTGTCATCAAAGAGCACAAACAGTGAATGGCGTGACCTATTTTTCCTCATTTTACATTAATGGTCAGACAACCGCGTGAATGTCTTGAAGAAAGCTTCTTGTTTGCAGACAAACGACGCAGCTCATGTTTTCACACATGTTTAATATATTTTAAATGCCTAAAGTCAAAACTAGAGCCGACACAACATTCTCTTTCAAGCGGCTTCCTCTTCCCAATGCTCTCAACGCAGCATGGTTCATTTATTTTCCAGAACGCGCCAAAGTCTTTTCCAAAAGGCTATATATTTGTAACTTTTCATTGGAGAAAAGATCTCTCATTTTTGTATGGCGCAACCTTGCCAAATTTTCACCTTGAATCAATAAAAAGTGTTTTACCTCTATCTGGTTGTATATACCTCTGAGTGTGCCTGAGTACTAACTTTGTATCCAGTCATTGTTCCATGATGCTTTCATAGGCTTGATACCAGCACATCTGGTATAGACAAAGCGCCATTCCTGCAAGTAGCAAAAAGAACTGTATTTAAAGCGTAGAGATAGGAGAGGGTTATCAGACAGTGTGTCTTCCTATAACACCTATGGTAAGTACATCTTCTGTGTGTCTTCATTAAGCCTTTCTGTTAAGTTTTCTGCAGTCTAGGCCTTTTATCAGATAAAGTGTATGTGTGTGCTCTTATGGTTTGAAGTGTGAACAAATGAGTAGATCAAACATTTTTTGGTGCATCACCGTCTTAGCTTAGGTTCTACTTCAGTAATCCTTCTCTCTTTTCAACCCCCTATTATATATATATATATATTAATAACTCAGAGATGCATCAAAAGGAGCCATCGCTTATCTAGAGATTCTCCCCTCAGTTTTGCCAAACCCACAGGCAAGAGAGGAGTCTTCATTGTGCTGCATGGAAGAGAGAAGCCCAGCGTTCTCTCAAGGGTGCAATCCACAACGTCAATAGTTTTTAGCACGCCCAGTGGGACCATTTTTAACACTCAACAAAGTTTTAGGATTGATGTTGATCCTGTTACAGCTAAAACAATCATTTTTCCAGCATCTAGGGACTCCACTACCAAGAACATCAGCCTTTGGTTAAAGGTCAGTTTGACATCCTATGCCTAAGGTCACCACACGATCTGCTGCTAAGGGTGTCCCTTTTGAATTTGTTGAACTACCTTTAAACTTAGCAAGACGACTGAGGTTTGCAAGAACTCATTCTTATTCTACAAATTGTTTTCTTAGACCTGCTATAAGATACACCTACACAAGAAGGCCTCGGTTGAATCCTGTCATAGCTATGGCATTACCTTTTGTGGCTTTTCATGGTTAGAGTCCTTTGAATCTCCTGCATTATGACCCGATCCCAGGGGCAATCCAAAAGTGTGCCTCCCTTTAATAAAGAAGGGTCCATTACTGCCATTGAACACATCAAAAATATTGCTAACCTCTGCAATATTCACAGTCACTGAGAAAACATTGCTATCAGATTGTTGGCATTGTCTTTCAAGGGCAAGGTTCTAGACTGGTATGGAACTTTGCCCATGAATTCAGTCGATTCCTAGAACGAATTGGGCACCCTCTTAACAAACACATTTGGGGAGAAGAGTGACCACCTCTTACTTGCTGAGCAGCTGACCACTATGAAAAGAGCTCCACACGAATTCATGCAAAATTTCAATACTCGATTTCAGAAAACATAGGACAGAATCTCCATTCTAGTAAAAGACGACCCCAAGCTATGCTTTCCTATATTATTTGAAAGCATTGAATAGTGACATTACTGTCATGATACAGTCCATGGGAGGACATGTGCTGCCTACTGCCTATGACATAGCTATAGTAACTGAGAATTCCCTGATGCAAAGTGAGAAGATAGCCCCTAGACCTCATATGCCGCTCTTTCCTGAATTGTTGCCTCCAGTCCAAATTGCTGCACCTACCATAGCTCTTCTGCCTAGCGTAGAAAATCCGGCTGCTACTCCGTCCAATGACCTCCATGAAGTAAAAAGCTTATTGCAAAGCGTAACAAATGAACTAGTGGCTTTCAAAAGGCAACAAGCTCAGAGCAATCGGCCAAATCAAGGATATCAGCAGTATGGGCAAGTAAATAGACCCCCTTTTCAAAATTACAATCAAGGACAAGGTCAGTTTGCACAAGCCAGACCTTTTCAAAGCTATAATCCAGGCGCCCCTTCATCATCCAAGGCCATGGTGCTCGTTCAAAACAATCTGGTACAAGAGCAGCCAAATTGCTCACCCATGGGATACAATCAAGATCAGGGTGTTTACACAAATGAAATGCTGAGTTAGTACACGAATGCACAGGACAATCAGGGAGCCACCCAATTCCCTAACTTTGAGGCGTCATTACAACATGGCATGGACAGCAAACCGGCTCAACCCGATTCCACTCTCATGAATGACCTGGAAAGTAAATTTTATACAGTCATTTACGTGGGCAGTGCAGACAATCAAGGTGATTGTGTCACAACTAACACAAGGTCCAAGAGGAGAGCTATGGAAGAAGCTCAAGCAGCTGCTCAAGTGTCTGCACCATCTTCTTCACCACAGGTGAACCAAAAAAATTTAAATTTCGGGCTGCCAATTGTACCCTCAGCTCCTAGACCTGCACCTCAAAACGATGCAAGTGATCCAATTTTTTTTTTGAAAGGGAGCAACCCTCAGATCAATGTGGTAGACCAAATGAAGAAGCTACACGAATATTTTCTTGTGGGATTCATTATCAATACTGGGACAAAAAGACATGCTGCAAAAGGAATTGCACGAGCTTAATGAACCAGCTATCCCAGCAAAAGACGATAATGCCCTAATCACAAATGGGCAGCCTTCCACATCAGGTTGAGTAAAGAAAGAAGAAAAGGTCCCCCCTTTCTATTTGTCCTTGGTCATAGGAGACTCCTTGTTGCACAATTGTATCATTGACAGTGGAGCAAGCACCTCGATAATGCCTAAATGCATAGCGGATAAACTGGCGCTCAAATATGAAGAGATGACTAAGGGAGTCCTACCGCTGGATGGAACAACAAAAACAATAGGAGTGGTGAGAGGCTTGAACTTGACGCTTCACGCCTGTCCAACCTTCTCAATCCCTCACGATGTGGTGGTGGCGGATGTTCCTCCTTACTTTGCCATTTGCTTGTCCAGGGATTTCACATCTAAAATAAGCGGCTACCTAGCAACAAATTGGTCCTATCTAGTTTTTAGAACCAAGTATGGGACTAAAGTCAAAATTGAATTGGAGACAATCCATAGAGATTATCTGAAACCATACTCACTCAAGGCGGCAAATGTCAGCGACGCCATTATTGATCAAGAAGATTTTCAGGTAGATCAATCTCCACCCTCTGCCCTTGAAGGAGTTGCTGACTTACTCTTAGATGAATGGAGAAGTGACAATTTCGAGCATGATCCTTACAAATTCATAGAAGAGGCAGGCCTTGGGATTATTGCATACATGAAGAGGGTACTTTTGTACCAAATTTGGTGAAAGCAAGCCAAGAGAGCTCAGGTTTATGGCATCTTTTCTTTGATGGCTCAAGAAACAAGCTGGGCGCTGGTGGGGGAGTGGTGCTAGTTTCCCCCTCGCAGGAAAAATACTTTTCAGCTTTCAAGTTCCAATTTTCTTGCACGTGCAATGTTGCAGAGTATGATCCCTCATCCATGGTTTGGAGTGGGCGAGGAAAAGAGGAATTAAAGAGCTGCAGGGTTTTGGAGACAACAAGTTGATCATAAATCAAGGGAGAGCGCTGAACCAGACTAAGAATTTCTTGCTCAAGTCCTACAAGCACAGGGTATGGGACTTAGTGGAAGGTTTCCTTGCTTTCAATGTTACTTCCATTCCTAGAGAACAGAACAAACAAGTGGACAGACTAGCAGCAGTTGGTGCTCAATTTGATGCCCCCAAGGAGATAGGCCGAGACCGTAGTCCACATCATTTGAAAGTGGTAATCAGAGCCTCTGTGCCTGACAACATAACTAACTGGCAGGTGTTTGACAACGATTAACAGATAGCACTCTTCTTGCAAGAGGATGCTGAGTTTGTTGCTAGAAACCAGGCTAAGCTACAACAGCAGTATGACAGCGAAATTGTTCAATTGAAGAACAATAAATTTTTCAAAGGCTTGGTCACTCTCGAAAGTATCTTCAATGAGGATGACCAATTAAAAAATGATAAAATAAGCATCACAACGAAGGAGAACTATGAAAAGGTTGAGATATTCAAAGATAAGCTGCTTGCACTTAGAAAAGTGTGGACAGATCATGAAGGCAGGTCTTCGTCTTGTTGTGCCAGGAATTCGCTGATGTCTTCGCTTGGGAGTATAGCGACTTGAAGGGTTTTAACCCAAGTTTGACCCAACATACCATTGAGTTGGAGGAAGGCGCCAAGCCCATCAAGCAGAAACAAAGCCTTGTCAACCCGAAAATTGAGCCTCTCATGCGGACGGAACTCACCAAGTTGATTGAGTCCAAAATCATATTTCCGATCAAACATTCTTCTTAGCTGGCCAATCTTGTTCCTATCCGAAAAAAAATAGGGAGATCAGATTGTGCGTTAGATTTTAGAGACCTTAATAGAGTCTCTTTGAAAGACCATTATCCTCTCCCAAGTATGGAGCAGATCCTCCAAATGGTGATAGGTAGCGAGTGTTTCTCCCTCCTGAATGGGTATTCAGGATACAATCAGATTTTGGTGCAAGACTGTGACCAGTACAAGACAACCTTCACTACCAAATGGGGGACATTTGCTTATAGAAAAATGCCATTTGGACTGCCCAATGCTGGTGCCATTTTCCAGTGAGCCATGGACATGGCCTTTCAAGCCCTGATAAATGACATTGTGTTGGTGTATCTTGATGACATGACAATATTCTCGAAAGAGGCAGGCCAACACATGAAACATCTCAGACAAATCTTTGAGGTGTAGAGAGTTCTGTATCTCCCTCAACCCAAAGAAATGCGTGTTCGCTGTCCATGATGGCAAAAACTCCTTGGCCATGTCTCAAAAGAGGGCTTGACCATTGATCCAGAAAGAGTTCGCTCTATCCTAGAGCTGTCCTTGCCTAAACATAAGAAGGGTCTGCAGAGCTTTGGCAAAATAAATTTCATCAGGGGATTTATTCCAAATTTTGCGGAGGTAGTCAAACCATTGACCTCTATGCTGAAGAAAGATGATAAATTCGCGTGGACAGCGCAAAGGAATGATAGTTTTGAAGAGATCAAGCAGGTTATCGCCCAAGCTCCTACCTTGATCAGTCCTAATTTCACCAAGGATTTCAACCTCTACACCTTCGAAAATGAAAAGGTAATCTCCAATGTGCTTACCCAAACAAATGGTGAGAACCTTGAACAGCCGCTTGCATTTTTTAGCCAAGGTCTAGAGGGTTTTGAGGTCAGGTATACATATGTGGAGAAGCAAGTCCTTGCAGTCATACGAACTTTGAAGAAATTCAAATATATGTTGTCCAACAGCAGGGTTCACCTCATGGTTCCACATCCCAGCGTCAAAGATTTCTTGACCAACCGTGATCTAAATGAAAAGAGAGCGGGATGGATCACTAAAGTAATGGAATATGACGTGGATATCAAAACCACCAAGCTGGTAAGAGGAAAAGCCCTGTGTGAATGTAAAATCCCCTTACCAATATGACTAACTTTGATCAATTTTTCTGATTTATGGCTCAAAGGAATTTCGTCAAACACTTATCTGAATATTGCTGATCTGATATGATATGGTGCACTATTTGGTTTGGTTTGATCGTTTTGAATTGCCACATATGTTTTTGAATGAAGCAAAGATAATATAAAATAAAGCAATGATTGTAACGATAAATAGAGCTTTGACAAGGCACTTGTATTAATTTTCTGAGTATTACAAATGACTGTCATACAATGTTTCAGACTTATAACAGCGAGTAATAATAACAAACTTGCCAAATAGTAACGACCCTGATACAATGATGAATGTAGAAGATGTGCCTTTGGTTCTTGGATAAGTGGGGAGCTTGAAATGCAAATCTGGAACCAAGTGCTTCAGATTTTACAGTCTTATATCAGACCTCTAGTATAGTGCCACATGAAAGATAACAATGCCTTACAATGATCCCTAACCGCTGGAACCCTTCCTCAATGTCCCCCTTTGCTTCTTAGCTTCAATGTACAACTTTGATTGACAGTGCTTCAGACTTTTATAGTCTGATTCAGACCTGATTAGTGAGCTTAAATGATGCCCCAAGTGTCAATAAAGTGCCCAAAAATGTTTCCCAAGGTGAGGCGCCCCTTTTGGTGTGTTTTATATAATTTTTAGACCCCTCTAAGAGCAAATTCGACCCCTATCTTTGTTTGCAAACCTGTAACATTCACCTTTCCTTAAGCATTCTAGCTCCTATAGACCTTCAAAATGCATTCAACATCATTGTAATACCAAGGCACTTCCCAAGAGGGCATCCATGATGCTAAAAAGTGCCATACCAAGGAGAATTGAACCAATGGAGGAGTCTGAAACAAAAATTACAGTCAACCATAAGTCATCATACTCTTACCAAAATCGACCTCCATTGCCAAGCAAATCTTCTCCACACTAGGCAACCTCAAATGGATGTCTTCATTGCTTCAAATTGCACCTAGAACGAGAGGATCGAACCAAATACCATAGCTGTGATAAATCTTCAGATTTTGCAATGAAACCCTTATTCTTCCAACCTGCAAATGATCTCAATGAAGCACAAGTTGAGCCTCAAAAGTGAAGCCCACAACTGGTAACAATTCGGTTTATATTTCACAACCTCAAAGTCACACAACCAAGAGGTTTTTCGTCCTCAATGGCTATTCTGCAGAAACCCTAGGTCTCCTCAACCACAAATCAATATCAAAACATAAACTTGGATGATAAGAAAAGAGCCCAACACCTCCTTATATACATTTTATGTCTCCACTTTTGGTGGGGGCTAGAAACTTCTAGAAATAAATAACTTTATTTCTTTTATTTATTTTTAATTTCTTTTTTTAATTAAAAAACTTTATTATAAAATAAAGTTATAATTCATAAAGTAATTTTATAACATAAAGTTATAAAGATACTCTCTCTAGGTGTTGAAACACCAATACGCCCATGGGAAACAACTGAATGTGGTAGAGAAAACCCCTCGAAAGGCCAGGTAACTGCCGAAGTGACCTTCTAATCATCTTGTCTTGGCCTACGAAGGTCAATGATAGGCCAATTTCATCGAAAATGTGATGACTAAGAAAAATGGGACATTACAGTGAACACCTTGCTGCGGACTTTAAATAGCAGAGAGAAAATAGTTTGCTCATTCATGATGAACCCACATCAGAAGAACCAACAGTCATGAAGGATTGGACATCAGAGATGAAGCATTTCCCTCTCACTGGTGAGTGCCCGCAGGGCCTTGATAGGACCAAGAGGAAATATTTCAGACTCCAATCTCTCCCTTATGTCCTGATCGATGGAGTGTTGTTCCGAAAGAATTTCTCAGAAGTGATTTTAAGGTGCATAAACCCAGGTCAAGCCGACAGAGTACTACCCGAGTTCCATGATGGGCCAGCTGGTGGTCACTTTGCTCCTACGCCTACCACTGCAAGAATAATGAGAGCTAGTTATTTTTGGCCCACTTTATTCAAAGATACACGTTCCTGGGTACGAAAGTGTCAGAAGTGTGCACTTTTTGATGGGAAACAACGACTGGCTGCAATGCCTTTACAGCGTATTCAGGTGGAGCAACCATTCATGCAATGGGGCCTAGACTTCATAGGGATGATCAATCCTCCCTCCAGTCCTAGCCACAAATGGTTTTGACCGCCACAGAGTACTTCACAAGATGGGTAGACACTGTCGCTTTGAAGGAAGCTAACGAAAGTGCAATCTTGGATGAAGACCTGGTGACAAGGTTTGGAGTCCCAGCAACCATCATATCAGATAACGCATTGGCCTTCTTGGGGACCAGAACGAGTGAATGGGCATTGAGATACGACATCTATCTCAACACTTCTTCCAACTACTACCCACAAGGGAATGCGCTGACTGAGTCTACCAATAAGAATCCGATCAAGATTATCAAAAAAACAATGGAAGAGAATAAGAGAACTTGGCATGCCAAGTTGAAAACAACCCTGTGGGCAGATAAGGTCACTCCAAAGAGAGCAATTGGCAATTCACCATACACGCTTGTGTATGGAAGGGAAGCTAGACTTCCTATTTCACTTGAATTGCCAGCTTTGGACCTTGCTCATCAGCTGCAGTTAGAAGAAGGCAACAACATGGAGGTTAGGCTATGTGAATTGATGGAACTTCAAGAAACAAGGGACCAAGCTATGGCTTCTATGACCAACCGCCAACAGCAGACGAAGAAACACTTCGACAAGAGATCCTCATCAAAAGGTTTCTCTGAAGGAGATATCGTCTTGAAATGGGATGAGGACTGAGCTAACCCTGAAAAGCACACGAAGTTCGACGCCCTATGGAGCGGTCCATATGTCATCACTCAGTGCAAGCAGCACAATGCGTTCCAAATCTCCAAGTTGGATGGTCAAGAACTATGTATCCCAGTTAATGGGATACATCTCAAGCGTTATCACTGAGCCTTCTTCTGTCATGTACATATTTTTCTTGTTTTTTCTCTGTTTTCCCTAAGTGCTTTTGCACATGTTAGTAGTTTTCTTAATCTTGTGTGTGTTTTGTTTCCTTTTGGGGTAAGACCTTCGTGATTTATTCTTGGATTTCTCAACGCTGTTGCTAACTCTTTCAAAGCTACATCTTGACTCCATGCCCAATGGACTTTGAGGCTACTAGTTTCTTAAGCATAGCAAGCATGCTTCCCTTAAGAATTGCCAATTTGTTGACCATTTTGGTCCTACAGGCCAAAATTGGTCTCCTTCTTCCCCTGCTGTTCTGAAGCAGTTCAAATTTGGTTTGCATAAGTCTTTCGGCAAAAGGATGAACCGGTTCAATGGTTCGACGTCGGGGTTCAACGGCATGATCTTTCCAAGAACTTTGAACTTGAACTTTGAACCATTGTTGGTTCAATCAGTTGATTCAATCGGTTGGTTCAGTCGATTTGGTTCAAAGTAGTTGGTTCAAGCAATTGGTTCAAATCAGAAGGTTCAAAGGAGGTCTTCCAAAGTCTGAAAGACAAGTGGCTTTGCGGAGGGTAGTCAGGGACAAATTGGACCATTCTAGTAGGTTGCGGAGCGCAGTTCCAGACCCAAAAGTGCCCTTGCGGAGGGCAAGGAACCCGTGCGAATGAATCAAAAGACAAGGCAAAAGGGGCGAGTTTTCCTTTGGGGAAAAGACTAAGGCATTTCTTAAGGAAATTCAAAGGATGAAGTCCTTCAGACAAAATGTCCGAAGGAATTCCTTCAGACTTTTTGTCTGAAGGTATTCATCGGAGGTTTTTTTGAAAGAAAGGGGCCAAACAAGGAATTCTTTTGGAAGAAAATCCCGCAGCAAAGGGACAAGGCAAATTCTTTCAGACAAAAAGTCTGAAGGAATTCCTTTGGACTTTTTGTCCGAAAGAATTCGCCCGTAACAAGGGCCAAACATTGAAGAGAACATTCCTTTGGATAAATGTCCGAAGGATTTAAAGACCAAGGCCGTTCGAAGTATTCTGAAGGGCAAGTGCCCTTGCGGAGGGCTCTCGGCGACTGAGAAAGGGACCTTTCTCCAAGCCCCAAAAGGGACACCTTCCCTTCGGGAAGGTTAAAAGACAAAGGCCTGGGCAGGAAAGAAAGGCCGAAGGAAGGAAAGCCGAAGGAATTGACCAAGGGGTGACGGGCCTGAAGACGTCAAAATCCAGCATAGCGAACTAGCCATTCAGGTTCAAACATTTGGTGACGTCCCCGCAGACGTCAAATTCAGGACAAGGGAATCGCTGTTGGCTTTCAAATGGCGACGGGCGTGCGAACGTCAACTTTATGACAATGAAATAGCCGTTGATCTTTAAATACTTGAGCGCGACCCTGAAGGAATTAAAAGGCCTTAGGGCCAAAAGGAAGAGTCCGCTGAGAAAAGAGCCTAAAGAACCAACCAAGGATTGATAGAAGATAGCCTTAGCGGGCTCAGATTTCCAGAAAGAGCCAAGAGATGACAAAAGACAAAACCAGGAAAAGACAAAGCTGGAAAAAGACAAGAATCAAGAATGAACTCAGTGACCTGCCGAGAAAGGAGCCCAACGAGCCAAGCGCAGAAACAGACAAAACAGTCCAAGTGGCAAAAGAAGGTGTCGACACAAGGAGTTATTCCAACGGTTGAAACAGTCTCTGCCTAGTGGTCATCAAAGAGCACAAACAGTGAATGACGCAACCTATTTTTTTCCATTTTGCATTAATGGTCAGACAACCGTGTGAATGTCTTGAAGAAGGGGTCTTGTTTGCAGACAAACGACACGGCCCATGTTTTCACACATGACGTTTAATATATTTTAAATTCCTGAAGTCAAAACTGGAGCCGACACAACATTCTCTTTCAAGCGACTTCCTCTTTCCAATGCTCTCAACGCAGCATGGGTCATTTATTTTCCAAAAAGCGCTAAAGTCTTTTCCAAAAGGCTATATATTTGTAATTTCTCATTGGAGAAAAGATCTCTCATTTTTGTATGGCGCATCCCTGCCAAATTTTCACCTTGAATCAATAAAAAGTGTTTTACCTCTATCTGGTTGGATATACCTCTGAGTGTCCCTGAGTATTAACCTTGTGTCCAGTCATTGTTCCATGATGCTTTCACAGGCTTGATACCAGCACACCTGGTATAGACAAAGCGCCATTCCTGCAGGTAGCAAAAAAAACTGTATCTGGAGCGTAAAGATAGGAGAGGGTTATCAAACAGTGTATCTTCCTACAGCACCTATGGTAAGTACATCTTCTGTGTGTCTTCATTAAGCCTTTCTGTTAATTACTCTGCAGTCTAGTCCTTTTATCAGATAAAGTGTATGTATGTGCTCTTATGGTTTGAAGTGTGAGCAAATGAGTAGATCAAACCTTTTTTGGTGCATCACCGTCTTATCTTAGGTTCTGCTTCAGTAATCCTTCTCTCTTTTCAACCCCCCTATTATATATATATATATATATATATATATATATATATATATATTAGCAAATGTTACTGGAATAACTCAGAGATGTATCAAAGGGAGCTAGCCCTTATCTAGAGATTCTTCCCTCAGTTTTGCCAAACCCACAGGCAAGAGAGGAGTCTCCATTGTGCCGCGTGGAAGAGAGAAGCCCAACTTTCTCTCAAGGGTGCAATCCACAGCGTCAACAGATAGGATTAATATGCATTGTGTATCTCAACAAAAGGTATGAGATTTACAAGAGAAGTTTGAGCTTAACTACTTAACTACTGAAAACCTAAATTCATTATGAAATTATAATAAATAAAGGTAAAGGTAGTTTTTTAGGTCATCACTAAGTGATACCAATTTGGTGTGTGAGACGCCCCTAAAGAAGCCCACAAGGAGATTGTTGTTTCATTTACCTTAATATATATATATATATATATATATATATATATATATATGATACCAATTTGTTTTTTTCTTTAGGAGCGTCTCACACACCAAATTGGTATCACTTAGTGATGACCTAAAAAACTACCTTTACCTTTATTTATTATAATTTCATAGTGAATTTAGGTTTCCAGTAATTAAGTAGTTAAGCTCAAACTTCTCTTGTAAATCTCATACCTTTTGTTGAGATACACAATGCATATTAATCCTAACAATTAAAATGATATATATATATATATATATATATATATATATATATATATCAAAGTGCTCTCTCATATGATCGAGGAGATTTTCCATTATTATAAAGTTAGTGGGAATCTCTTTTTGTAATGTGTTTGCTATAAATAAGAGTTATTCTAATGCATTTGACATCAATAGAAGTCGAGTCTAGTATTGCTCTGTCTAGGAAGAAAGAGTTATAGAAACCGTATGTATGCTCTTATCTTGTGTATCTGTGCGAACTTAAGAATCAGATATCTATTTCTAATTTTTTGTAATAATCTATTGTATCTTGATTTTAGAAATACTATGAAGTTGTAGCCAATCAACCACAATTTCTATCACTGCTTTGTGTAAATTCAACCAAGATCCTGAGTAGTCGAAATCATTGTGGTATTAGTCATTTATTAAGAAAAGCCATTAAAGCCAACTGTAAAATATTATCTTTAGTATTCAGTCAAAATATCTTGTTATGTGTTTATTTTTTAAAACCTGTAACAAAATATTGTCATTGTCTTTTATATTGCTCTTTAAGGTTATCCAAAACTAACTCGCAAACACAGGATTTCTTTGAAGCACAAGAATGACGTAATTCCAAAAGGCAGCAGATGGCAATTCTAGTTATGTGATACTGAATGACACTGACGTCAAAGAATTCTACAAACTGTGAAATCAAAATTCAGTTTCAACTGTATTTGAACAAGCTAGTCTTCTCAAACAACTCCTTCAATGGAACTTACTGAAGATGCTATTTTTGGTTCTATAGTAAATATTAAACTTCCTATCATTAAACTATCAAATGTTTATCCGTCATCAAAACTTCAAGATAATGTTCTAGGAAAGATCTTTTATAGATCTACTTTCAAGTCTTTCTTATGACCATGTATCAAGGTTGAAGAATTAGGTTTTACATATAAACCAGACAAACCATATCAAACAATTTTTTTTGCCTTTACTCCCAAAATTTAAAATCGTTTATATCAGGTGTCACCCAGATGTACAATTTGTCCACTTTTGTTTTAATACGTGTATGTAAAGCCACATATTCATAGTAATATTAAACCAGTGTCATATTGCAATACGTGATAGGCGTCAAGCTGACTTTAGACATGCTTGTCAGTAATCATCTGTGTCTAGATTAAATGATGGACCCATATGCTATGAATTATGTTCAAATATGACAACTAGAGCATGGGACTTTTCTCCTCAATGTACGGCCTTAACATGTTCGGTCCTTTCCAATATGCCTCCATAAATATCCAAGTGCTTTATAGCATGACCAACACCACTAATCCAAAGATCATTGAAAGTTTGTCATATTCCCATAGACTCAGTGGTACAATCCAACTCCAAAAAGGTCTAATAAATTCCATTGACATTCCTAAACAATGAAAGCTAGACTAATTGAAGAATGTAGCTCCCAAGCTACACACAAAAGAAAGATCTATTCAGAAATCTGATGGACAAACAGTCCATATTCTTCCCAGATCCTTGTCACAGTGTACAGTATTCCAATCTCCCAAACCAAGTTTTGCATCATCACATAAATCACATGGTAGCACCCGATAAGGAAATGTTTTTGTTGAGTTTGAAGAGGAACGAGTTAATCAAGACCCAAAACCCCATGTCTTCCCAACCATGACCATGTCTGCTCTCCCAAGAGAGAATAGTCTAGAATTTTATAAAGAAAATAGAGTCACTTTGTATAAAGGAGGATAATGGCCGCCTTTGAAAGGATATTATAAGGAATGAAAAGGCCAAGTATCATACTTTTCTTCTGCCCTCAATACTGATGATAAGTAACCCTCTTTTGAGTTTAAGCACATAAAACTAGTGGCTAGATATAATGCATATTACCAAGAAAACTTTGATGGTTTGTGCAGAGATGTTCAGATAATTAGACAATCTTTGAATCAAGTTAATGTTTTAGCCAATAATGTTAAAAGTGTGAAGCAGTCAATAGATTATATTCCAACTATAGCAGAATTTGTACAAACTATTAAACAAGTTGGAAGTCATACATATAGTATTGTAGGTCAGTCTTCAAATAGTATTCATCTTATAAAAGATAAATTATCTAGTTAAATGACAAATTGTCATTATTAGAAAATAGTTTAAACTGGCTTGCGCAGTAGAAAAGGAACATCAAGTTGAAAAAGAACAAAATAAAATGGAAAAGAAATTGAAAGTTGTTATAGAAAGCTTTAGTGAAGAATTGTTGTATATTGATTTTGGATATAGCTTTGTAGTAGATACTGCCCAGAGCAAGAAACCTTCAAAAAGAAACCTGCCCTTAGAATGATAATCAAGTCACAAGTACCTATAAACCCTTGGTTTCTTAATATTGATAATCAATTAGTCAAATTTTTAATATTGGTTGGGTTTAAGAGGTCATCATTATTAAGAAACCAAAGGTTTATGGGTACTTGTGCTCTAATCATCATTCTTAGAGTTGGCTTCTTTTTGAAGGTTTCTTGCTTCTGGGTAGCATCTACTACAAAGCTAGATCCAAAATCAATAGACGACAATTCTTCATTAGAGCTTCCTATAGCAGCTTTCAATTTCTTTTCCATTTTCTTTGGTTATTTTTCAAATTGATGTTCCTTCTCTACTTGCTCAAGCAAATCCCAACTATTTTATAACAATGACAATTTATCATCTAAACTAGATAATTTAGATAGTGCAATGACAAAGGCTTTGTTATAACTTGCATTTCTTCTTGTCTTGAAAAATCAATAACATGTGTGCCATAGCAGAGAGATTTAATCCTTTGACATCAATATAGGCTATCACACGATCAACAAGAATACAGGGAAGCAAGTTCAAGAATTACATTTTCATAACATAAGAGGTATGAGTTTTGGCCTTACATGCAAGTCTACGATATTGGACAACATAAGCTTCAAATCGAGATAAATCGCAAAACTGTACTCTGGACAACCCTTTATTGCTTTCTATTTCTTTATTTCCCTAAGGGAGAAATAAATTCATTTATCAAAACTTGAAAAAGAGACTGCATTGGATCTGCTTGATTAAAGACTCTAATTGCTTGCAGGGTTTCTCCCATGGCATTCCACCATTTTAAAGTGATATGCCAGAATTACCAGATAGCAAACATAACTTTACTACGCCCATCGATTTTTACAACAATACCTAAAGTCTTCATGGTATTGCACCATGTAGTGATCTCAGCTAATGGGTTTAAGAGAACATCAATATTAAGAAACCAAGAGTTCATGGGTACTTGTAACCTGATCGTCTTTGTAAGGGCTGGTTTCTTTTTGAAGGTTTCTTGATTCAGGGTAATATCTACTACAAAGCTATATCCAAAATCAATAGACAACAATTCTTCACTAGAGCTTCCTATAGCAGCTTTCAATTTCTTTTCCATATTCTTTTGTTCTTTTTCAACTTGATGTTCCTTTTCTACTTGCTCAAGACAATCCAAACTATTTTCAAACAATGACAATTTATCATCTAAACTAGTTAATGTATCTTGTATAAGATAGACTATTTGAAGACTGATCTACAATACTATATGTATGACTTCCAACTTGTTTAATAGTTTGTACAGAATCTGCTATAGTTGGAATATAAATTATTGACTACTTCACACTTTTAACATTATCGGCTTAGATAGTAACTTGATTCAAAGATTTCTGTACAAATCACCAAAATTTTCCAGGTAATGTGCATTATATCTTGCTACATAGTTTTTGTTTTTAAACTCATAAGAGGGTTCCTTATCATTAGTATTGAAGGCATAAGAAAACTATGAAACTTGGTCTTCTGGTTGCTTATAATAGCCACATTTTCCGTGATTAAACTTAGAAGAGGGTTCCTTCATCAGTATTGAAAGCATAAGAAAAGTATGATACTTGGCCTTCTGGAATATAATCGATTGACTGCTTCACACTTTTAACATTATTAACTAAGACAATAACTTGATTCAAAGATTGCCTAATTATCTGAACATCTCTCCACAAATCATCAAAGTTTTCCTGGAAAAGTACATTATATCTTTGTTGAACACAACTATCTATTGAGAGGGGGGGTGAATCAATAGATCAACTAAAACTAGTTCTTTAAACCCTTTAGAGAAGATATAGAAGCATATGCATAATAAAGAATAGATGCAGAGATTACACACACAGAAAAACATATTACACCAGATTTATACATAAAAAACCCAAAGGGAAAAACCACAGTGAGAATAGCTGCTAGAATCCACTGTTCTAATCCAGCCTCACAGTTAAACGCCTCACTAGCAAACCTCACTGGTTTCATTCAAGAGCATTCACTCTAAGGAAGCACCCACTCCCTAACCGAGCACCAACTCAGTCTATCTGATGGCACCCACCGATCACAATTATAAAGCTACAACTTCAAAATACAAAAAGAATCAAACATTATTTCTTTGTTACAAGTTTTGTTTGTAACTACTCAATCTCTGCACATTCTCTTTGTGCTCTTTTTTCCTATCTGCCTCACTCTCTTTGTGTCTGGATATATCTCTCTGTCCCTCTAACTTTTTCTCTATGTCTGCATGCATCTCCAACCGACACACTTTGAGTCGCTCTAGTTGCTCCTTTTGCAATTGCAATGGCAGACCCTTGACAATGTTCTAGATGTCGTATATATATAGACAATGAGTCTAGGGTTTCTTGTCTTCAAAATGTGTTTACACTCTGACTACACCTTATTGGTTCTGATTTTGGATCTCATTTAATGTGGCTTGGCATTTACACTTGTCGTGTCTCGATTCATGCTTCACGCCGCAATGTTCCGGTCTCTTTACTCTATTTGGCCACTGTTGGATTCAAGTCATAAATGCGTAGCCTCCTTAATTGTAGATTGATCGGTTGGATCAATTCAATTCAATCTCGAGCTCCGTGTAGATATGTCGAGTTCAACATTAGTTTTGTCTGTTCCTCCAATTGACCGTTAGAGTCATGTTAAATGCCGGCCTTTGATTTCTTCACGCCATTTTTAAGCTCTTTCATTAATCGTCGAGCTTCTTTCTGCATCTCACTATCTCCTATATAATTGGGTCACTTTTGCTCCTTTCAATTATCTTCAATATGCTCGATCTTTAATCTTTCTATTGTGTTGTTAACTATAGGTCACATTGCTTCACTGACTCCACTGCTTCGTTGGATCTTTCTTATTGAGCTTTTCGCATGCCATTTGATCTCTGAAGATGCATGATCCTTATATAGGCTTGGTTGTTAAACTCCATCATGTTGACATCATCTCGTTTCTTTCAGCATCTTTGAGATGCTTCCCCTTCGTCGATCTCTTCAGACTTGCTCGATCTTTAATCTCGCCTTGATCCTTCGACACTTGTGAAAATGCCTTATGAGATCCACACTTATCCTTTGGTAACATTGCGAGTGACCTATACTTCTTCCGAAATATCCTTCGGAAACTTTGTAAGTGTCCACTCCATCTGAAAGTATCCTTCGGGACCTTAGTTGCAGGGCCTTCTGCCTTAGACAAATTCTCTGAAAGAATTCGTCAATGACCTTCTTTCGAAAGTGTCCTTCGGGACTTCTACAAGTGATCTCTTCGAAACTTTTGCTCGAGACAAATCTTTCGGAACTTGTGTAACTTTACCATACGAAGCCTTTGTTTGGGTCACATGCCCTTCAAAACTTTTGCAAAGTACCTTTCAGAACTTCAAGGTGATCTTCGGGACTTTTGATTGGGACACATACCCTTCGGCTCTTTTGTAAATGTACCATTCGGAAACTTTGTTCAGATCACTTACCCTTCGGCATTTTTGTTCGGGACTCATTTCTTTTGGACATTTTGTCCGACAAAGACTTAACCATTTTTCCCGAAAGAATTCGATGAGGTACTTTCTCTGAAAGAAAACTCTTTCTTCAGATCTTTTGTTCGGAACAATTTTTCTGAAAGAATTTCCAAGCTTTTGTAAAAATGACTAAGTGTGGAGACCAAACATTTTCCCGAAAGAATTCCAAAGCTTTGGAACATTTGTTGCGGGCTTTTTGTCCTAAGAGTCTTCAACATTTCTCCGAAAGAATTGCCCGAGCCACTTCTTCCGAAATAATTCCCATACAAATGCAAAGGTGCAAAAATGACTAAGTATAGAAACTTAGTAGGCTTTTAGCTGAGGGACAACATTATGCATTTGTAACATTTGCTCTACTCATCCTTATGGCTTAGAATTTAGACCACAAAGAATAGGCACAAACCTAATTATAGTGTGATCATTTCCTTCAGATGCTGCCATATATGCAAATGCAGTCACCATCAAACTGTGTACTCAGCCATATTCAGCAAACTAGCAAGGGCATTCATATGACTGTTCTTGGAATTCAAGGTGCACATTCAACTCCATGAGAACTCTACAACTGGTATGTGCAGCTCAACACCTTTGTCATTAATGCTTGATAGTACATTCTTCATTTGACATCAATGACAATATTTCAGACATCAATCTCCTTTTAGACCACATCTATTAATGATACTCAAATTTACCAACAATCTTGCCACAGTTTCTGTGCTTAAACTCAAAAGAGAGTTCCTCATCATCAGTATTGAAGGCATAAAAAAAGTATGATACTTGGCCTTTTGGTTGCTTATAATAGCCTTTCAAAGGCGTCCATCTTGCTCCTTTATACAGAGTGACTCCATTTTCTTTATAAAATTCTAGATTATTCTCTCTAGGAGAGCCGGTATAGTCATTGCTGGGAAGCCATGAGATTTTGGGCCTTGATTAACTTGTTCCTCTTTAAACTCAACAAAAACATTTCCTCTTTAAGTACTACCATGTGATTTATGTGATGATGCAAAACTTGGACTGGGAGACTGGAAAATTGCAGACTGTGACAAGGATCTGGGAAGAATATGGACTATTTATCCATCAGATTTATGAACAAATCTTTCTTTTTTGTGCAACATGGGAGCTACATTCTTCAACCACTCTAGCTTTCATTCCTTAGGAATGTTAACAAAATCCATTTGACCTTTCTGGAGTTGGGACTTTACCTCTGAGTCTACAGGCATATGGCAAGCTTTCAATGATCTTTGGATTACTAGTGTTGGTTGTGCTATAGAGCATCTGGATATTTATGGAGGCATATTGGAAAGGGCCGAACATGTCAAGGCCATACACTGAAGAGAAAAGTCCCCAACAGTCCAGAGATCCAAACTTAACTTATTGACAACCTTTGTCCCTTGTTCCAACTGTCATATTTAGACATAATTCATAGCATATGGGTCCATCATTTAATCTAGACATATACGAATGCTGACAAGCATGTCTAAAGTCAGCTCGATGCCTATCATGTATTGCAATATAAGATACTACTTTAATATTACTAGGAATCTATGGCTACAAATGCATGGAAGACCACAAATGCATTTTCATCACATGTAATGGTAGTGCTAACTGCTAAGTAATGTCAATATGCGTAAAGTGGATGTCCCTTATGTAATGTTTGCAATTTAACATGTGATAGTTGATCTCTTAGCAGTTGTATGCTATTTTCAAAGTTAAAAATATTTGGAAAAGAATCACATGAGCATCTTCTTCATTGATAGGGCCAACCCTAGTGATCCAATATCAATTCATGGAACAATTGGTTTATCATTTTTCCCCTTTACATGTACAGGTATCGCTTTCACCCGCAATATAATCCAGTCAAATCTATATAGCAAATTTAAATATATGAGCACTGCTTGGAGGAATATGTATGTGGTGTGCTGGTGACTGAGGTTGGTGGTGGAGTTACATTCTAGAGTTGCATCCAATGTTGGTAAATTTAAAATCTAGTGGTGCATCCTACATAAATTTTGATGCTTTCAATCATCATTTTATGCTAGTATCATGGTATGGAGTGCTTGGGGTTAAAAACAAATTTTGTTGTTCAGAATGCGGCATGTCTATTGACACTAAACGATGTCCATACTCAATGTAACATTTTGTACATTTCATACAGCTAAACTACTAGGTGTGTGTATCTAACTGATTTTCTCAGATTTACCTCTTTACTCTAGGTATGGTATACAGATTTCAATTATTATCATTTTCTTTTTGGAACCACAAATATTATAGTACTTCAACAAAAGAAATAAGTTACATAGCAGTGCACCCTTTGACAATCCTTTCTATCATATCATTTCAACAATTTTAAAGTATATGTTTGATTCTATAGGGACTGGCATAAGAAGCATTGATAGTCCTTTCAATTACATCATTTCTGACATTTTGAAAGTTCATTTTTTATGCAATGGTGCGTGGAGTTCAAAGTATTTCGCTGTTTTTATTCTTGTCATGTGGATTGTTAAAGTTCTACTTTAAAAACTGTATCCTCGTGCTTTCTATAATACCAAACTATAACAATGAATGCTTTGCATTTATAGTTATTGAAGTCTTATCAATCTGTGCATGAAACATTGTTATGCAAAAAGGAGGGAGCCAAAAAAAACGAAAGATTGCTCTTGTTAGAATCCAATTTTTATGCTGGTAAGAAATA
This sequence comes from Torreya grandis, assembly GCA_037957365.1. Taxonomy (NCBI): domain Eukaryota; kingdom Viridiplantae; phylum Streptophyta; class Pinopsida; order Cupressales; family Taxaceae; genus Torreya; species Torreya grandis. Next base: position 1,576,905 of record JARHVA010003336.1, read on the forward strand.
TGAGTACAATTTTATGTATATATATAGAGAGATAAGTATAAAAAAAAATAAAAATAAAGGTATAAATCAAGCACGTTAAACAATGGTCTCTAGGAGGTGGATTTCACACAATAGCATTAGCTATATGACATTTTTCATCTCACCGTGACTATAAATAGGGAACATATCCTTCCATATTGTTGTATTGATTGTCATATCATAGTGATCTGACATGCAAGAAAACATCCTCTCACTAATTGTTAAAACAAAGATTAATCATAATGTGGATTCACCACCAAGGAGTTATTATTAGATTGGGACAAATCTCCACATCATACAAATGTTGTGATTAAACAAGTTTTATTTTTATTTATATATTCTAGGATGTTGGAGCAAAAGAGGGATGGGTAACAACATCCCCATCACAATGACCTCATGTGTCTCAGGCCAAATATTTATATGGAATCTCTAATTTCTAAATTTCTCTTAATTATTTTCATCATCTTGCGATGATCATATTGTATTAATGCTAATTCTCCAATACAAATTTGTATCTTACTCTTTCATTATCCTTTACCACCCATTGTATTACAATGTATGGTTCAAGGATCATTAATCAGTCTTAACAACCATATAGAGTTTCTGTCTATTATCATTATTTTAAATAAATATCCATCTGCATCATATCAACTTTGGCTAAAAAATACATGTAGCAGCATAATCACAAGAAAATATGTACTTAAATTTTTGCATGTAAAACTAGAAGAACAAGGTTTTTTGCCTTAAAAACAGTCATTTCATTTTTCCACGAGACCATATAAGTAGTACGGTTCTTACCTAGCAGGGTGCTCATCACAGGGACGATTATGTGCTGTCCAGATAGGCTCACCTTGGAAAAGCCTCATAACCTACAATTAAATTTAAAGAAAGATGACTATTAATTATCATTTAGTGTCTTCTAGCTCAACCAAGAAGCCCTTTATCCCCAGTGTCCTTAAGAAAAAATAATATGTACCTTAATGTAATTACTTTTGTTGAGGGTAAATCGGTGGTAGATCCCCGCTGGCAAGACAATCATATCCCCTTTCTTAACCCATATACGTATCCATCTATCATTTTTATCCCTTACATCAAAATAGCCTACATAAAAAGCAACATCAAATTTGAAGATCAATACATGTCATTAATAACTCCTCTATTAAGGATTTATTTTTAAGTTTTATTTACTACTAGAGCGAGTTTGTTGCTAGCCTATCGTTTTGTAGTCGAGATTAAAAGGTGAAATGCTATATGGCTTACAAGCATGAAGATACATAGCTTAGGATGAAGAAATGTAGATGAGAATGAAAGAAAATGGAAAATTTACTATGCGAGTCTTTAATAATTAATAGTTACCAAGAAAGAAAGACCATTATCTATGTAACTTCTATTTGACAACTTTGAACTCAAAACGTTTATAAACAGCACATATAACTATGCCATGTTGCAAAATAAAAATAAAAAAATCTAATTTACACACTCAATTTTTTTATACAAGGTGGACAAGCCAACCTTGTCACCCCAAATATTTACGCACGTGATATTGAAGAAATATTTCATGATAAATTTGACAAAAAGAATGCTTCGTATTGAGAATGGAGTTACTTGCAAAAAAATCAAAATCACACGAGAAAATTTAGTAATTCTAAGCCATCACATTTTGACGTAGCACATTTTTTTTTTTGGAAAATAATTAAGTACACACACACACATTGTGTGAGAGAGTAACGATACAAAAATTTGACCATCTTTTGTTACAACTTGTCATATGTGAGTACAAGTCCAACCATCAACAAGAGAAGAAAAAGGAGATGATAGAACCAGTCAAGACCATTGGCTGTGAAAAGCATAGAAAGTAACACAAGAACCACAAAGGCTATATCCATGAACTAGCGGTGAGAGTGTAGCCTTAGGTAAAGAGTAATATCAAAAGGGGCAAGAAGCTAAAGCTATGCAAGGTAATCTAAAAGTTGGTAATAGATATGATACTATTTCTAATACCGACAATTACAATTCTGCTGTAGTTTCTGTTAAGACCTCTTCGTCCTAACTCTTTTCGTTTGTATTAGGTGTTATTAATAAAAGCTTAGATGCATATGCTTTGTAAGTCATCCCATTTACTAAATTGTAATTATTCCACATGTATGGGAAGTAGTAGCTATCTTGAATAAATTAGTTTAAATAGAGAGCTTGTATAACAGGAAGGATCATCCATTAAATATTTTATATTGCACTGTGCTCAAAGGAGGTTGCTCCCCTCGAAGAGCCCTGTGATACGTTGTAGTGTGCTTTTATTATTTTAATACAATATTGCTATTTTCTTTTAGTTTAGTGCATATTTGTTATATTTCTATTGCTAGATTAATCTAAGTGCAAGCATGTTCCTAACATCTAGTACCAGAACACTTTCTAGGACCATGTTCTACAACAACGTCAACAGTTTAGGGCTTTTTGCAATTGTCTACCGCATGCTCTCACCTTGCCCAATTGGGATTTTGGTGATTAGAAAGTGATAACAAAAGTGGCAGAACTAGGATTTTTGCCCAAATCTGCCCCTTTTTTCTTTCCTGCAAGTATTTTTTGTTTTGTTTTTAGGCTAAAAATTGTGTTTCAACAATTTTAAAACTCACAAGACACTATCGTTATTAGCTAAGCCAACTCATTGTTATCAATGAAGTGAGGGCTTCCCCACAATACCTAGGCCTCAAACAACGTTGTATAGGATTTTAGCTTCCACATACCTTTCAGTACATAACAGTGTTCCCCAAGGACGCGTCCCCCACAAAATCCCCACGTTTCTAGGATGCGGACATCCTCAGAACGTGGGGACGTCCCCTTGCCGTACCTCCACCGCTGCCCTGAACCACCATCGTCCCCAAGACATTTCCCTCTAAGAGGGGACGTCTCCGGGGCATCCCTTCAAAAAGGGGGCATTTGGGGGACTCTAGGACATCCCTCAGACGTCTAAGGGATGCCCAGATGTCCCTCGACCCCCCCAGAAAACATGCAGACATCCCCTGCGCTAGTGGACTCCAAAAAAGCATTTTTTTTAATTTAAAAAAAAATTTGGTTTGTGAGTCCTCTATCCTAACCCTAATTGCTAATGGGTCCCACTGCCACCTCCAAGGCCTCTCAAAAGCTTATAAAAATCCATATCCCTCTCATTCCAAATCACACAAAAACTTCATTGAGTGAAGTAGAGAGCTAAAAGTAGAGGCAACAAGCTAAGAGGGAGAAGTTTGCAAGAGTGAGAGCATTAGGAGACGGAAAGTGAGATCAAGAAAAGGATAGAGAAGCCAAGAAGACTCAAGACTCTTCAAGTTCATCATTTGAGCCACAAGGTAGGCCCTATCACTATGCATTTGATTCTTTGAATTTCCAATTTTTTGTTCCAATGATAAATTGTATTGTTCTTTGATGTTGAGGTGAAGGTAGGGTTCATGAAGGCCATTCCAAAAATGTATGATTCTACAGAGGCCAGCATCATTCGTACTGAGTGGACAAAATTTGCCACTCTTAGGGGATATTCATAGAAGGCCGAAATAGATAGGGAGACAATGGCACAAGAGGAACCAATTTTGTGGTGGACTTTGCATAGGCTTACTTTTTTGACTACTGATCTAGCCATTCATTTGTTGTCCCAGAATTCTGATTCTTTTGCTGCTGAGAGGAACTAGTCTACTTATGCTTTATCCACTCCGTTAAGAGGAATAGACTTACCTCTAGGAGGGCAGAGAAGCTTGTGGCTATACATAGTGCTTTGCATGTCATTGACCACAACACACGTACAAGGAGAGTCCAACAGCCAGATGGGACGTAGAGCTAGAGGAGCTAGCACAGATTGATGATGATGCTACACAAACAGGGCCAATTGGTATTGGTTTGGAGGAACTTGAGCATGTGGAGTCCAACAGTTCTAGTGATGAGGAGTTTGGCAAGAACTTTGGGGATGATTAGCCATTGACTCATTAGTATTTAGTATTTTGTTTTTGAACATTGTTGATACTTGATTGTAATTGTTATAGCATGGAATTGCACTCTTGTGGGAGAGTTTTTCAGGCTCTCCCACTTCCGTTTATAAGCGTGGGAACAACCTCAGGATGTGGGTTTCCTATAGTGAGGTTGAGCCTTTAGGATTTTTAAACAGGCTAGTTCCTCTCTGGTGGATCACCTAAACTACTGCTGAAATGAAAATTGTCACGAGAAAAGGGTTAGAAAAAGGAAAAAGGGCTCCTAAGAAGGCTAATAGACGATGCACCAAATTTAAATGGACACTCATCTACGCTCAAACCCACACTAGATCAGTCATGAGGCGACTTAGGCTTGCACGATCTCAGGATCAAGCTAACACATGCTGGAAGAGGTTCAGGGAGAACACTAGTCCTAACCTGCAAAACTTGAAAAGACTTCAAAGACGCAAGCAACAGGCTAATGGATTAGGAATACGCGCATTCATGAATCCACCAAACAACAAACATACTAAAGCACTAATCGAAGACAAGAGATGGGCAAAGAAATCGACTTTGATGACATTCAAGAGGCAGTTCTTACAATATCTTCGTAGGGTCGAGCCTAACCAAGGGAGCACGCTTTTGCAAATGTCTCAATGGGCATCCGTCTCCCAACAAGATGAAAAAAGTCTATAAAATTGGGAACCTTTAGAAATGACAAATCTCATGATATATATAAAGGGAAGAGAGAGAGAGGGAGAGCCGTGTGGCAGAAAAGAGAGAGGAAGAAGACGTTGGAGACTAGGACCATTGTCATTGTCTTGCCTTGACCATGAAATGTGTTGCCCATGATCGCTGCAGATCTCCTCGATCTGTTCCCATGCATTGAATTTTCCCTTTGTGAGGACCACACCTCCATGCTTGCAACATCATGATTAACCTGTACTTGGATGGTTGTCTGTTTGCTTTGAGCGAAGTCATGCCGCTACATTAATTTCTCATCTGCCCATGGAGACCAAAATTGATTATTGAGGAAAACCAATCCAAGATATTGGTTTTCCTATAGTCGATATATAGAATATATAGCCTTCCTTTGGAAAACCGCCTCTACCTTCTTGGATGCATCTATGCCATTCATCCACTCTGCAGCTTGCCACTTGTCCTTTGTTGATTGGCCTTTCTGTTCCAGCTTGCGTCATGCGGCAGCTTTGTCATCCACTGCTTTCATGTCTCCCATGTTGTTGGATGGCTTAAGTCAAGCTCTTGAAAAAATCTCGATTTACTACATATGGAGTAACTTGGGGCTTTTGCATCTTCTTTACTTATGAAAGTCCTTTAAGTGAAGCATTTGGAGAAACCCGATTTACTCTACCATGAGTAATTCGGGTTTTTCAAGCTTCTCAACTTCGGACTTTGGCCGCTTCTTTACTCATGAAACCTTCCTAAGTAGAGCACCTGGAGAACCCTGATTTACTCTAAGTGGAGTAACTTGGGTTTTCCAAGACTACCTACTTTGGGCTTTCTCATGTCTAAGTCTTCAGACTTCTCCCTGTTGAAGTCTTCGGACTTTTCTTAGTAGAAATCTTCGGACTTCAGCGTATCCAAGACTTCAGGGTCTTCCTTGTGGATTACTTCGTCTTTGTTTTCTGTGGGAATTCTTTTCCCTAGGCAAAATCTTCGAAGGAATTCCTTCAGACAAATTGTCTGAAAGAATTCCTTTGGACTTTTTGTCCGAAGGATTTGTCCTTTTTCTTTTCCTTCAAAAAAACTTTTTCGAAGGAATTCTTTGCCTTTTTGTCTTTCTTTTTTGGCTTTTTGGACTTCTTCTGAATGAAGACTTGCTCCTTAGAAAACTCGAGAAGCACCCTCAAAGACCAAATCGGACTTTTGGCACCTCTTTACTTCAGATTTTGCTCAACTGATTACTTATAAAAAGAAGTTGAGCTGCCCCAAAAACCCGAAGTTGTCACTGCTGGAAAACCCGAAGTCTTCCCAAAGACTTGCTATTCTCTTGCTTTAAAAGTCCCTCCTCCCATGCTTAGGCAAAATTTGATATGGGGGCCAAAAAATGGCCAACAGTAATCATGAATCACCATTATGAAAATTTGAAAATTTTGAATTTGATATTTTGATTTTCAATGTTCAATGTCTATTGGTTCATGTTATAGCTTGGAATTGCACCCTTGTGAGAGAGTTCTTCAGGGTCTCTCACTTCCAGCTACAAGCATGGGGACAACTTCAAGATGTGGGTGTCCTATGGTGAGGTTGAGCCTCTAGGATTTTTAAAGAGGCTAGTTCCTCTCAGTGGATCACCTAAACTAATGCTGAAATGAAACTTCACGGGGAAAAGGGTTAGAAGGGAGATAAGGGCTCCTAAGAGGGCTAACCAGGGGATGCACCAATTTAAAATGAAAAACTCCCATAAGCTTGAACCCACACTAATTCTGCAGAGGACAATACTGGATTACACAACCTCAAGATCAAGTTGGTTGCATAAATATTTCATAGAGGAGGTTCAAGGGAGCGATGAATGCAAATGGAGAGGAATTCTAAGACTCATTGGAAGTTCACATTAATGGTGAAAAGAACACTCAACCAAACCTGCAAACAGCATCGAAAAATCCTTAAACAAGGTCAGAAAGGAGGACCATGGACGAGGAAGACTCTCCTTCACGCAATGCCACAATACGCAGCTCAACAAACACAAGTCCAAGGCAAGAGATAGGCAAAGAAAATCCTTTATTGCATAAGAGGTGGTTCTTACAAATGCTAGGCAAGGTCAAGCCTAACTAGTTGAGAATATCTTGTGATATCTCTAAGAGCGTCCCGTCTCCCAAGATAAAAAATGTCTAAAAACTGGGAACCATTACAAAGGCAAGTCGCGTGATATATATAGAGAATGGGAAGAGAGCTGCATGGAAAGACAGAAGAAGTCGCTGATGATCACTGTTGTCGTTCTCCTTTGTCGTGAAACGCATCGTCCAAGATCGCCGCACAACCTCCTTGAGCCATTCCCGCATTCAAGTCTCTTTTTGTGGAATTGCGAGAAGTCGCATTGTAGACAGCTAGACATCTCTTCCTGGCACGATTGCATTTATCTTTGCATTTAAACAACATGACGTCTTTCACTTTTGTGTGTCCTATATGAAGAAGGACGCGGGTCTCCATGCCTAGAAGTTCAAACCGACCCATGCTGTTCCTACGTTTGGATGGCTATTTGTCGGGAGAAAACCATATTGAAGGGTGAGAGACTTCATAAATTTCTAGCTACTAGTAGGTTGGACTCTCATGTGCTCATTTATCGTCCTTGTGCCACTTGTCTTTTGCTGATTGGGCCTTTTTGCTACAGCTTATGCCACATGGCAGCCTTTCATTTGCCTAATCATGACTCTCGTGTTGCTGAACCAAGCTTAAGTCAAGTACTCGAAGAATCTAGATTTACTCTATGCAAAGTAATTCGGGTTCTTTGAGCTCTCCAACTTTGGACTTTTCCATATCCTTTAATTATCAAGCTTTTAAAGTAAAGTACTTGAGAACCCTGATTTACTCTATGCAGAGTAATTCGGGTTTTCCAAGTTTACTTACTTTGGACTTTTGAGGTCCTCTTATTTTGGGTATCTGATTGCTCATAACTTATGAAGTAATTAAGTAGTGCACCCCTAGAAACCAAAAATACACTGCCCAAACCAAAACAAGCTTTCCAAACCTTCTTACTTGCTTCAGGGTTTCGACTATTGATTACTTATAAGGTTTTTTAAGTAGTGCTCCTCTGGAAACTCGAAGTTGTCTGGACTTGCCACTTTTGCTTGAAAGTCTACCTTCTCACACTTGGGCAAAATTTGGTATGTGGGCCAAAAAATGGCCAACATTTCTGACGACTCACACGAAAACATGCCTGCTATGCTTGGGAACCCAGCTCATGTTGCTTTGTCTAGTCCGTTGGGCATGGAGTCTTTGCTTTGGTTCAACAAGGCTGACCCTTTCTGGAACCTTCTCTTGAAGCAACAAGAAAAAACAAAACAAAGTGCCCAAGGCACTTATTGAAAGGAAACTAACCTAAAACGAAAACAAGGACAACAAACAAATGTGCCTAAAACAACACTTGGAAGAATTTGAACAAAACTAATCTAATATATACATCCTAAAACTATATGTAGCCTTTCCTCCTGGACCAAAAGGAAAGTTTGATACTTTTCTTGCATTATGAGATAGGGGATTGAATAAAGCATACAACTACTTGATCCCTGGCCTTGATGCTTGCCTCTTCTTTGCTGCAACTGTCAGCTTCTTCGTCATTATGCTCAATGAGAACCAAGTAGCTCCAAATAGGTCAGCTATGTGAATCTAGACAGTCTCAAATTATTCATATGGATCCTTAACTGCAACCTCCAATAGTGGTTCAACCAGGCAAACCTCTTTGATTTCTATGGCCTCCTCAATAAGACTAGATTTGTTCATTATCTCATGTTTTTTAGGCTCATTAAGGCGCTGATAGCCTATTTTGAAGATCTGAAACAAGTTCATATTTGCAATGAATTCTTGAGATAGCAGAGTTAGAAGACTATCCACTCCATCCCCTTTGATCCGCTTGACAAAGATGCTCTCCTTGGTTGCACCCAGACCATAGTTGCCTTGGAGAAGAACATACCAGCTCTCAAGATCTCAAACAAGTCCTCAAATGAGCCTCTCAACTGATTGAGAACCTCTGGATGCTCCATAAGTTCATCAGTTTCATCAACTACTTCATTCATTTCCTCATCCTCTTCATCACGTGGCAGCTTGTTCAAGGAAATGATATCCTCGATCCCCTCATTCTCCACATAAAGTGGCAGCTTTGCATCCTCAATAGTGCAGTCCACTTCATGCACAACTGCAAAAGAATCTTCAATATGTTCTTCATTCAAGAAGGTTGCGTTGATCTTTTGCTGACCAAGGGAGGACTCTATGGTGATTTCTTCCTTGTAGTTGCTCATGACATTCTCTTCCTCAACCTCTTTAGATGCATCTCCCATAGGTCCTTGATTTGGTTCTTGAAGCTGCTCTACTTGGATCACCTTCACCTCCTCTTCCTTCTCTTGAATTGGCTGAACCGATTTTCAGGATGGAAATGTGTAGGGAACAACCACCTTTTCTTCCTTATTCTCCGCTTCATGAATGACTCTCCATGAAGGAAAGGCTCTAGGCTTTTGAGGGGAAAGGAGTGGAGTCTACAAGGCTTCTTGATTGACTTCAGGAATCACCACCTCTTGCCAATTGCTTTGAATAAATTTTCAAGATGGAAAGGACAAAGGCTCTTGAGGAGGGAGGGATGGGGGTTGAATGACCTTGGATTTACCTGGATGCATGACTTGGCTCCAGGATGGGAAAGGTAGCAGTTTTGCTTTCATTTGTTGATTCTACCTTGCTTCTTCTTTCCTTGCCTTCAGCGCCAACTCTCTGATTTGCTTTGCTATATTCTCTTGAAATAGCTTCTCCTTAAGGTGGTCAAGAACACAAGAGGGCTCTTGAAGAGGGATGAAGTCTTGGACCCAAACAGCAAGCTGTTCCACAACAAGCACTTCACTTTTTTGACAGCCCCCTTGGATGGATTTCCAAGAAGGAAAAGGTTGCGAAACATATGATGAACTTGGAAGATTCAAAGGAGTAATTGAAATGGCCACTTGAGGAGGAATGGGTGACACATAAGAACGCTGAGGTGGCATATTTATAGACACAAAAGGTTGGCGGGGATAGCCCTACTATTCCTCAAGTCTCTCCAGCTTGTCCTCAACACTCTGAATGTAATCGCATATATCCATCATGTCACCAGTGAGGTTGTTCTAATTTGCTCTCTCAATAGGTGCTCATTCTGCTTTCATTTGCTGCAATGAATCCCTCACATAATGGATCTAGTGAGCAGGGACATTTTGGCCATAACACTTTTGTGAGCACAACTCTAGTGCATGCTTGTCAAGACTCACTAAAGTTTGCCCAAGTGTTGGTATAGATGGCTCATGATAGGGCTGATGAGAAGCAATATTTTGACGAGCTTGTTCATATGGATGATCAGGGCAATACTCCTGCATATATGGATCATGAGGAACTTGCCAAGGTTCACTATAGCCTTGATATAAATCTTGGTAGCGTTGATTGAGCTCATATGGGTCATGAAGATCATACTAGGGCTGCTGATAAGGAGGTGAATAATAGGAATATTCACCATAGCTGTTCATGTTAGCCTCATAAGTCAAGTAGGAGCTGATTAAAACTTTAAAGAGACAACCCTGATTTGCTCATAACCAGGAGCTTTGATTCGGAGTCATCAATGGCACTAATACTTGCTTTCAAAAGCAAATAACGATGATCAGGGACTTGAACTACTTAAACCAGCTGATAGATGCTCGGAGTTGCCATTGATGTTTGCTGAATGCCTCTTGATATGTAAAAGAACAACATAAAAAATCTTTTCACTGCTTTGGACCTTAGTCCCACCGGGTGTCCCAGAACTGTTATAGCTTAGAATTGCACCCTTGTGAAAGAGTTCTTCAAGGTCTCTCACTTCCAGCTACAAGCATGGGGACAACCTTAGGATGTGGGTGTCTTATGGTGAGGTTGAGCCTATTGGATTTTTAAAGAGGCTAGTTCCTCTCGGTGGATCATCTAAACTAATGCTGAAATGAAACTTCATGAGAAAAAGGGTTAGAAAGGATATAAGGGTACCTAAGAGGGCTAACCAGGTGATGCACCAATTTAAAATGGGAAACTACCATAAGCTTGAACCTACACTAATTTTGCAGCGAACAATACTAGATTACACAACCTTAAGATGAAGCTGGTTGCATAAATATTTCATGAAGGAGGTTCAGGGAAGCGATGAATGCAAACGGAGAGGAGTTCTAAGACTCACTAGAAGTTCACATTAATGGCGGTAAGAACACTCAACTAGACCTGCAAACAGCGTCGAAAAATCCTTAAACAAAGTCAGAAAGGAGGACCATGGATGAGGAAGACTCTCCACGCGATGCCATAGTACGCAACTCAACAGACACAAGTCCAAGGCAAGAGACAAGCAAAGAAAAATCCTTTATTGTATAAGAGGTGGTTCTTACAAATGCTTGATAGGGTCAAGCCTAACCAGCTGAGCATATCTTGCGATATCTCTAAGAGTGTTCCGTCTCCCAAGAAGATAAAAAATGTTTAAAAATTGGGAACCATTACAAAAGCAAGTCACGTGATTTGTATATAGAGAATGGGAAGAGAGAGAGAAAGCTACATGGAAAAAGAGAAGAAGTCGCTGATGACCACTGTTGTCGTCCTTCTTTGCCGTGAAATGCATCGCCCAGGATCACCACACAACCTCCTTGAGCCACTCCCGCTTTCAAGTCTCTTTTGGTGGAGTTGAGAGAAGTCACGTTGTGGGCAGCTAGATGTCTCTTCCTGGCACGACTGCATTTATCTTTGCATTTAAACGGCATGGCGTCTTTCACCTTTGCATGTCCTGTTTGAAGGATGCGGGTCTCCATGCCTAGAAGTTCAAACCGACCCATGTTATTCTTGCGTTTGGATCGCTGTTTGTTGGGAGCAAACCATATTGAAGGATGAGAGCCTTCATAAATTTTCAGCTACCAGTCGCTTGGACTCTCCGGTGCTCATTGGTTGTCCTTGTGCCACTTGTCCTTTGTTGATTGGTCCTTTTTGCTCCAACTTACACCACATGGCAGCTTTTCATTCGCTTGATCATGACTCTCGTGTTGCTGGACCAAGCTTAAGTCAAGCACTCGAAGAATCCCGATTTACTCTATGCAGAGTAATTAGGGTTCTTTGATCTCTCCAACTTCGGACGTTCCCATATCCTTTACTTATCAAGCTTTTTAAGTAAAGTACTTGGAGAAACCCAATTTACTCTATGTAGAGTAATTCGGGTTTTCTAAGTTTACTTACTTCAGAATTTTGAGGTCCTCTTACTTATTTCGGGTTTCTGACTGCTTACAACTTATGAAGTAATTAAGTAGTGCACCCCCAGAAACCCGCAATACACTGCCCAGACCAAAACAAGCTTTCCAAACCTTCTTACTTGCTTTGGGGTTTCGACTACTGATTCCTTATAAGGTTTTTTAAGTAGTGCTCCTCTGGAAACCTGAAGTTGTCTGAACTTGCCACTTTTGCTTGAAAGTCTACCTTCTCACACTTGGGCAAAATTTGGTATGTGGGCCAAAAAATGGCCAACAATTCAATGGTTCAAACTTGAAACTTCATTGTTAAAAAGTTAAAACTTAAATGTTAGATTGTTGATGTTCAATGCAATATACTTATTCCTTATACATCTTTCTATAACTAATTTTTTAAGTACTATATTTATTTGCACTGCTCCCCCACCACCACTCCACCGTCACCCCGTTGTCCCCAAACTCGAGGCCCTCGTCCCCTCATCTCCCCGTCAAGAAACTTTGTGGAACTATGGTGTATAGGAAGTGCCTACTGTTTTTATTTTTCATAGGAAGCCTTCCGCCATTTGTATTTTGGGATGCACTAACAAATGGTTACCTCAGGAAGTTACTAACACCGTACCTTGGAGATAGAACAATGAGCTATAGGATGGTTCAATCCTTTGTAGTTAGAGCTTTGAAATATTGAGCCAACAATGTTTAAGAACTAAATGAGTATATTTTCCAACTCACTGACCAGACACACCTTATGGTAACCTTCCCTATCATAATCCTAACACTCTTGGAGTCACAAAATTGCAACAAATTTTTGTTTGGAAATACAGTAACCAAAATAGTCAAAATGTTTGACTATTTGTACATATTGTAGAAACTACAAAACCCAGATAGAGTCAGACTATACTTGAACAGTTATATGGACAGTACAATAAACTCGTTAGCCGTCAATCAAAATAAAAATAAAATAAGTTTGGAATTTTTTTTGAAGTTGAGGTGCTTGCAGTCGTCTCATCGAGTTGATCATTTTGGTATATAACCCTAGTAACACTTTCTGGAAAAATTTCAGAACTTGCCCCCTCTCCTCCCCCACCTGCCTCCCCATATGGTGGTACTAACTTGATCAAGGGACATTAGAGAGAACTTACTAACCTTCTAGCAAAAATACATGCCATACAAGATGACCTCCAATCCCAACTCTTAGACATCAATGTTCAACAAACAAGCACAATGGAGACTCCATGAACTATGTGGCACGATTCGTGGATTGGTCCAAGCAACAATTCTGAACACAACTCCATTTCTAGTAGAATACCACGTGGTCCCAAATTGAATCGTCATAAATTTGATAGTAAAGATCCCACCAAATGGATCTACAAGGTAGAGCAATATTTTGGTTTGCACGACCCCCCATTTTGGGGCAGGATATTTATAGCCTCTTTCAACTTGGAGAATGAAGTTGTCTAGTGGTTTCACTAGTGTGAAAAAGCTAATGGTATTCCACCATGGTCAAAATTTTGAGAAGTCCTATTGGTTTGCTTTGGCCCAAGTGCATATGAAAATTTTACGAGATCCCTAACCAAATTGCGATAGGTTGGTTCTGTTTGGGAATATCAAATGAAATTTGAAAAAATTGCCAACAGAATGGAAGGGTTGACAAATGACTTATTCAAAAGTTGTTTTGCCAGTGGACTAAAAGAGGATATTAGAGCCAAGGTGAAAATGTTCAAATCTTAGGATATGATGGCAGCCATTGCATTAGTTAAGTTGGCCAAAGAAAAATTTACAATCCAACATAGGTCTTCCAAATCCCATCCATTCAGGAATTTCATGCCACCACGACCGAAAACATTTCCAAACCTAAGAATTACACCCATCAAATGCTTAACAAAGGCTAAGTTGCGGTCCCAATAGGAAATAAGATTATGTTACAACTGTGATGATAAATTTACATCAAGCCACCAATGTATGGAGCAAAAACTATACCTACTTTAAGTAGTCACCTCCACATTCCGACAAATGGAAAGGTGCACCAAAAGCCTTACAGGAAGAAAAGGAAGACCCTGATATCGGGGAGAACATTGCTAAAAATTTCAATACATGCATTGGCTAGCAACACCACTCCTCAAACAATGAAGATCAAAGGATACTTTCACAATCTTCACTGATTTTGGTAGCACCCCTAACTTCATCAACCCCCAACTAGCCAAACAACCTGACTGTTATGTGTATCATGGTTCAAATTTTGAAGTTATGATAGCTAATGGCGGAACCTTACCTTGTAAAGGAAAATGCCGCAATGTCTGAATTTTAGTGGGGGATTATAATTTGAAATTAAACATGTTTGTTCTACCTTTAAGAGGTTACAACATAGTTTTGGGAGTATAGTGGCTTCACACTAGGTCCTATTTTATGGGACTTTTCTGAACTATAGATGCAATTTATCGATAAGGGTCAACAACACACCTTAAAATAATTCACTTCAAGCACAAGTGTCATTATCTCTCATTGGATGGAGAAGTTGCTAAAAAAAGGATCTCATTGGATTGTCACCAAGCTTTATGTCATCCAACTCAATGAATCATTTGATCCCAACCACCCACCAGACTTATAAGAACTATTGTCTAAGCAAAAAGTTGTCTTTGAGGAACCTAAAAGGTTACCTCCATAATGGCCAAAAGATCATGTCATTCAGCTTATTCCAGACAATGTACCTCCACACATTTGTCAATATTGGTACCCTTTTCTACAGAAGAATGCAATCAAAAAAATAGTGCAAGAAATTATTGAAAGCGGAAGTCATTATACCCAAAATTAGTCCTTACCCTTCCCCCTTATTACTAGTACGGAAAAAATATGGGTCTTGGAACCTCTGTATTGAATTTCAAGTACTAAATAAACTCACAATAAAGAACATGTTTCTCATTCTAGTGATTGATGAGCTATTAGACGAATTGCATGGACCTTGCTGCTTCTCACAACTCAATTGTAAAGCTATCATCAGATCCACATCAACGAAGATGATATTCCTAAAACAACCCTCCAAACTCATGATGGTCATTATGAGTTTCTTGTCATGCCCTTCGGCATCACCAATGCTCCATCAAAATTTTAAATCCATTGCTCCACAAATTCATCATATTATTCTTTGATAACATCTTTGTTTATAACCATACTGTTGACGCTGTGGATTGCACCCTTAAAAGAAGGCTAAGCTTCTCTCTTCCACGAAGCACAATGGAGACTTTCCTCTTGCTGTGGGCTTGGCAAAATTGAGGAAAGAATCTCTAGATAAGGGCTAGCTCCCTTTGATGCATCTTTAAGGTCTTTAACTACTATTGTTAATAATGGGGGGGTGAAAAAAGAGAAGGATATGACCAAAATAGAACCTATATAAAGGTGATGCACCAAATGATTTGATCTACTCAGCTATATCAACACTTCAAACCAAAAGGGCGAACAAACACTTCATCTGAACAAAAACCCAGACTGTAGGGCATTTTAACAAGGGGCTTAATGAAAATACAAATAAAAAGAACTTACCACAGGCGTTGCAGAAGCACACTGTCAAATAACTGCTCTTCTGTCTCTATGCTCCAACTTGGGCACTTCCTGTTAACCTGCAGAAATGGTCTTGGCTATACTAGATATGTTGGTGTCAACCTATGAAAGCATCAAGCTGAAATGACTGAACACAGAGTTGATACACAGACATATTCAGAAGCATAATTGGTCAGATAGAGGTAAAACACATTCTATTGATTCAAAGGTAAAATTTGGCAAGGCTTCGCCTTACACAAGTGAGAGATACATTTCTCAACTGAGAGGTTACAATATATAGCATGAAGAGAAAGACTTTTGGTGCCTTCAAGAACAAGCGGCCCATGCTGTAGGAACCCCAAGTTCCCTCTGATTCTGACAACTGACGGTTTATATGTTTTTTTTGAGGTTTTTGAATTTTTTATTGTTTTTGAGTTTTTTGCCAGTTTTTGAAAGAAATGCGGATTTGCATAAAATGATAAATAAATCCTATAAAATTTACTGAATATCGAAAAGACTATTTTTTTATTAAAAATGAAACCCTAGTTGCATGAGTTTACCAAAAAAACTTGCTGTTTGGTTCAAGAAAAACCTGACTGTTCGCTGCCCAATAAAACTGATGACTGCTGCCAAAAACCAGGCGCGGTACAGTCCGTACGGCGCCGTACGGATGCCGTACGGATGCCGTCCGTACGGTACGGACAGATACAGTTTTTATTTTTTATTTTTTATTTTTTAACAGAAAAACCCTGCGCCCTGCTCTTATGATATCTGTCCTCTGCTGTAGATTGTACGGCCAGGTACATGTACGGCTGGGATAAAACCAGCAATTAATGCTGCTATACGGCCTGTCCTCTGGCTATTTCAACCTCCAAAAATGGGCGCCTAAATGATCCCTGACTGAAGAAGGAATAACCCCGATGAAAAACCTGTGATGATAACCTCTGAAAATCAATGTCTTCTCCTGAATGAAGAAAACCCCGGCTGCAATAAATCAGGTGTTATTTCACACCCTCTGAATTGCTTCCAATGGAGATGGCACGTTCTCCAAGGAAAATGAACTCGAACACCTGAAGCTCTAGCTCAGACAAATTTGATCAATTTTCAATTCTCCAAATGACATAATGGCGCTCCTCCCAATGCAGAAGTATATATAACCAAAGAGGTGCGATTTCCACTATAATAGGACTTTTTAATTAAAAATCGCAATTCTTTAATTATTTTAATATTTTCAACTTAGGCCAAATTTTATAATAATATTAAATTTGGCCCCTTCCTGATAATGGGTGCCCCCTCAGCATTAAATCACTTAAGTTATAATTTTTAATTATAACTTAATATAATAATCTCGTAATATTAATATTTAATTAATGCAATTAAATATTAATATTTCCCTCGTTACTCGCCCGATGACCGAACCGTCTGAAGCGGTCATATACTGGAGTGATTCCGAATGCTGTCAACCCATATTGCCAAAAATAGCAGGGGTCCCACACTGACCACCAAGAACTGCTAAAAATAGTAACTTCTGCCAAAAGTGTCCGATCGAGCCCAAACGAAAGCCAACTGATCAAACTCTGCCGATCTGAAGCATGTGCCAAGCTCCCAGGTGACCCTCTATCCAAACGATCAGCCTACGAGGGTCGTATGATAGGCTAATCCTGTGCTCCGAGAGATGTCACTGAGAAGGGGACATGACAGTCCGCCCCTCCTGAAATTGCTTGTCCCCAAGCAATCTCAATGCCGGATGCTGTAGAATATCCTCACTCTCCCATGTCGCATCCTCAACAGGCAAATCTCTCCATTTCACCAGATATTCCCTGATAGTCCTCCTACGCAACTGTCTCTCCCTATACTCCAGGATGGACTCAGGTACTAAAATCAATTTTCCCTCATCATCTAAGGGAGGTAGAACTGCAGACGGTACCACATGATGACCCAACGCCTTCTTGAGGCGTGATACATGAAAAACGTTGTGTACCCTGCTCTCTGCTGGAAGCTCAAGCTCGTAAGCCACCTCGCCAACTCTCCTCAGGATCCTGAAAGGTCCGTAATAGCGCGGCTTGAGCTTCTCTGACCCACTCTTCCTAAGAGTGGACTGACGGTAGGGCTGCAGCATGAGGTAAACCATGTCACCCACCTCGAAATGCCTCTCCGTCCTCTTCTGATCCGCATACTGTCTCTGCTGGTTTTGTGCCTTAGCTATATTTTCCTTAAAAGCCCTCATAGTGCCCTGACTCTCCTGCAACCAACCTCCTGCACTCGGCACTCTACTGTCGCTCAGTAGCAAATCAAGGAAACTCGGCGCCTCATACCCGTACAACGCCATGAAGGGTGACATCTGAATGGTCATATGGAATGTCGAGTTATAGCAATACTCACACAAATGTATCCATTTGACCCACGCCTTCTGCTGCCCTGCTATGTAGTTTCGGAGGTATCCTTCCACCCATTTGTTCACAATCTCTGTCTGCCCATCAGTCTGCGGGTGGTAGCTAGTGCTCGGAGTGAGCTCAGTCCCACAAAGTCTGAAAACCTCCTGCCAGAAGTTACTCAGGAACCGACTATCTCTGTCGCTCACGATACTCCGAGGCAACCCATGAAGTCTGAATACCTCGCGAAAGAAAACCTCTGCTACCTGCGTAGCTGTGTAAGTCGTGGTGATCGGAAAGAAGTGGGCATACTTCGTAAGCCGATCCACAACTACATAAATGCAATCACGCCCTTGGGCCTTAGGCAAGCCCGTGATAAAATCCATCGACAGGCATTCCCACTTCCTGTCAGGAATCGGAAGTGGCTGCAACAAACCTGCCGGGTACGTGTTCTCCTGCTTGTTCTGCTGACAAATAGGGCACTCACGCACATACTGAAGAACATCTGTCTTGAGTCCTTTCCAAGTGAATCTGTCCCGAATCTGCGTGTATGTTTTGAAATATCCAGGATGTCCTGCTGTAGGCGTGTCATGAAAGGCTCGCATAACAATGTTCTTCACCTCTGACCCTGGGATCAAATATATCCAGTGCTTGTAAATGATCAAATCATTCACAAGTGTATACCTGGTATCAACTGCTGATCCCTCAACAATGCTGGAGGCCCAACTGTCCTTGGCATACTCTGCCACTATCATATGCCTCCAATCCTCTGAAATATGAACCATAGTGCTCAAGTACGGCTTACGTGAAAGTGCATCAGCCACTACGTTCTGTGTACCTTTGATATATGAGATATCAAAGTCATAAGCCTGCAACTTACTGACCCACTTCTGCTGCCTATCATTGAGATCTCGCTGCCCTAAAAAGTGTCTCAAGCTGTTATGATCAGTTTTAATGCAAAATTTGCTGCTGACAAGATACTGTCGAAATTTTGCTAAGGCATGTATGATTGCGAGCATCTCCTTATCATATATACTATACAATCTCTCGGGTCCTCTGAGCTTGCGGCTCTCATACACAATCGGGTGCTTGTCCTGCATAAGCACCGCACCAATGCCCTCACCTGATGCATCGCATTGAAGCTCGAACGGCTTCGTAAAGTCGGGTAGTGCTAGAATTGAACTTCATAAAACACTCCTGTGCCTCTGAAGTCCAAACAAAAGCCCCCTTCTTCAATAAATCTGTCATCGGGGCTGCATGTCGTGAATACCCATTCACGAATCTGCGGTAGAACCCACATAAACCGAGAAACCCTCTCAACTGCGTCAGGTTCGCCGGTGTAGGCCAGTCAACAATGGCGCGGATCTTTTCAGGATCCATGCGCACTCCATCTGCACTAATGATGTGACCGAGATATAGCAATTCGGTCATCCCTATGTCGCACTTGGATTCCTTGGCGTACAAGGACTCCCTCTCCAAGGTACTCAACACTGCCTCCAAATGAGCTAAGTGCTCCTGCCAAGACCTGCTATATATAAGGATGTCATCGAAAAAGACCAACACAAACCTCCTCAGCAATGAATGAAAAACCCGGTTCATCGTAGACTGAAAAGTGGCTGGTGCGTTAGTGAGTCCAAATGGCATCACTACGAACTCAAAGTGCCCACAATGGCATCGGAAGGCCGTCTTCTCTATGTCCTGCTCTCTCACCCTGATCTGATGATAACCCGACCCTAAGTCAATCTTAGAGAAGTAACATGACCCATGGAGCTCATCAATAAGCTCATCAATCCTCGGTATAGGATATCTATTCTTAATTGTCCTCTTATTCAGGACCCTGTAATCAATGCACATGCGTAAAGTCCCATCCTTCTTCTTCACCAAAACAACCGAAGAAGCAAATGGTGACTTGCTAGGGCGAATGTGTCCCATAGCAAGTAACTCCTTTATTGTCTTTTCTATCTCATCCTTCAATCTTTTTGGATGCCTGTAAGGAGTTATCATAACGGGTTTTGCACCCTCCTCGAGCTCAATGATGTGCTCTATGCCCCTGTCTGGAGGTCTACCTGGCGGAATGTCACTGAACACCTTGTCATGCCTGACTCTCAACTCCTGTATATCCGGATGATAATCTATCTTTTGCTGTCCCTCCTGTATAGGTGCTAAATGACACTCGGCAGCCCACTCTACCATGTCGTGACGCATAAGCCGCTCCATCCGGCGGAAGGAAATTGTTTTGATGTTGCTGTCCCGAATTGCCTTAAGAATGTGTGTCTTTCCGTTGACATCAAAACGGATCTCCATGTCCTTGAGACGAAGTGTGACCTCATCCAATGAATGTAACCACTTCATCCCCAAGACCAAATCAATGTCCCCCATATTAACAACATAGTAATCTGCCTTGAACTCATATTTGTTCAAGCATAAAGGGAGATCCTTAATCATGCGCTCACATTTCAAAGTGTACCCATCGGCCACTTTGACTCTTATGCCCTCAAACTCCTCTGTGATGAGTCCACGTTTCTCAACAAATCTAGCATCTATGAAATTATGCGTGGCTCCTGTATCAAGTAGGGTAATGACCCTCTGTCCTGCCAACACACCACGAATCCGGAAAGAACCCTCCTGCTGGATACTAGATAAACGGGCCTCCTGGACCTGAAGCTCGGGCTCTGTCTCAACTATATGCTCTGGAGCCTCTGGCTCTGAACTCTGAACTCTCCTGCTGTTCGGAATCCTCTGATTCCGAGTCCTCATAGAATGCCCACATTATACGATTTGCCTTGCCCTTAGGTCTTAGAGGACAATCGTGATTAGCGTCATATGGTCCTTTGCAGTAGAAGCAAAGCTTCTTCCTGCGTAAGTCATTAAGGGCCTCATGATCCAAAGGTGGGGCTGCTGATTTACCTTTTGGATCATTCCTGAAGTTTGATTTTTCTTTGCTAACATCAGTGTTATCCTTATTCCTGTTAAAGCCCTTGTTATCCCTGAATGATGAAGAACCTCTGGAGCTGAATTTACTCGATGGTGCTGCTAACTCCATGTTTCGTGCCTTCTTCATCGCCTCCTGTAACGAAGGAGGATCAAAAGCTTTGATCCAACCTCGCAATGGTTCTGACAACCCCTCCATGAAGAGTACTACCAAACGCCTCTCTGAGATGTTAGGGACCATAACGGATAACTTCTGGAAGTCACCTATGTAAGTCTCTACACTGCCACTCTGCCTCAACTGTAATAAGTCTCGGAAGTAGGTTTCTGGATCCTTCTTGTCAAAGCGCTCAACCAACCTGTCCACAAACTCCTGGTATGTAGTGATCCTGTCATGCTGTAAAGTCACCATACCATGGTGCCACCAGTCGTAAGCAACTCCCTCAAGATGCAAAGTAGCATATCGGATGGCGTCACTCTCAGCCATCGGGCGCAGTGTAAGGAATGTGTCAAGCTTGCTAATCCAAGCTTGAGCAGTCATCTTACCACTACCATCGAATGTCGCCAATGTGAGCCGGTTCGTAGCATGTTTTAGATCATTATTCTGCTGACGAGGTCTCCTATCCTGCCGAGATCTGTTATGCTCTCGCCTCTGTGTAATAAAACGGTCAAAAGTGATCATCTCTTTGACCGCAGGAGGTACCAACTCCCATTCTTCATGCGCTGCCATAAGGGTGTCAGCGAATAACTCATCATGCTCCTCATCTGGTATAGCCTCGCCGGGCTCCTGTCTCGTGAAAGTGGGCCTAGTAGGCCTATCT
The DNA here is from genome assembly GCA_037957365.1 of Torreya grandis. NCBI lineage: Eukaryota > Viridiplantae > Streptophyta > Pinopsida > Cupressales > Taxaceae > Torreya > Torreya grandis. The sequence goes on from JARHVA010003336.1 coordinate 1,598,453, forward strand.
GCTGTCCGTGATGCTGCCCTAGTAGCTCTCCGTGACCCTGCATCACTCCTGTCATCGTCACGATTAGGTGACGGTCTCCTCGAAGTACCCAACCTCTGTAGTGCCGCTGCCACCTGCTGCAATACCTCATCGGATCGCCGTTGCCCTGCACGAAGATCTCGAAGTGTATGCATGAACTCTGCACCCTCCTGATCTTTGTCATTATGTCCCGGCTTAGGTATATCTGTTCTGTCAGCCATATTGCCCGGCTGCCTGCTCAAACTCTGTTGCCTGTCAATCAGGGCTCGCCTGCGTGTGTAATACCTGGGTGACCCAATCTGATCCGGCTGCATAAGATAGCTAAACCCGTAGGATGGCAGGATTTAGCTCTGATACCACTGTAGGAACCCCAAGTTCCCTCTGATTCTGACAACTGACGGTTTATATGTTTTTTCTGAGGTTTTTGAATTTTTTATTGTTTTTGAGTTTTTTGCCAGTTTTTGAAAGAAATGCGGATTTGCATAAAATGATAAATAAATCCTATAAAATTTACTGAATATCGAAAAGACTATTTTTTTATTAAAAATGAAACCTTAGTTGCATGAGTTTACCAAAAAAACTTGCTGTTTGGTTCAAGAAAAACCTGACTGTTCGCTGCCCAATAAAACTGATGACTGCTGCCAAAAACCAGGCGCGGTACAGTCCATACGGCGCCGTACGGATGCCGTTCGTACGGTACGGACAGGTACAGTTTTTTTTTTTTTAAACAGAAAAAACCTACGCCCTGCTCTTATGATATCTGTCCTCTGCTGTAGATTGTACGGCCAGGTACATGTACGGCTGGGATAAAACCAACAATTAATGCTGCTATACGGCCTGTCCTCTGGCTATTTCAACCTCCAAAAATGGGCGCCTAAATGATCTCTGACTGAAGAAGGAATAACCCCGATGAAAAACCTGTGATGATAACCTCTGAAAATCAATGTCTTCTCCTGAATGAAGAAAACCCCGGCTGCAATAAATCAGGTGTTATTTCACACCCTCTGAATTGCTTCCAATGGAGATGGCACGTTCTCCAAGGAAAATGAACTCGAACCCCTGAAGCTCTAGCTCAGACAAATTTGATCAATTTTCAATTCTCCAAATGACATAATGGCGCTCCTCCCAATGCAGAAGTATATATAACCAAAGAGGTGCGATTTCCACTATAATAGGACTTTTTAATTAAAAATCGCAATTCTTTAATTATTTTAATATTTTCAACTTAGGCCAAATTTTATAATAATATTAAATTTGGCCCCTTCCTGATGATGGGCGCCCCCTCAGCATTAAATCACTTAAGTTATAATTTTTAATTATAACTTAATATAATAATCTCGTAATATTAATATTTAATTAATGCAATTAAATATTAATATTTCCCTCGTTACTCGCCCGATGACCGAACCGTCTGAAGCGGTCATATACTGGAGTGATTCCGAATGCTGTCAACCCATATTGCCAAAAATAGCAGGGGTCCCACACTGACCACCAAGAACTGCTAAAAATAGTAACTTCTGCCAAAAGTGTCCGATCGAGCCCAAACGAAAGCCAACTGATCAAACTCTGCCGATCTGAAGCATGTGCCAAGCTCCCAGGTGACCCTCTATCCAAACGATCAGCCTACGAGGGTCGTATGATAGGCTAATCCTGTGCTCCGAGAGATGTCACTGAGAAGGGGACATGACACATGCTGTACTAAACACCCGGAGAAGAGGAGACCGCTCATGCTGCTGTCATCTTCCTATAAATGGCCTGAAAGAAGCATGTTGTAGATGTCATCGGTCTTGACTTTGCAGCTTAAATTGTATTAAACGTTCTTGCTAAGCATGGGTCACCTTGTTTTCTAAATGACAAGGCCGCTTCTCTGTGAAGTTTATGCAACTGTTTGCTCATTAATGTAAAATGAAGAAAAACGGGCCACTCTATTGAATGCCTACGCTCCCCTTGATGACCACTTGGTGGAGACTATTTCATCTGCAGCAATAATTTCTCCTGCCAATGCTTTCTGTGCCACCTGGACTATTCTATTCGTTTTTGCGCTTGGCTTCTGTCTTTCCCTGGCTCATCGACCCTCGGGGCTCTTTCATCTTTTCATGGCTCGTCGGGCTCCTTTCTTGACGAGTTGCTGAGTTTCCTTTTGGCTCTAAGCCTTTGAATTCCTTCGCGCCCACGCTCATAAGTTCCTTCGGCCACTTATCATGAGTTATTTCGGGCAAAATGCCCGAAAAAAATGTTTCGGACGCTTGTTTGAAAGAATTGGTTCTTTGGCTTCTCTTCAATGGCCGACGCATCCCATCAAAATTGACGTCTGCGGCCCTGTCACTATTTGAAAACCAATGGCTATTTCATCACCGGAAAATTGACGTCTGCAGGCCTGTTATCGTTTGAAAACCAATGGCTATTTTGCTGCCTTGAATTTGACATTCGCGTGCACGTCACTGGACGTTTGAACCTCCAGCGGCTAGTTCACTATGTTAAAGTTGACGTGCTCGGGCATCATCACTTTGGTAATTCCTTCGGCCTTTTGCAAAACGAACCCTCCCGCAGGGAAGGTGATCTTTCGAAAAAGAGGAGAGGGTCCCTTTTTGGCAGCGGAGAGTCCCCTGCAAGGGCACTTGCCCTTCGGGCTCCTTTGTCTTCCCAATTTATTTGGGCAAAATGTCCGAAGGAATTTTTTTTGGCAGTAGAGAGTCCCCTACAAGGGCACTTGCCCTTCGGGCTCTTTTGTCTTCCCAATTTTTTCGGACAAAATGTTCGGAGGAATTCCTTCGGACATTTTGCCCAAAGGAAATGTTGCCTTCATGTCACGGCCTTCTCTTTGTAAAATCCTTCGAGCATTTTGTCCGAAGGAATTTACCTTTGGTTTCTCCTTGGATTTTCTTCGGACAAAAGTCCAAAAAAATCCTTTGTCTTTTGCCTTATTAGTTTTCCAAAGAAAAATTCCCCTTTGGGCCCTCTGCCTTGCTCTCTTCCAAATGTGCTCTTTGCCCCCCGCAAGGATACCTTGGGTCCAAAGTTGCCCTTCGGAGCCTGCTTGAACGGTCCCGTTTGTAACCTGCCTGCCCTTCGCAAGGGCTTTTGCCCTTCGGAGCTTTGTGAAAGACTTGTATCTCTTTGAAGTTGGCCCATTCCTTTGCCAAAAAGGCAATTGCTCAAAGCGAAATAAGCCCCATATCAAACTGAAAACCTATAGGACTTAGATCACTCAACTCTTTATAAAAACAGGGCTATTGCAAAGGGAAATGGCACAATTGCAGTAAGGTGAATACATCAAAGACTGACGGCTCAAAACAATAGCGAAAGAAAGGAGATCGATTTTTTTGGCCTGCAGGACCACAATGATCAACAAATTTGACGATTCCCAAGGAAATCATCCCTGCTATGCTTAAGAAAACCAGTGGCTTACAAGTCCATTGGGCACGGAGTCAGAATACAGCCTGAAAGGCTGACAATAACCTTGAGAGACTAAAGAATCAACATGAAGCTTTTACCCCAAACGGTAAACAAAACACACATAAGGCTAAAAAAACTACGAACATGCGCAAAAGCACTTAAGAAAAACAGGGAAAATATGTACATAACGAGAGAAGGCTCAGTGACAATGCTTAAGATATATCCTATTGATTGGGATATGTAGTTCCCCACCATCCAACCTGGAGAGTTGGAATGCGTTATGCTGTTTGCACTGAGTGATGACATATGGACCACTCCATAAGGCATCGAACTTCATGTGTTTTCCAGGTTTAACTCAGTCCTCATCCCATTATAAGACGATGTCGCCTTCTAAGAAGCCTTTTGATGAAGATTTCTTATCAAAATGCTTTTTCGTTTGCTGCTGACGACTGGTCATGGAGAACATGCCCTGGTCTCTTGCCTCTTGAAGCTCCATTAATTCACAAAGTCTGACCTCCATGCTGTCGATTTCTTCCAATTGTAGCTGGTGGGCAAGATCCAAGGCTGACAATTCAAGTGAAATATGGAGTTTAGCTTCCCTTCCATACACAAGCGTGTATGGTGAATTGCCAACTACTCTTTTTGGAGTAACGTTGTCTGTCCACAGGGCTGTTTTCAGTTTGGCGTGCCAAGTTCTATGATTTTCCTCCATTGTCCTTCTAATGATTTTGATTAGATTCTTATTGGTAGACTCACCCAACCCATTTTCTTGTGGGTAGTAATTGGAAGAAGTGCTAAGGTAGATGTTGTATCCCAACGCCCACTCGCTTGTTTTCGTTCTCAAGAAAGCCAATGCGCTATCTGAGATGATGGTAGTTGGGACTCCAAACCTTGTCACCAGGTCTTCGTAAAAGTCTAGGACTGCACTTTCATTGGCTTCTTTCACAGCAATAGCTTCTACCCATCTCATGAAGTAGTCTGTAGCAGTCAAGACCTATTTGTGGCCAGCGCTGAAAAGAGGGTTGATCATTCCTATGAAGTCTAGGCCCCATTGCATGAATGGTTGTTCTACTTGGATAGGCTGCAGAGGCATTGCAACGAGTCGTTGCTTTCCATCAAAGAGAGCACATTTCTGGCACCTTCGTACCCAGGCATAGGTATCTCTGAATAAAGTGGGCCAAAAGTAACCAGCGCTCATAATTCTTGTGGCTATAGGCTTAAGAGCAAAGTGACCACCAACTGGCCCCTGTTGACCTAACTTGAGTCTATGCATCTCAAGAGTACTCCTGAAAAATCCCTTCTAAACAACACCCCATCAATCAGGACATAAGGAAGAGATTGAAGTATGAAATACCTCCTCTTAGTCCTATCAAGGCTCTGTGGGCACTCATTGGTGAGAAGGAAATGTGTCATGTCTTGTGCCTAGTCCTTCATGATTGTTTAGTGATCCCGAGCGATGCATTTAGGGACAAGGAAGTACAACATCAAAGTTTCAGCCATCAGTGACTTCTTTCTTCCCCTTCTCCCTCGCCCATTTCTCTATAAATACAGGGCTTGGAACCAAGCAAATCATCCCCGGATTGGCAATAGAATTTCTCTGCAGAAATTGCTTTGTAAAAGATTCTTTTGAAGCAATACAAGACTTTTTTATTTATGGTTAAAACAAGTGTGCACATTTGGTTTCATTTGCAAAATGTATGATTGTCATTCATCACCTGCGATTTTTTCTAGCACCTTGCTTTTGATCCTTTTGGTTTTGTGCAGGATTGCGTGAAATGTCTGTGTTGAGCTCTCCTTGAAGTGTTATCAATTCATAGTGTCTCATGTAGACCTATTTTTGTTATCCTTCAAAGCACAAGGCTTCCCTTCAACCTTCATGCAAAAGCTTTATGCTTATGGACTTGAGATAGAACCAGAATACCCTGTGTCCTGTTTGGGTTCATCAATAGTTGGCTCTTTTTCCAGACCAAGTGGATCACTTCTTTTTGGTGCATCACCTCCCTTAGCTTAGATTTCCTTTTCAAGTCATCCTCCTACCCCTTTTCTTTAGCTAATAGTAGATTTTAGTGTGAGATCAAGCGCTGAAGTGAAGCACCTAAGGAACTAGCCTCATAAAAAAATTTAGAGGTTCAACCTCACCATAAGATACCCACATCCTAAGGTTGTCCCCATGCTTGTGGCTGAAAGTGAGAGAGCCTGAAGAACTCTCTCACAAAGGTGCAATCCCAAGCTATAACAATTTTGACACGCCCAATGGGACAACTACCATTTTATTTTTATTTTTATGAAAGATTGATTAAATTTGATGTTGTTTTGATCATTTTTCAGTAGTGGTAGCATTCATCCTTCAGCATCTAGTGACTCCAAAGAACAACCGCTAGCTGATAACAGAGCAGAACTATCTTTCATGCCAAAGGTGACTACAAGATCGGCTTCTGCAGGTATTCCTTTTGAGTTTGCTGAATTACCTTTAAACTCAGCAAGAAGGTTAAGGTTTGCCCATACTCACCCTTACGTAAGAAGCTACTTTCCTAAACCAATCATAAGGTATACCTACACAAGAAGATCCTTGTCAACCCCTCTTGCTGGTATGATTCCCCAAAGAGCTTTTGTGGGACGAGCTGGGAACAACCCTATGTAAAAGGTTTGCAGATAAGAGTGATCATTTGTCACTTGCAGAGCAACTGACCACAATCAAGAGAGCTCCTCATGAAATCATGCAAAATTTCAATACAAAATTTCAGAAGGCATGGGATAGAATTCCAGTAGCTGTTAGACCATCTCCAAACTTTGTTTTCTTGTATTACTTGAAGGCTCTCAACAACGACATAGCAGTAATGCTTCAATCTATGGGAGGAGACACGCTGCGAGATGCATACGAAGTGGCCATCAAGACAAAAAATTGCCTAGTTCGGGCTGGCAAGCTTGCTCCCAGACCCCCAATGCCTCTTTTTCCAAAGATCAAATCACCTCTTGCAGTTATTCCTCCACTTGATGTTATAATTCCAATGCCAACAATCGCTGATGTGCCTTCACCTAAGCAAGAGAAGGCCTCTACTAGTGGATCCAATGACTCCCAAGAGTAGAAGAATTACTTGGAATTGAAAAGCATGCTCCAATCCTTGGAGAATGATGTGGTTAATGTCAAGAGGCAGTAGGCTTACAGCAAGCATTATCAAGCTCCGTATTAGCCTCAACAACAGCGTTATCAAGCTAATAGGCCACCCTACAAAGAAGGTTTACAAGGACAGGGGCAGCTTAACTGTGCTAGGTAGCATAATTATAATCCGAATACTATAGGGCCTTCCAACTCCTTGGTCCCGGTTCAAAACAATGTGGCTCAGGAGGCTGAAGGGTTAATGTCAAGAGGCAGTAGGCTTACAGCAAGCATTATCAAGCTCCGTATTAGCCTCAACAACAGCCTTATCAAACTAATAGGCCACCCTACAAAGAAGGTTTCCAAGGACAGGGGCAGCTTAACTGTGCTAGGTAGCATAATTATAATCCGAATACTATAGGGCCTTCCAACTCCTTGGTCCCGGTTCAAAACAATGTGGCTCAGGAGGCTGAAGGGACAATGCCTTCGAATTATTCTTTTGGACAATCCATTGTCCCAACTAATGGCTCCAACCAAGCGTTCAATGTTCAATGGCAGTAGGCTGTTGCTTATGGGTATAACCAGGCTCTTATGGTCCAAAGCACAAAGGTGCCCACGCTGACAAAGCAAGAGTAACCTCCACAAGAACAAGGCTCAGATCAAGGGTCAAACCATCCGAAAGCCTCAATGGTCATCAGTGAGCAAGAGGAGTGATATGCATCCAATCAATAGGGCACCCCAAGTCTAGGTCACATCCCAGTCTCAACAAACACAAGGTTCAAGAGAAGGAATATGGATGACAATTAGGTAGCTTTCAAAGAACTTCTTGTCACCGCTCCTTCACTGACAAATACAGTAACAGTTGCTCCCAAAACTTAGGGAAACGCTGTGGGTACGCCAATCAACACTATGGAGCAGATGAAGAAATCCAACGTGAGCGTACCAATGGGGGACATGCTTTCCATGCCTGGCCAAGTAGACATTCTTCAAGAAGGTTTGTCCAAGATAAGTGTTTCTACAGTTGTAGGTAAGCAACCAAGCAAGGAAGCTGAAGTCTTCACTAATGCAGCCAAGAGTCCTTTGGGAGAAAGGTCAAGTGGTGTGACCAAGCCCTCCATTCTACATCTCATTAATCATGGACGACTTCCTTGGTGCACAACTACTTGGTGGATAGTGGGGTCAGCACCTCAGTCATGCCAAAGTCTATTGCTAACCAGTTGAACATCAAGTATGAACCGCACACCAAGGGAGTCTTTTAGCTTGATGGTTCTTCCACAAAGCCACCAGGTATCATCAGGAATTTGAGCCTAACCTTGCATGCTTGTCTTAGCATGTCCGTGGTGCAAGACGCGCTGATCCTGGATGTCACTCCTCACTTTGCATTGTGTCTTTCCAGAGAGTTCACAGTCAAGATTGGAGGTTACCTTGCAGCAGATTGGTCTTACATGGCATTCAGAACAAGGTATGGGACTAAGATCTCAGTCAACGCTGAACCCATGACACAATTTCACATTGAATCCCATCAACTAGATAACATAAACCTCACTTGTACTATCCTTGATGAGGATGAGTTTACAATTGGCCAGGAGCTGAACACTTGAAGAGGTTCCAGACTTGTTCTTGGATGAGCTTATGAGGAGATAACCCATTTTTCAACCCTTTGGAAGGTGTTGAGGAAAGAGACATGGGTGTCTATTTCCTACATGAAGAGAATCAGCACATGCCTTCCCTTGTTGGACCTAAAGAAGACCCCAATGGTTTATGAAAGTTGTTATTTAATGGCTCAAGCAGCAAAAATGGTGTAAGTGTTGGAGCAATGTTGATTTCACCCTCAGGTAATAAGTTTTTCTCTTCTTATAGATTCCATTTCAGTTGCTCTTCAAATGCAGCAAAATATGAAGGCTTGATTTGTGACCTTCAATGGGCCAATAAAAGATGAATCAAACTGCTGCAAGTTTATGGGGACAACGAACTCATAGTAAACCAAGTCAGAGGCCTGAACGTTACAAAGAATTCTTTGATGAGGTTCTACAAAAGTCGAGTGTGGGATCTAATTGAAGATTTTGAGGCCTTTGACATTCAAGCGGTCCCAAAAAATCAGAACCAACATGCTGACAGGCTGGTAGCCATGGGAGCTTAGTTTGACATTCCAAGTGAACTGAAAGAAACTAAGGTTCAACCACATGTCAAGGTGGTGGTGAGTGTTGACCATTTTTTGGCCCAACAGGCCAAAAATCGGTCCCCTTTTTCCCCTGCTGTTCTGAGCCAGTCCATCTTTCGATTTTGCACGAGTCAGAAAAGAACTACGGACTCTGTAGGCAAGTCTTCCAGTGGAAGATGAACCAATTCCAAGAGTGAAAGGGCTTCTACAAAGATTTTCCGAACCATTGAACCATTCAGTTCAATTGGTTCATTGAGTTGGTTTAGTTCAATTGGCTCAATTTCAATTGGTTCAATGGCTTGCTTCAACGGCTTGTTTCAATGGCTCGGTTCAACGGCTTGGTTTGCTCAATTGGTTCAACGGCTTGGTTTGCTCAATTGGTTCAACGGCTCGGTTCAAATGAGTTGGTTCAACGTTTGGTTCAAAAGAGACCATTCCAATTGCCCTTGCGGAGGGCAGTTCTTGGACCTAAGAGCCCTTGCAGAGGGCAATGAACGTTTCCAAAGGGACCAAAGAGAAGGTTGGAAAAGGCTGAAATTCCTTTGGAAAAGTGAAGACGAGAATTTCTTCGGAAGAAAGTTCCGTGACAAAGACAAGGACATAATTTCTTCGGACTTTTGTCCGAAGGAAATCGGAAGGGCAACGAGCAAGAAAGCCAAAGAAAAGCAAGTATAAAGACTAAGGCATAGAACGAATTCTTTCGGACTTTTTGTCCGAAGGAATTCCTTCGGACAAAGAGTCCGAAGAAATTCGGGAAAGCCACAAGTCAAAAGCCCGGGAAATTTTTTGAAGAAGCAGACAAGGCAATTCTTGCGGACTTTTTGTCCGTGGGAAAATGTCCGCAAAAAATATGTCTGCGGAAAATACCAAAGAGAAAAGGGCGCCGAAGGACCCCAAAGGGCAAGTGCCCTTGCGGGGGACTCTCGGCTACCAAAGTAAAGGACACTTCTCCAAAGCCGAAGGGTCACCTCCCCTTCGGGAGGATGCAAAACAAGAAATTCGAAGGAAAGGGAACAACAGAAGTAGCCAAAAGAAAGAGAAACGCTGAAGAAAGTCCAAGGGGTGACGGGCCCGAGGACGTCAAAATCAAGCATGGCAAACTAGCCGTTGGTTTTCAAACAGTGATGGGCCCGCAAACGTCAATTTTACACCAAGAAAACCCAGAGCGCGGAAGGCGCCAAGTGGCAATCGCGGAAGGCTTTCACATGTTTTCTCTAAAAGAAGCGGAACGTGCCACATGTCCCCTGCAAAGCTTAGCGGAAGCCGACAAGTGTCAACATCCGTGGTCTCTCCCTTTAGTCCCGCAAGAACTATGGTGGGCCCTGGACGAATTTCTAAAGAGAGCGGAAGCCGCCACGTGTCCTCTTCCGCACGACCTTCAAAGGGTGCCTAAAGCTTCTATGAGTCAAGCGGATGCTGCCACGTGCCCTGCCTGTTTTCACAGCGAAACGCGCCACGTTTCACTTATTTGAAATCGGCGAAAAGTGGCCAAGGCAAGCAGGAAAAGCCCAAGGAACGCAGCGACCTGCCAAAAGATAGCCCTGAGGGCCGAAGGAGCCAAAAAAAGATAGAAACCAAGTAGAAGACAAAGTGTAGAAGCGGACAAATAGTCCAGGTGGCAAAGATGTGTCAACTCAGGGATTTATTCTTGCAGTTAGAACAGTGCTTGTCAAGTGGTCATCAAACAGCACGAACAGTAAGCGGCGCGACCTGTTTTCTTCATTTCGCATTGATAAGCAGACAAGCCACGTAAATGCCTTGAAAGAAGCAGTCTGTTCGCAGAAAAGAGGCGCGGCCCATGCTTTCGCATTAATGTTGGAATGCCAAAGTCAAAGCAGGAGCCGACAATCAAACGGCTTCCTCTTCCCAAGGCTCGAAATGCACATGGGCCAGCTTGTCAAGAGCGCCAAAGTCTTTTCCAAAGCAGCGCCTTTACTTCTTCTCCTCTTTCTATATATTGTAAAACTTCTCACTTTGAGACGATCCATCTCTTAGCTTGTAAGACAGAACTCTGCCGAATTTTACCTTGAATCAAGACTTAGCATTTTTTTACCTCTATTTGAGCTTGCACCCACGCATATGTCTATGTTTTCTTTTTGTGTTAAGTCATTTTCTTCTATGTTTTTCACAGAATGATTCCAGCATGTCTAGTGCATTGTGAAGTCTCTTCTTCTGCAGGTTTTCCAGAAGTGTCTACAGCAGGAGTATAGACGCATGTGAACACGCTGCCAAAGTGTGTCTCAGAACACCTTTGATAGTTTCCTTCCTCCCTGTATCTCTACGGACCCCTGACTCACTGATACAAAAGAGCTTTTCACATTAGATGAAGTGTATGGAAGCTTCTTCTTGGTGAAAAGTGTATGTTCGGGCTGGGTGGGTCATCTTTTTTGGTGTATCACCCTTTTTAGTTTAGGTTTAGGTTTTGTTTCAGCATCTTTCTCCCTTTTCATCCCCCCTTTTTCATTTTATTTGTTAGCAGTAGAAGTCTAGCCATTATCTAGAGACTCTCTCCTCCAGCTTCACCAGTCCCACAGGCGAGAGGGGAGTTTCCATTATTGCATGTGGAAGGCAAGAGCTCGGCCAACTGCCCAGGGTGCAATCCACTATATCAATAGTGAGGCCATCAGTGCCGAATAATGAAGCTCACTGACAGGTTTCTGAAAGTGACAAGCAAATTGCTTGCTTCTTACAGTAGGACGCTGAGTTCTCTTCCTCCAACCAAGCTAAATTGTAGCATCAATTGAGGATCAGATTGTTCAACTGAAGTCGAACAAACTTCCTTAAGGGTTGGTTACACTTGAGGGCCTTTTTCATAGAGACCATATGAGAAAAGACAAGGCAGTAATATCAATTGATGAAGAAAACTATGAGAGAGTCCATCTTCAAAGACAAACTTCTCAAGCAAAAGAAAGTAAGCAACAAGGCTGAAAGGCATGCTTTCATAGCACTTTACCAAGAGTATGCAGACATTTTTGCTTGGGAGTACGACCTAAAGGGTTTTGATCTTGAGTTAGCTCAACATACCATAGAGTTGGAGGCCAATGCCAAGCACGTAAGGCAAAAGCAAAAGCCCGTTAACCTCAAGATTGAATCGCTGATGAGAAAGGAGCTAACCAAGTTGATCAAGTCCAGGATCATCTTTCCCATCAAGCATTCATCATGGGTAGCCAACTTAGTCCTTGTAAGAAAAAAGAGTGGGAAAATTAGGCTTTGTGTTGACTTAAGAGATTTGAACAAAGTCTCCTTGAAGGATCACTACCTTTTGCTGTCCATGGAACAACTTCTCCAAGTAGTTGCAAGATGAGAACATTTCTCTCTGTTGGATGAATTTTCTGGCTACAACCAAGTTTGGGTGAAAGATGAAGATTGGTACAAGACTGCCTTCACCACCAAATGGGGCATGTATGCGTACCAAAAGATTCCCTTTGGTCTATCAAACGCTGCAGCAACTTTCCAAAGAGCCATATACATGGCTTTCCAGGGGCTGCCAAAAAAAATGGTGCTGGTTTACTTGGATGACATCACAGTTTTCTCCAAGAACGCCAATGAACATATGAACCACCTGAGGCTGATTTTCAAAAAGTGCAGAGTATGAGATTTCTTTGAATCCCAAGAAGCGCGTGTTTTCCATGCATGAAGGCAAGCTGCTAGGCCACATCGTCTCAAAAGAGGGGCTGTCTATTGATCTTGAGAGAATAAGTGCCATCTTGGCCTTATCTTTGTCCAAGCATAAGAAGGGACTCCAAAGTTGACTTGGAAAGATAAACTTCATGAAAAGATTTATCTCTGGTTTTGCAAGTTTAGTCAAACCCATCACTGCTATGCTGAAAAAAAACCATGTGTTCACTTGGTCAAATGAAGGCAGATCAGCATTTGAGGCTATCAAGCAAGCCATCACTCAAGCACCCACACTTATGAATCCTGATTTCTCAAGGGATTTCATATTGTATGTTTTTGCCAACATCGATAACATATTAGATATGCTAATGCAAAGGAATGGTGGACTTGAGCAGCCCTTAGCATTTTTCAGTCAAGGGCTTGAAGAGTATGAGGCGAGGTATACCTTTGTAGAAAAGCAAGTCCTTGCAGCAGTAAGGAGCCTCAAGAAGTTTAGGCCAATGCTATCCAACAGCAAAATCCACCTTATGATGTCTCATCTTGGGGTAAGAGACTTCCTTCTTAACAAGGATTTGAGCGAAAAAAGTGCTGGGTGGATTACTAAAGTCATGGAGTATGACATGGAGATCAAGGTCACTAAGCTAGTAAAAGGTAAAGGCTTATGTGAGCATATGGTTGATGACTTTCATGAAGATAAATAAATCATTTTGGTAACACAAGATAACCTACAAGCAGATGCACCTCCACCTCATGCTAGTTTGCTCCATGATATGACGCACTTTTCGCTAATAGGTGAGTGACCTCAAGGTATGGACAAAGCTAAAAGAAGATATTTCAGACTTCAGTCCATACCTTATGCTTTAGTTGACAGAGTTTTGTTCAGAACATACCTTAATGGAATGCTCCTAAGGTGTGTAGATGATGATCAAGTAGCCAAGCTTTTGGAGCATTTTCATGATGGGCCTGCAGGAGGTCATTTTGCTCCAAGAACTACTGTAGCAAAGATCATGAGGGCTGGTTACTACTGGCCCAGCCTCTTCAAGGATGCTTATGCATGGGCGAGGAAGTGTCAGGGATATGCTCTTTTTGTAGGTAAGCAAAATTTAGCGGTTTTCCCTTTTGATCCGATTCAAGTGGAGCAACCATTCATGCAATGGGGTTTGGATTTCATTGGTATGATCAACTCCCCATCAAGTGCAGGGCATAAGTGGGTGCTTACTGCAACTGATTACTTCACCAGGTGGGTGGAAGCCATTGCATTGAAGGAAGCCAACGAAAGTGCAGTCTTAGATTTCTATGACAGCGTTGTGACAAGGGTTGGTGTTCCATCCACTATCATATCTAATAATGCTTTGGCTTGGTTTGAAAACAAGTGAATGGGGTCTCAAGATGGGCATCTACCTCAACACTTCCTCAAATTATTATCCTCAAAGAAACAGGTTGGCTGAGTCCACAAATAAAAATTTGTTGAGGATTATCAAGAGGACATAGAGGAGAATCAGAAGACGTGGCACACCAAGTGAAAATAGCCTTGTGGGCTGACTGGGTAACTCCTAAAGCTGTTGTTGGCAATTCTCTATATGTTCTAGTATATGGAAGGGAGGCCAAGTACCCATTTCCCTTGAGTTGCCTGTATTAGAGCTAGCACATCAGCTGGAGCTGCTAGAAAACGAACCCAGGAATGTGAGATTGGCAGAACTCACAAAACTTGAGACAAGGGGCCTTGCAATGAAAACGTTGGAGGCACATCAAGCTCAGGTCAAAAAGACTTTTGACAAGAGAACTACAGCAAGGACTTTTCAGGGAGACCTGGTTCTCAAATGGGACTCAAAAAAGGCCAAATTGGGCAACCACACCAAGTTTGACAGCTTGTGGAGTGGCCCTTATTTGATCTACGAATGCAAACAACATAATGCTTTTCAGCTCGTACAACTAGATGGGGAGATATTACCCGTTCCAATCAACAGGATTCATCTAAAGCCATGTTATTAGAAGAGTTTGCAGCCATTGTATATATTGTACCTTTTGCATAACTTTTCATGTTTTTCTTTAAGTGCCTTGTGCACATCCGTTTCAGTGGTGTGTTTTCCCTTCCCTAAGTGCCTTGGGCACAATTTGTTTCGTTTCAGTTGTTCTTGTTGCTTCAAGGGAGATTTTCAGATAAAGTTGACTTTCTACAAAAACAGTGACTCCACACCCAATGGATCGAACAAAGCAAATGAGCTAGGTTCTCAAGCATAGCAGGCATGCTTCCCTGCGAATCACCAGAAATGTTGGCCATTTTTTGGCCAACATATCAAAGTTTGCCTAAGAATGAAAAAGGGAGCTTTCAGGCAAGAAAATGTTAAGTCTTTGGGAGGACTTCGGGTTTTCCAGCAGTGACAACTTTGGGTTTCTGAAGGCACAGTGCAAATCGGGTTTCCAACAATGCTTAGCTTCTAAATGTTTTATAAGTAGAAGTAATTCGGGTTTAAAAACCCGAATTACTCATAGACACTGTATTTTGGGTTCTCCAAGGGGCACTACTTGATTACTTCATAAGTTGTGAGCAATCAAAAGCCCGAAATAAGTAAAAGGGCTTGACAACCCTGATTTGGTCTTGAAAAATGGTGCTTCTCAAGTTCTTCAAGGGACGAGTCTTTTTCAAAAAATCCGAAGGGCACTTTCAAAATTCGAGGGGGCTTTTTAGGGCAAAAGGGACCAATCAAATTTTCCGAATGTACACTTCAACTTTTCCGAAGGGATTTTTCTTCTCCAAGTGGACAGTTGCAATTTTTTCGAAGGGTATGTTACCCTTCGGAGGGACCATTTCAAAATTTCGAAGGGTATCTTTCCCTTCGAGAGGATGTTCTTAGAAGTTCGAAAGGACACACAAAAAGCCCGAAGGATCTCTTACCCTTCAAGAAAATCCATTGTGAAAAGCCTGAAGGGTAGTTTCCAAAGACAGACGCGGACAAAAAGTCCGAAGGAATTCCTTCGGACAAATTGTTCGAAGAAATTCCTTTGAGAGATTTGCCCGAAAGAAATAAGCCGAGAAAGAAGACGGAGACCAAGTGTCCAAAGAAAACAACAGGCCAATGGATGTCAAAATCAGGGTAAGCGACTAGCGTTGGAAGTAATCGAGTTTGAAAAGCCCGAAGTCTTAAAGCTTGGGAAACAGCAAAATGAGAAGACTTCAAGATGGACAAGCTCGAAGTAGGCCAAAGAACTCGAATTACTCTGCATAGAGTAAATTGGGTTTCTCCAAGTACTCTACTTAAAAGGCTTTATAAGTGAAAGATCTGGGAAAGTTCTAAGTTGGAGAGGTCAAAGAACCCGACTTACTCTACATAGAGTAAATTGGGATTCTCCAAGGGCTCCACTTAAGCTTGGCCCAGCAACGCTAGAATCATGATGCAACAAATGGATAGCTACCACGTGGCATAACTGGGGCAAAAAGGGCCAATCAATAAAAGACAAGTGGCACAAGGATGTGCAATAAACATGGGAGAGTCCAAGCGACTGGTAGCTGGAAGTTATGAAGGCTCTCATCCGCCATGGTTCACTGCCTGCAATCATCGTTCGACGCTCATATGTGTCATGCTAAGAAGAAACATTCCAGCTGCTTACAACATGACTTTTCAGATGCACCAAAGCAAGTCAAAAGGATGGGAGGGGCTCAAGAGGATTGTCGAGTGATCCCGAGCGGCGCATTTAGGGAGAACAAGAAAGTGCAACGTCAGAGTTCCCACCATCGGCGACTACTTCTCTCTTCCCCCTTTTCTATATATAGAGAGGCCTTGGAGCCAAGAGAAGGATCCCCGGATTGTCAATAGAATTACTCTCCATGGATCACTTTGTAAAAGACTCTTTTGAAGCAATACAAGGAAGACTTTTCTGTTTTTGGTTAAAACAAGTGTGCACATTGGGTTTCATTTTTGCATAATGTATTATTGTTATTCATCACCTGCGATTTTTTCTAGCACCTTGCTTTTAGTCCTCTCAATTTTGTGCATGATTGCGTGAAGTGTCTATGTCGAGCTCCTTTGAAGTGTTACCAGTTCATAGTGTCTCCCTTAGACCTATTTTGATATCCTTCAAAGTGTGAGGCTTCTCTCCAACCTCCACGCAAAAGCTCCATGCCTATGGCCTTGAGACAAAACCAGAATAGCCTGTGTCCTGTTTGGATTCATCAGTAGTTGGCTCTTTTCCCAAACCAAGTGGATCACTTCTTTTGGTGCATCGCCTCCCTTAGCTTAGATTTTTTTCAGTCATTCTCCTACCCCTTTTCCTTAGCAGATAGTAGATTTTAGTGTGAGATCAATCGCTGAAGTGAAGCACTTGAAGAACTAGTCTCATAAAAAACCCTAGAGGTTCAACCTCACTATAGGATACCCACAACCTGAGGTTGTTCCCATGCTTGTAGCTGGAAGTAAGGGAGCTTGAAGAACTCTCTCACAAGGGTGCAATTCCAAGCTATAACAGGGTTCACGTGCAGCGTTACATCAACAAAAAATATGTTAGTTTAGGAAATTTGTTTAAGTGGTTTTGTGCAATTTTTTTATTGCACGTCTTCTTGTAAGTTTGCACAAGTCTTATGTGTTGTGCAAACCTTCTTTGTGTTGTTTTGCTCCACCTTTGTGTGTATGTGTTTAGTGTACTTTTGCATTGACCATGAGCTCACGTGTTTGTAATGTTTCGCGCTTCTTTTGTTGCGCACAATTATATTTGTTTCTTGTCTAAATAAGCTTGTGAAGCTTTGAGCAAGAAGTTGTGTTAGTCATTTGCCCAAAGTGCAACAATGCAGAGATTTGCGGTACATTTCCATCAGTGTGTGATATCTCTTGAGCAACAGATGGTTCAACTAGAGTTGGTTCTTCAGCGCAAAAGCAATTGAGTTGATGAGGTTTCTTGGAGGAGTTAGATCTTCATCGAACAGGGCATGTATCAAATTGTAAGTCATTTGAAAAGCTTGTGATCAAGTGCGGTATTGTTCTTGAGCAAACATGAGGATCATGGTGCAAAGGTTTTCAAGGTAATTGCGGAGTATAAAGTTTTGCAACTTCGTGCAACTTTATTTATGCGTACTTGGTTTGGGTGCATATATCCTATGATATGTTATGGAAGGAGCCATGTTGTCTGTTTAACATTTAATCCAAAAGTCATGGAAGATGATAAGGATTCATTTAATATTGTTCGTAATGTAATTTTGATGTATTAAGCTATAACATGTTACTATGCCTTGGAATTTTGAAAGACATTTAATATTTGTAGCACATTAAGGTGTGTTAATGTTGTTAGTGGGAATAAAAGCACTTAATGTAAGTAGGCGGGTCTTGAACCTTTATAAGCATGCCCCTACACTTGTGCTAAAGAGACTTTTGAGGGGGAAAAGTAAGAGACTTGTTGGCGGATTACGAATTGAGTGAAAAATTAGATCTTGGAGCTTTGTCTTGAGATAGCTAAACTTGTAAAAATTGTAAGTTGGCAAGCTAGGATCTACAGTGAGATGTTGTAACACATCTTATTGTGAGATTGTGGTGTCATTGTTATCATTGTGACTGCTGTATTTCCTTCTTGTTGAAATCGAATAAAGATCTGAACTTGTGTTGTTGCATTTTATTGTATATTTCGTTGTGTACTTTGAGGGTTGCATGGTCCAAGGCATCTCTTAATTGAGGTTCCCAACTGCGACTGTATCATTTGGTATCAGAGCAAGCTTTAGTCCTTGTTGATTCTTGTCACTTTCCACATTTGCGAGTGTGGGTATAAGTAACTACAAATATCTTCTAGTAAGATTGTTGGGGAGGTGTAACTGAAGTCGTTAATCTAAGATCATCATTTAGTATAAGGATCTAGATTTATAAGGAAATGGCACATAGAGGAGGCCTAGGTGGTAGAAAGGTCTGAGTGGTTGCAGCACCAAGACTAGCAAAGCTGGCAGGATTGATGAGAGAAATGCAAGCCCAAATGGAGGCTATAGAAACCACACATTGTCAAGGTGTGGAAGTGAAAGATGGTGAAAGCGATACTAAAGTCGCAAACAAAGTGCCTAAGGATCAGATTGAAGGAGAAGAGGTTGATGAACCTGATGATCGATTCTTGCAAGTTGTTGCGAGAATGACAAGTAAACAAAAGTTGGACCATGGAAGTTATTATGGAAGTTTGAGTCTTGAAGAGCTCATTAACTAGATCACTGAGTTAGAGAAATACTTGAGTATGAAAATATGAAAGATCCCAAGCGGGTTAAGTTCACTGACACAAAGTTGAAAGTCACACATCCTTCTGGTGGAAGCACGTACAAACTCAGACACTGCACAAAGGCAAAGAAAAGATTAAGACATGGAGTAGATTCATCATGAAGCTAAAGGCTAAATTCATTCATGTGGATTATAATATAATTTTTTTTAAGACTTCAAAACTTTCGATAGAGAGAGATGAGTGTCAAAATATTACACTGAGTATTATAGAGTTACCATTAGAATGGGTCATGTTGAATATATTGAAAATATCTCAAGATATGTAAACATGTAAATGTAGGATGAGTTTGGTATGATCAAATTGTGATCTGTTGCGGAAGCCTATCAGTGTACAATGAAGGCAAAGAAAAAATTATCACACAAACAAGAGGGAGCGGTGCGAGGGAAAGGAAGATTCACACGTGGACGTGAAATGACAAGGTATTCTACACAAGCACAAAAAGGCGAGACAAGTACTTTGTAGCGCAATGATGTTAATATCAGGAGAGGTAAAGGTAATTTTAGAGGTAGAGGATCCTACGTACAAGGTAGAAATAGTGAATTCAATGGTACATGTTTCGGATGTGGTCAGACTCGCCACAAAGCATTTGAGTGTTCTCATATGCATATTGAAGGAAATAGGAAGAAGTGATGCGATTGCACATATTATAAAAGAAGATGAAGAAAGCGTTGTGTCTACTCATAGCATAGATGACCTGGAAATTGGAGGAGAAGTTCTCATGATGAAGAGGGTATTGCTGAATCCTGTGAAGGACAAAAATAGCCCCATGCAACCAAATTTTTTTAAGAACCATTTGCAAGTCTAGATATATGCGTTGCAAACTAATTGTTGACAAATGTTGTATTGATAATATGGTTTCACAAGAAATGGTAGATAAACTTGGTTTGAAAATAATTTTGCAACCGAATTCGTATAAGGTTTCTTGGTTGTTGAAAGGACATCAAATTCTGGTGAATGAACAATGTCTGGTAGGTTTTTAGATTAGTACATATAAAGATGAGGTTATATGTGACATGATGCTTATGGATGTCTATCATATTTTTATTGGAAGGGTTTCGTAGTTTGACTGCAAGGCACAACATGATGGTCGTGCAAATATACATACATTGTGGAAAGATGGAGTAACACACACACTGAATCCTTTAAAGGATAAGTGTGAAGAAGTGGACGAAAGTTCAAAAGTGTTGAATGATTTTAGGAAAAGAGTTTCTGAAGGAAGTGAAGCAAAGCGCACATTATGCATTAATTTCAAAACCAGTGCAAGAATCCGCAAATGTAGCTGAAGAAGAAATACTTCCACGTGAAGTAAAGGAGATAATAAATGTGTTTGAGGACATTGTGTCTAATTTTTTTTCAAATGGATTACTGTCAAAGAAGCATAAGTCATTACATGGATTTGATACTTGGTTTGAGTTTACCAAACAAAGTAGCACATAGATTGACTCCAATAGAGAATGCAAAGGTGCAAAGACAAGTTCAAGCACTATTGGACAAAAATTTAATTAGAAAACTTTTTGAACCCATGGTAGTGCAAGCAGTATTAGCACCTAAGAAGAATGTATAATGAGCACTGATTCTAAAGCCATTAACAAAAATAACTAATAAATATAGATTTCCATTGCCACGTACAAATGATTTGATGGATTGCTCGAGGGGAACAAGATACTTCATGAACATTGACTTGAAGAGTGGATATCCCCAGATTCATATAAGAGAGTGATAAATGGAAAACAAAAATTGAGACCCAAGAAGGATTATATGAGTGGTTGGTTATGCCATTTGCATTAACAAATACATCGAGTACATTCATGAAATTGATGAATGAAGTTCTTAAGCCATTTTTAGGTAAGTTCGTCATTGTGTATCTTGATGACATTTTTTTCTAGAACAGAGGAAGAACATTTGCGACATTTGCGCAAAGTGCTAGAGAAGTGAGATGAAAAGTTACATTTGAATTTGAAAAAACACAGTTTCATGTAGAGAAAGAATTGAAATACTTAGGATTTGTGATTTCTCAAGAAGGTTTGAAGATGGATCTAGAGAAAGTGTGAGCTATATTGGATTGGTCATCACCACAAGTTTTCATAGTCTTATGAGTTTTTACAAGAATTTCAATGAGACGTGCGCAATGATCACTGATGTAATGCACAAGAATAAAAGAGAATTTGTGTGGATAGCAAAAGCAGAACTTAGTTTCTAGCAGTTGAAGAAGAAGATAACTAAGCAACCAATATTGGTATTACCATATTTCAATAAAGAATTTCATGTGAATTGTGATGCGAGTAATACAACAATAGGAGAGGTATTGAGTCAAGAAGGAAGACCTATCGCATATTTCAGTGAGAAGTTGAACGATGCAAAACACAAATATTCAGTGTATGATCAAGAGTTCTATGAAATTGTGCAAGTGCCAAGGAAATGGAGACAAAATTTGTTTTCGAAAGAATTTCTGTTGTATATAGATCATCAAACATTGCAATTTAGTTGAATCAAAGACATGAGTTGGGTTGAATTCCTAGAGAGCTATTCATTTTTGCTGAAACATAGATTGATATATTGAGTAGAAGATTTTTTTTTGTTGAATGAGTTAAGAGTGGAAGTCATAGGATTTGATCTTATGAAAAAACAAGTATGAAGAAGATGAATATTTTAAAAAAGCATGGTAGTGATGTGTAGAACCAGTGAGTGAAGAATAGAACACCATGGTTAAAGTATTATTATTTATGAAGGTTTGTTATTCAAAGGAAGGTAATTGTGTGCACCGAGAGGTTTAATGAGAGAAAAAATGATCAAGGTAAAGCATAGTGGAGGTTTGGCATGTCATTTTGGTTATGACAAAACATTAGTGTTAATTGAAAAAAAGAACTTTTGGCCACAAACAAGTGTAAATGTGCACAAATTTGTTCAAGAATGTAGACTTTGCCAAAAAGTAAAATGGAGAAGTCAGAATGCAAGGTCATATCAACCATTGCCTATTCCATAAAAACTGTGGGAGTATATAAGTATGGATTTTGTTTTACATCTGCCTAGAACACAAAGAGGAAATGATTTAGTATTGTGATAGGTGATAGATTTTCAAAGATGGCACATTTTGTGGCATGAGGAAAACTAGTGATGCAACAAACATTGCTAACTTATTTTTCAAGGAAGTTGTAGTGCTGCATGGTTTGTTGCACAACGTAATTTTAAACATAAAATTTGTTGGACATTTTTAGAGGGCATTGTGGAATAAATTGAATACTAAGCTATACAGTGTACCATCCTAAAAAAAACAAGCAAACATAGGTGGTCAACAAGAGTTTGGGTAATCTTTTGAGATGTTTAATTGAAGGTAAACTACGGACATGGGATAATACTCTGGCGTATGCTGAGTTTGCATATAAAAACTTAGTGAAGAAAAGTACAGGGAATACACCATTTCAAATTGTTTATGTATCAAGTCCAAGAGGAGTTGCAGAATTACACGACATGAGAAGTGAGCAAAAGAGAAGTGTTGAAGCAAAACATTTTACAAAGCAGATGCGATAAGTGCATAAGCAAGTGCGAAAACAATTGGAAAGGAATACAATGCAATACAAATAACACCTAGATATAAAAGGAAGAAGTTGAAGATTAGGTGGGAGACTTAGTCTTAGCACACTTGATAAATGAGAGATTTCAAAAATGAATTTATGATAAATTCAAGTGGATAAAGATTGGTCCATGAAGAATTTTGCAAAGAATTCATACGAGATAGAATTACCTGAAGGCATATAGATATATAACCTGTTTTCAATGTGGTTGATTTGTATCCATATTATGGACAAATTAGTAAAATTGCAAGTGAAAATTTTGAAGAAACAGATTGGAGATTTCAGATGCCTGAGAAAGAATGCGAATAAATAGAGAAAATGGTTGACACGTGGATTGTAAAAACTATGCAAAAAAAAGAATGTACAAAATATCTAGTTAAATGAAAGAGCCAAGACATAGAAGATGTGACATGGATTAGCACATCAAGAGTTTCAAAACAAGGAATATCATTAGCAAAATTCTTAGAAGTCACCTAAGTAGGGGCACATTTCTTTTTTTACCCAAAGTGTAAGATGGAGAAGCATCTGGGTTCACGTGCAATCTTTCATCAACCAAAAATATGTTAGTTTAGAAAAAAAAATTCCAAGCGTTGTGTTGCACAAGTTTTCTATTGCACATGTCTTGTTGTAAGTTTGTGCAAGTCTTCTGTGTTGCACAAACCTTCTTTATGTTGTTTTGCGCAACACTTGTGTGTGCATGTGTTGAGTGTAGTTTTGCGCTACCTGCACACGCCCATGTGCTTGCAATATTCTGCCCATTTTTTGTTGTGCATTGTTGTTTTTTGTTTCTTGTCTAAATAAGCTTACAAAGCTTTGCACAAGAAGTTGCGTTAGTCTTTTGCCCAAGCATAAAAATACGGTACATTTCCATCAGTGTGTGATATCTCCTGAGCAACAAAGCATTTAGTTAAACTTGGTTTTTCACAATAGAAGCAACTGAGTTGATGAGGTTTCTGCATTGGATCTTCATTGCGCATGTCGTGCATTGAATTGTCAGTCATTTGGAAAGCTTGTGATAAAGTGCATTATTGTTCTTGAGCAGACTTGAGGATCACAACACAAAGGTTTTCAAGGTAATTCGGGTTATAAAGTCTTGCAACTTTATTTATGTGCACTTAGTTTGGGCACATATATCCTATAATGTGTTATGGAAGGATCTATTGCTGACTATTTGGCATTTAATCCTGAAATTCATGGAAGTTGAAAAGGATTCATGTAATATCCCCTTCCAGTAGGGAATATAGAAACACAAAAAGCTCTAATACCACTGTAAAAACCTTAGTTTCCTCTGCTTCGCAAATCTGACTGTTTGTTTGTTTTTTTTTGAAGTTTTTGATTTTTTTTTTTGGATTTTTGCAAGAAATGAAAGAATGCGATTTTGCTTGAAAATAAATAATAAATTCAAATAAAATACTTCTACTCTGATAACGGAAGTATTCGATGCTAGTACAAATGCCAATCTATTATTTGTTCTTCTAGGACGATTACAAAAATGATCTACTGACATGCAATAAGAAAAATAATATTTTTTTATTATTTGTAAAAACTTGGTATTTCTGTAGCAGCTGAAAGTACAAATTTGGTACCGCTGCCTTAAATACGTCCTTCTCCCTCTGAATATTGATGGTAGATGATTCCAGATACAGGGGCGCCAATGCTGGTAAAGACTGGAAGATGAAGTATGAAGCGCCTTCCTCAAAAGATGAAGTACGGCCTGGTATATGGTATGGCCAGGTACAAGAAGGTACGGATCTATCAACAGCAGCAAGTACAATAGTACGGCCTTCCCAAATCAATGTCTAAACCCTCTAAAATGTTGCGCCTAGATAGATGAAGGTTCTCTGGATGCAATACTAATAAAAAACTCAGAAGATAATAGTTCTCTGAAGCTCTGTGATTCCTCCTGAATGAAGAAACCTCTGCTGCAATAAATCAGGCGTTATTTCACACCCTCTGAATTGCTTCCAATAGAGATGGCTCGTTCCCCAAGGAATTCGAACTTGAAACCCTGAAGCTTCTTGCTCAGATCAAAGTTGATCAATTCCAATTCTCAATAATCATCATGATGGCTTGATTCCCAAGGCAAAAGCTTAAATAACCTTAGAAGTGCGATTTCCTCCATAATAGGGTTTTCATTAAAAAATCGCACTTTCTTTTTATTATTTTTGATTCCATAATCTAGGCCAAATTTTATAATAAAATATAATCATAAATTTGGCCCCTTCCTAATGATGGGCGCCCCCTCAGCTTAAAATCACTTAAGTTATAATTTAATATAACTTAATATAATAGTCTTCGAATAATTAATATTTAATTAATACAATTAAATATTAATATTTCTCTCATTACTCATCCGATGACTGATCCGTCTGAAGTTGACAAACACTGAAGTGATTCCGAACGCTGCCAATCCATACTGCTAAAAATAGCAGGGGTCCCACTCTGACTGCCAAGAACTGTTAAAAATAGTAACTTCTACAAGAAGTCTCCGATCGAGCCCAAACGAAAGCCAACTGATCAAACTCTACCAACTGAAGCTGAGCCAAGCTCCAATGTGACCCTCTATCCAGTCTATCAGCCTACGAAGGTCGTATGATAGGCTAATCCTGTGCTCCGAGAGATGTCACTGAGAAGGGGACATGACAATTCATTTATTATTGTCCATAATGTAGTTGTGATGCATTAAACTATAATGTGTTACTGTGCCTTGGAATTGTGAGACATTTAAAATTTATGGTTCACTGACATGTGTTAAATGTTGTTAGTGAGGTAAAAGCACTTAATGTAAGTAGGCGGGTCTTGTGCCTTTATAAGCATGCCCCTACACCTATGCTAAGGGAACTTTTGGAGTGAAGAGTAAGAGACTTTTTGGGCAATTAAGGATTTATGGCTCTGAGCGAGAGACTAGATCTTGGAGCTTTGTTATGAAATAGCTAAGCATGAAAAGACTATGAGTTAGCAAGCAAAGATCTAGGGATATGATGTTGTAATGCATCTCATTGTGAAATTGTGGTGTCATTGTTATCATTGTGCCTATTGCATTTCCTTCTTGTTGAAATCTAATAAAGATTTGGACTTGTGTTTTTGCATTGTGTTGCATATTCCACTGTGTATTCTGAGGGTTGCATGGACTAAGGCATCTTTTAATTGAGATCCCTAACCGTGATTGCATCAAAGAACTTTTTTGAATTGTCAATAACAATGAGCAAAAGAAGGATACTAACTGAATTTTCATGGCTCAAATGAATCAATTAGTCAAAATGATTGTACAAGGCTCCTTGACCTATCTGCAAAGCATCTCTCTTCATATTGATCATAAAGTTTATAATACAATGCATTTATCCATTTGAAGGCATTGTCAATGCAACTCATTCATTCAAAAATTTAGCTCTATAAGAACTACCTTGGTGAATTCAAAAGGCTAGAAACAAGAAGTATTTTAAATTGAACTCAAACATACATACCACTACCCTCTAAGCAATAGCGGATTTCTTCATCTGTATGCAAATGCTCCTCATAGAAATTTTTAATCTTCTCATTGTAATTTGCAAGCTTCTCCGGACATATTGTTAGCATATCCTGAAAATCCATTAAAAATTTAACAATTGTTTTATGCATAGATCTAAAAAACTAACAAGTAAACAAGTTACTTTGCCTAGACTACAATTTTGGTTATTACCATTCATAAACTAATAGAATTATACCTAAGGACTTGTGCTAGCCTTTTATTTATCTAGTTATAACTTCTGCTAATGCCTCTTTATACTCCAATAAGCTCTCCGTTCTATCTTTCAATATTTACAAGGACAAATTGTTGCAAACATCAACTTTCACTTATAATCCTAGCACACTCTCCTTATATCTTAGATATTAAGTAGATTTAAATGAAACTTTCATCCAGTATTTACTAGCCTCCTTTTACGGCTCTATGCTATAGGATGAGCTATCTGGATATGTCTGGATCTCTATCTTTTGGTAATTACAAGTATCATTTTATTATACCCTGCACTTTATTCTTTTATGCCTAGTGAAAAAGATAGCTCACATTAATTTAAAGGGAAAAGACAGTTAAAGTACATGATATAACAGATTAACCTTGTTACATATTAGGAAATAGAGCCATAATATGTAAATAGTATTTGCATTCGTGCAGATTTATTAGACTAGTACTCACCAGAAGCATTGAGGGGACCCCTTTTTAACTCCACAAAGATTTAAGTAGCTACACAGGCCAAACTGGTTTCGTATTCAATATACATAAGTGTAAGGTCAGAGTAATCCGCATAATGTTAGTGGAGATTCTCATCTTTCTCTGATTGTTCCAATGTTTATTTAATTCTTCTATATTACATTTGTGAGGTCTGTTAATCCCTCACTAAACATCTTATGCTTAATCTATTATTGTTTATCGCAAACTATTCTGTTCTGATTGATTTCAAATTCAGAAGATAATGCATGTTGAACAACAATTCCACGATTCCCTAATATTCATCTCTTTTAGTATGGGATTTTGTCACGAGCTTTGTGTTTCGAATATTCCATCTTTTCTCAAATTTATCTTTTGAAATAAGTTGATACCACTCTTATTTTGTTTTGAAATGTAATAATTTCATGCTTAATCTTTACACTTCATTTTATTGGTCTGTCACCACACATCCTAGAATCCTGATCACATTTTTATATATTATCTTTGTAGACTCCATTTCAAGCAAAGAAGGACGAGAGAATTTCTTGTAAAAAAAGTCAGTACTCCACAGCCCAACCTGGTTGATTTTGCAAGGAATTTCCTCATTAAGGTAATGATCTAGATTGCAGCATAGGTGAATCATTTCCAAGAAGCCAATCAGTGACAATCTCCTTTTGAGAAAGATTCACCTTGCCTTGGGTAACGGAGGCATTTGATGAGAATAAAAATCTGCATGTTTCTTTCGAAGGTTGGCGTGCTGAATAAATGAATTAGTAAAAATAAGTGTCACATTAAACCACATAGAAATAATGATGAGTGCTCTTTAACACCATAAAATAACCCTTCTGAATGGAATACATGTTATAGATAATGCGCTAAAACCTTTGACATAATGCATGAACATCAAGTGCTCAGAGTTCAACTCGCCTTTTGAAAAAGACCAAACTACTTACCATATAATTATATCCTCTGGTCTTCCGGATCTCTTGCAGTTCTGGGTCTGTCTCAAAATTATCTGCATCCAACTTCCAGTAAAGAACTCCGAAATCTGAATTGAAAATAAAAACAGAAGTCAATAATAATTGAGCAATATTTCTAATTCATTATAGCTTCAGAGAAGAGATTCATGTTTGTCCCTGAACATTTCACAGTAACATGTCCCACATGCATCCCTCCACAAATCTTGTCCAAAATTCCATCTATTTGAGAATTATTGCACTTCACATGACCTACATTTTGTTTTGTTTTCAATATCTACCCCAATTCTGGAGGCAATCTTTCAATCCATTTATAGCTGAATTTTGGCTCTCATGAATGTTAAATCTTAAATGGGACCAACGAAGCCAATTTATAGATTTTGTATTGTCTCTATGAACTGTGTACAAGACAAAGTTTATATTTAACGTGTTTATGTTCTACGTTTACAATGTCACACATCCCCAACTGGATCTCACAATTTATATTTGGATGGTTACATAGCAGATGTATAGCCAGAAAAAATTAAACAGACTTAAGAGTTAGCATTATTAATTCAACAAACAATTTTATCAGGCAGAATGGTTGCAGCTTGGAGACTCAAAATGCACTCCTGAAGCATAAAGGAAACATGTAAATTTTAGGGGAAGAAAGACATCAGAGTCATACATGAGTATGCATTAACCACTTGAAATCCTAAAATTGAACTTGAAATCATTAGCATAACAGCATTGTAACAACATTAAGTTGTGAATCAGATGAAAATTGGGCACATGTATCATAAAAAAGACTGAAAATATCCAATTTCCAGAGCCAAAACAATGTAGATAGTTTTGTAGTGACTGTTGACATCAGTTATCAAATATGAAAATTGGGCACATGTATCATAAAAAAGACTGAAAATATCCAATTTCCGGAGCCAAAACAATGTAGATAGTTTTGTAGTGACTATTGACATCGGTTATCAAATGTGAAAATATTGCCAGATTGTACTGATCAAAATCAATTCATAGCTAGAAATTTCTCAAAATGCTAGTAACCTGCAAATACATAGGTATCATTGGACCATTTAACTTCGCAAAATATTACGTAGGTTATTGGCTAATCAAAATGTCCCAACCATCTAATAGGACCAACAGTTTAAGCATAGAGATTATATTTATTATAAATTCATAGAGAGAACAGAATTCTTTAAAAAAAGTGGTATATGAGTCTTAGCTCTCATTCAAGCATACCCAAGGCAGATATATTTAATCTTTAGCACCCATGTCTACTTCAATTCTCTAACCTCCCGTGTTATTTGTGCTTGATATGTGGGAGACTCTTGATAAGCAGGTGTCACAGGGTGTGCATTTTGCGTTAAGCAATATATTTATACAAATTTCCTCAAGAGCAGGTTGAGGGTATTGATGGCCATTAAATACTTCCTCCTTATGAAGATGTTGACGCAGTGGATTGCACCCTTGATAGGATGCTGAGCTCCTGTCTTCCACGTGGCAAAATGGAAACTCCCCTCTTGCCTGTGGGTCTGGCAAAACTGGGGGGAGAGTCTCTAGATAAGGGCTAGCTCCCTTTGACGTATCTTTGTGGTCCTGGATTTCCTACTGCTAACAATGGGGGGGGGTGTGAAAAGAGAGAAGGATGCTGAAAACAAAACCTAAACTAAACGGTGATACACCAAAAAAGTTGGTCTACTTAGCTTGAACATACACTTTCCACCAAGAACAAACTGATATACACTTCATTTGATATGAGAAACTCTTCTACATCAGTGAGCTAGGGGTCCTCTGGAGATACAGAGAGGAAGAACTATCAGAGGTGTTCTAAGACACACTATGGCAACCTGTTCACATGTGCCTATACTCTGCTGTAGACACTTCTGTAAGACCTGCAAAAGATTAAACTTCACAATACACTAGACATGCTGGAATCGTTTTGTGAAAGCATAAAAGAAAAATGACTTAACACAAAACAAAGCCATAGACATATGCAAAAGTGTAAGCTCAAATGGAGGTAAAAACGCTGTCTTGATTCAAGGTAAAATCCGACAGAGCTCCACCTTACAAGCCAAGAGATATCTTCTCAAATGAGAGATTACAATATATATAGAGAAAGAGGAAACAAATGGTGCCCCCTTGGAAAAGACTTTGATGTCCTTTTTACAAGTGGCCCATGTGCATTGAGAGCATCAGGAAGAGAAAACGGTTGAAAGAGACTGTTGTGTTGGCTGTCAGTCTTGACTTTGGCGTTCAAACATTAATGTGAAAGCATGGGCCACGCCTCTTTTTCTGAAAACAAGAATGCTCCTTCAAGATATTCACGCAGTTTGTCTGCTCATTAATGCAAAGTAGAGAAAAAACAGGTCGCGCCATTTACTGTTTGCATTCCTTGATGACCACTTGGCGGAGACTGTTCCAACTGCAGGAATAACTCGCCTCCCCTTTGCCACCTGGGCTGTTTTGTTTGTTTTTGCGTTTGGCTCTTTGGGCTCCCTTTTTGGCGGGTCGTTGAGTTCACTCTTGACTTTTGTCCTTTCCCAGCTTTGTCTCTTCCTGGTTTTGTCTTTTCCTGGAATTTAAGCTTTCGGGGCTATCTTCCCAGCTTTGCTGGCTCCTTGTGCTCTTCTCTCAGCGGTTCTTCCTTTTGGCCTTAAGGCTTTTGAATGCATTCGGGTCCGCGCTCAAGCCTTTAAAGATCAACGACTATTTCATTGCTGTAAAGTTGACGTTCGTGCACCCGTCGTTATATGAAAGCTAACGGCTATTCCATTGCCCTGAATTTGACATCTACGGAGACGTCATCGGATGTCTGAATTCCAATGGCTAGTCCATGATGCTCAATTTTGACGTCCGCGGGTCCGTCACCCTCCTTGGCAATTCCTTCGGCTTTCTTGTTTGATCCTTCCCAAAGGGGAGGTGTTCCTTCGGCTTTAGAGAAGTGTGTTCCTTCGGCTTTAGAGAAGTGTCCCTTCATTTTTTGGCCGAGAGTCCCCTGCAAGGGTACCTACTCTTCGGTCCTTCGGGCTCCTTTGAGTAGTCACATCCTTCAGACATTTTGTCTGAAGGATATGTTTCCTTTATGTTTTTCCGCTTACCTTTTTTCCGTCGGACTTTTCCCCGGGTGAATTTCTTTGGGTTTCTCCCTTTGGACTCTGTCTTTGGCTTTCTGTTGGGCAAATTTATTCAGACAAAAAGTCCGAAGGAATTCCTTCGGATTTTTGTCCAAAGATTTTGCCTTATCTTTTTATTGCCGTAGGATTTTCTTTCGAAGGATTTCTTGGGACAAAATGTCCGAAGGAATTCCTTCGGACATTTTGTCCAAAGAAATTCTGCCTTTGCTTTTCCTTCTATCTTTGTCTTGCAGAAATTTCCTTTGGACAGAAAGTCCAAAGGAATACTTTGCCTTGGTCTTTCTTCCCTTTAAGTGCTTTCCTGCCCTCCGCAAGGTTGTTTGGTCTCCAAAATTGCCTTTCGAAAAAGTCACAAAGGTCCTTTTGTCGCCTAAGTGCCCTTCGCAGCCTGCTGGAATGGTCCAGTTTGTCCCTAACTGCCCTCCGCAAGGGCACTTGTCCTTCGGGCTTTTGGAAGACTCCTTTGAACTTTCCGATTGAACCATTTCTTGAACCATCCCTTTGAACCAAACGTTGAACCAAATCGTTAAACCAAACCGACTGAACCAATCACTTGAACTGACTGATTGAACCAAAACATTGAACCAACTGAGTGAACCAACCGATTGAATGGTTCAATGGTTCATCGGTTCAATGGTCCGAAGAAGCTTTGTAAGAAACCTTGCATTCTTTGAACTGGTTCATCATTTGCCGAAAAACTTGTGCAACCAAATTTGAACTGGCTCAAAACAGCAGGGAAAGAAGGAGACCGATTTTGGCCTACAGGACCAAAATGGTCAACAGGAGACTGAGCACATATGGTTTCAAATTAAGGCCAAACCCTTTAGAAGATGCCATGGGCACCAAGAATAGGCCTTAGTACATATATCTCATTGACCTCTAGATATTCACAAGTCTTGGATAGGTTTAGTGAGACCAAGAGAACAATTATAAGTGACGTTTTTGTGCTTGTTAGACCCACATCAACAGGGAACTGGGGCTACATGGAGAGATTGAAAGACATAAGCCAAAATTGTAATGTCCCCAAATTGGGAAAATGATGTAAAAGAGGGTTTCCCAACAAACCCCTAAACAAATTCCAAACAAAATTTAAATTCTAAAAATTAAAACCAGCCAACCGTAGGGCTGTATATGCATCACCAAATTGAAAATCTCTCACTTTCAATCACTCAATAGTAATTATAAAAATACCTTATGAGATTTCGCCAACAATGGCTCACACCGATTGAAGACGAGTTGAATTGATTTATTTTCTTTCCACTCCAAACTCTCAATGCCACCAAGTTGATTTCAATGTCCTTATCTTGTCATCAAGTTCAACATAGAAAAGCCTCTGCAACTGAAGACAAATTGAAGATAAATTCCAGCATACGAATCATATAAAGATTGGACAATGTTGGGGCCTCAAACATGATTAAATTGTTCCAAATCAAGTCACCACAATTAGGAATAAATTGCATGAAATAACTCAGAAAATCAGAGTTGTTTTCATTCCAAACTAGCTGGAATTAGGTTATAAAATTCACCAATTTTAGTAATAATAATGTTCTATTGTTTAGGGCCAAATAAGGCACCCAAAACCCTTGCACACCTCCAAGTGAATCGCCCAACTAAAAAATTAAAGGCAGAATTTTAGAATTAAACCCTTGCCTTAACCTTCCAAAAACCATTAAAACCCTTATGATTTATTGCCAAAGAAATCAAAAATAAAATAATGGTCGTACCTTTCCAAAACAGAGTCTAAAAACCCTCCGAAGATGTCCAAATCCTCCTCAAATTAATTCGCCCTACCTCAAAAAATTATAGAAAATAATTCAGATTGTTCAAACTTACCAATGACCCAAAAAAGGCTCCTAGGGCAAGTTATGCAATATTTTGTGCTTCACGAACACTCCAAATCAGCTCTAAAATTCCCAAGATCAGCTCTCAATCCAAGTTGCCAAAGCTGAAAAATCAAGTAGAATATTATGCAATATTTTTAAGCTTCAACGAACCCCTCCAATTAGCTTACTCAACCCTCTAGGCAAGTCGTCACACCAAGGAATGGCATTCAACACCACATGCAAGCTCCACAAGCAAGTCACCACTCTCCAAGACCTGCAAATTCGCCAAAAACCAGCTTTCGATAGGGTTTGCAATATTTCTCAATATAGGTGGTGTCCAAAAACACCTTCGTAGATCCACTTGCATGTGAACATGCAATTTCGAAGCTCAACTACAACCCTTGAATATAATTTCCCAAGTAGCAGGAATTGCGATTTTTGTCCCCAAACATTTTTTATTTCTTGAAGGTTTTCATCCTCAAAATGTGGTAATCAAACTTGACATACTTGATCAAAGATTCCAATTCAATATTCAACATAACCTCTCCAAAATACTCTTTAATTGGTTTTATATTCACCCCTAAGGGTGGCGCCCAAGTTGGAGGGATGTACCTTTTAAAACACAAGCACTCAATCTTTTTAAAACTTCCTTTTTGAGGGTTTAGGCTCTCATGACCCCAACTTAAGTGTACATAAAATTAAAAGTACCTTTTTGCAAACTCAACTGAAAATTAAAACACTTAAGTACTTTTAACCTTTTTGTTCATTTATTATCCCCCCTCAATGTTTCTTCCCTTAGCCTTGTGGGATCAACCAAGCTAAGGTCCAAAAACAAGCTATGCCAAAAAAGGGGACATTATAGTCCTCCCCACCCAAAATTTCTTGTTCTCGAGTAATTGTAAAAGCCATGGGGTTGTTCTCACATTCTTCATAATGCATCTTCCATTGAGATGACTTCCCATTGAAAAGAATCTTCAATTTAAACTCCCCACTTGCTAAACATGTATCTTGTCGACTGCCCCCATGGGTTCAAGATTTCACAATCATCTCCCAAGAATTCCTCATCACCCAAAAGAACTAAGGCATGCCATGCTTGCTTGCTTTTGATATAGACTTTCAGTTGATTAATGCACCTCCACACAAGGTTTACCAAAATTCGGAAATAAATCACTATGATCTCATCATAGAACATATTTAGAGTGATAATGGTACATAGATACAACCTTTCTTGAGCATGTCTTCTATTACTTCCCTTATGCATAGGGAAGATGTAAATTTGATCAAACAAAGGCCTCCACCAACTCCCAACATAGAGTTGTACCTCCCAAGCTTGATTAAACCAAAAGCATACTTCCTTATGCACATTTCCAGAATACACCCTTGGCTGGAACTTACCAACAAAATCAGACTTTTGGCCTTTCATATACTGCTGTGCCTGTCCTTCAAAGTCAGATTTTTCTATGTGACAATTTTCAGAATGTATCTTGGTGCAAAGTTTCCCCAATATGGGCTGTAAGGTGCCATAAAAATGCCAATTTTTTTCTCTTTCATGTGGCTGAACATGTTTTGTTAACTCAAAAAATTTGAAACAACAAAATTCAGATTTCTTACCATTTTTCCCAACTCTTTCCTTTGGCTGCCATGTGTGAAATAAATTATTTTTGATGCCCCCAAGGGCCCATAGATTATTTTTGAGCCAATCTTTCTTTTGTAAGTAGAAGGACCCTCCTTTCTTGTTATTTGGACCTTGTGAACAGCTGCTAGTCACTATCATCCCTCCAAAATTCAAGGGGTGTCCTCTTTTAAAACACCACTGCTTCACCCCTTGCAAGAAGGAATAGGGTTCTGCCCAAAGCATATTTTGGGTTGTCCTTGGCAATCCATTCTCTTCTCATCCCTCTTAATATAAGTATGATAGAAATCAAAATTTGCAATACTTACCAAGTGCCTTATAGAGGGTTCCAATTTGGAATGAAGTGGCTGCGTTTTATTTCTAAGGGCAGCCTTCTTTTCCACCTTCCTCATGCTCATGAGACATCCTCCCATCATATTATTTGCCTTAGAAGAAGGGGCCTCTCCATCACTTAAACCATGCAAAATAATCTCCTTACCGGCCATCTTGAATTTAAACTCCATGGTTTGGTACTTTTGTATGTACTCACCAAGTGAGTGCAACCATTGAATACCAAGGACCATATTGGTCTCCCTTATGCCCACCACATAAAATTAATCCTCAACCACATACTTTTTCAAAGTGAGACTAAGATTTGGAATTTTTGTTGTACAAGGGATGGTGAATCCATCTGCTAATGTGACTTTGAATCCCTTGAACTCAACGGATTGTAGTCCACATGATGTTACCAATCCTCTACCAATGAAATTGTGAGTTGCCCCACTATTAATAAGTATGGTAACAGGGGTACCTGTTGGCCATTTTTTTTAGCCCACATATAAAGCTTGAGAAAATTCTTCAGGGGGCCAGCAAAGATGTTTTAAAGCAAGCCAAAGGACTAAGCCTTGTGCAAAGTTCTTTTATTTGACTTCCCTTTTTTGGGCTAAGTCATTGATCATCTTCTGAGCCTTGTAGGAGCAAGTATTTCTTTCCTTCGGGTTCTTTTCTTTCGGCCATGTCTTTTCCTATTCTTTTCTTTCGGCCAACTTTTTTGGGTTTTTTCTGTCTCCAAGTGAAATTTCTTTCGGACAAATTGTGCGAAAGAAAGGTTTCGAAGGGCACTTTCAAAAAATTCGAGAGGACTTTTTCAAGCTTCGGGAGGACCACTTAACAATTTGCTGAAGGGTACTTTCGAAAAAGTTAGGAATTCCCGCGGACATTTTACCCTCGGGAAATGGTGAAAGAAAAGGGCCGAAGAAATAAGGAAATAAGCAAAGGGAAATTCCTTCGGGAAAATAATCCCAAAGGACAAAGAACGCAAAAAAGAAACCCAAAAGAATTCCTCCGAAGGAATTCCTTTGGGAAAATTGTCCGAGGAAAGCCCACAGAAAGAAGCTGGCCTCCAAGAGTCCGAAGTAGCTGGCCTCCAAAAGTCCAAAGTAACTAGCTTTCAGAAGTCTGAATACTTCTATATGGAGAAGTCCGAAGTAGAACAGCTGGACAAGTCCTATAAGTAAGTAGGCTCAAAGAACTTGAATTACACTGCACAGTGTAAGTTAGGATTCTCCAAATACTTATAGATTTTTATAAGTCAAGTAGTTAAGAAAATCGGATTTGCACTGCAAAATGCAAATCGGGCTTTCAGATCTACTTGACTTAGGAGAATTCATAAGTAGTCATGAAAGCCCAAAGTCGTCAAGCTGGAGAACCCGAAGACATCAGGGTTGATCAGAGGAATAAAAGGGTGCCACGTGATGTAAGTTGGAGCAGAGGTTGACCTTTCAAAGGAACAGATAAAGGACGATCCAAGAGCATTTCTAGCTGGCAAAGAATCGACGGTTCGCAGAAGTAAAGCTCAAATAGACACGAGTTATATGGATACAGGAAAACCAATGTCTTTAAATTGGTTTTCTGTCTATAAGAAAGGTCTAGTCCAGGCGTAAGTAGGAGCTGGTAGGTGAAAGTAATGATTGTCATCTCCGACAAATAGCCATCCAACTTGAATGCAACATGGGTCGGCTTGAGTTTCCACACATGGAGACCCGTGTCCTTTTCAGCAGGACATGCAAAAGAGGAGAATTGCCATGATGTTTTTAATGCAAAGATCATTTCAACTGCGCCAAAAGCGACATCCAATTGCTCACGACATGGCTCCTTCGAATGTGCCAAAGGGAGACTTAAATGCACGAGGAGGGCTCGAGAAGATCTTGAACGACACATTTTCATGGAAAGGAGGACGAAAGCAGCAATCAATGACTTCTTCTCTTTCCACACAGACCTCTCTCTCTATCTCTTCCCTTCGCTATATACACAGGTTTTCAAGCCATTTGAAAGGGTTCCCAGTTTTTAGAGTTTTTGTCATCATGTTGGGAGATGGATGCCCATTGAGACGTTTGCAAAAGCATGCTCCTTCGCCCAGGCTAAACCCTATCAAATTATTGTAACTACCTCTTGAATGTAATGAGACTCGATTTCCTTGCCTATTTCCTATCTTCAATTAGTGCTTTAGTATGCTTGTTGCTTGGTGGGTTTGTGAATGTGTTTATTCCTAGTCCATTTGCCTGCTACTTGCCTCTTTGAAGTATTGTCAAGTTTTACAGGTCCAAATTAGTGTTATGACTGAACCTCTTCCATCGTGTGTTAGCTTGACCCTAAGGTCATGCAAGCCCAAGTCACCTCATGACTGATCTAGTGTGGGTTTCAGCGTAGATGAGTGTCCAGTTATTTCTGGTGCATCGCTTGGTTAGCCCTCTTAGGAGCCCTTATCTCCCTTTTAACCCTTTTCCCTGTGAAGTTTCATTTCAGCATTAGTTTTAGGTGATCCACCAAGAGAAACTAGCCTCTTTAAAAATCCTAGAGGCTCAACCTCACCATAGGACATCCACATCCTGAGGTTATTCCCATGCTTATAGCCGAAAGTGGGAGAGCTTAAAAACTCTCCCACAGGGATGCAATTCCATTCTATAACAGTACCCTTCAATGATTCCTTAACTCTAAAGGGATAATACCTAAGAACCTCTGAAAGTGATGCCAAGGTGCCACTCAACTCCTCTTCTCCCTCTATCTCCAAAGTAGTCTCACAGTTGGTTGTCCCAACTTCCTCCTCATTTTCCTTTTCGAAAAATACCTCAATGTAGTGACCCTGTCCCTTGCCATGACAATTGTGGCCCTTCTCCCAAGGCTCCTTGCACGTGAAGCAAATACCTTTCCTTCTTAGCTCATTTCTCACATCAAACCTAATACGTGGTAGCTCCTTTTGCTGCCCCAAACTTGGTTGGTTTGGTCTAGTCAAGAGACCCACATGATTGGCCTTAGGTGGTGTTGGCCATTTTTGGCCCACATACCAAAATTTTTCCTAAGTGTGAGAAGATGGACATTCAAGCAAAAGCGGCAAGTTTAGAACAACTTCTAGTTTCTAGGAGTAAACAACAAACATCTTCAGTTTCTCGGAAGGAGATGGCTTCGGGGTTTAACCAGTAAAAGAGTTCGAGATTTCTCTCAAATGACCTCGGGTTTGTCAAGCAGGAAGACTTCGGGTTTGTGAAGGCGCACTACTTATTTCACTTTATAAGTTCCAAGTAATATCCGAAGTAGTGCCTTTTGAGAAGCCCGAATTGGTCTTGGCTAGTGCTTTTTGGGTTCTTTCAGCAGGAAGACTTCGGGTTTTTTGGGCTGCCTTGCTTAAAAGGTGAAGTAAGTTGCA
Organism: Torreya grandis; assembly: GCA_037957365.1. Lineage (NCBI taxonomy): Eukaryota > Viridiplantae > Streptophyta > Pinopsida > Cupressales > Taxaceae > Torreya > Torreya grandis. The sequence continues at coordinate 1,635,984 of JARHVA010003336.1, forward strand.
AGCAATCAGAAACCCAAAATAAGTAAAGGGACATGACATCCCCGAGCTGGTCTTGGGCAATGGTTCGCGGGTTCTTCAAGAGGCAAGTGTTCAGGTTTTTCGAGGTGAAAGACTTAAATTATTTTATAAGTCATAAGCATATTGGAAACCCCAAAGTAAGGAAGCAAGAAGTAAGTTGCAAGGAGTTAAAAGCCCGGTTTGATTTGGGCAGTGTATTTCTGGTTCTCCAAGGAGCACTACTTTATTACTTCATAAGTTGTGAGCAGTGGGAAACCCGAAATAGGTAATGAGACATCAAACGCTTGATTTGGTCTTAAAAGTGTTTCTCGGGTTCTTAAAAAGACAAGCCAAGGCAAAAAGTTCAAAGAAATAACTTTGGAAAAGTGGCAGAGAAAGGGCTCGAGGAAATTGTTGAGGGAAGATAGTCCGCGAAAGAAAGGGCCAAGGAAAGCAAAAAGCTGAGGAACATTAAATCAAATAGTCAACAATCCGGAGGGCTAATTAGTCAGTGACAAGTGGCATGAGCGAATCCAACTAGTAGACAGATCAACAGCTTGCAGGCATTTATGGAGACTTCATCCTTTTTCAAGGACACGCCAAAGTAAAAAGAGCACGTTGAGTCTTAATGCAAGGATCGACTCATTCACATCAGGCGGGAACATGCAACTACCTTCGATATGGCCCTGTCAGTTCAAAAGGAAGGGACTTGAAGGCAAGAATGGCTCGAGGAGATTTGGCGGTGATCTTGGGCGACGCATCTCATAGTCAAAGGAGGACGATAGCAGCAGTCCCAGTCATCAACGACTTCTTCCCTCTTCTCCTTTTCTCACGTAGCTCTCTCTCTCTCTCCCCATTCTCTATAAATATCATGCGACTTGCCTTTGTAATGGTTCTCATTTTTTTAGAGTTTTTGTCATCTTGCTAGGACACGGATGCCCATTGAGACGTTTGCAAAAGCGTGCTCCTTGGACTAGGCTAAACCCTATCGAAGTATTGTAACTACCTCTTGAATGTAATGAGACTCGATTTCTTTGCCTATTTCCTGTCTTCAATTAGTGCTTTAGTATGCTTGTTGCTCGGTGGATTTGTGAATGCATTTATTCCTAGTCCATTAGCCTGTTGCTTGCCTCTTTGAAGTATTTTCAAGTTTTGCAGGTCCGGATTAGTGTTCTGACTAAACCTCTTCTAACGTGTGTTAGCTTGACCTTGAGATCGTGCAAGTACAAGTCGCCTCATGACTGATCTAGTGTGGGTTCAAGTGTAGATGAGTGTCCATTTATTTCTGGTGCATCGTTTGGTTAGCCCTCTTAGGAACTCTTATCTCCCTTCTAACCCTTTTCCCCATGAAGTTTCATTTCAGCATTAGTTTTAAGTGATCCACCAAGAGGAACTAGTCTCTTAAAAAATCTTTCACCATAGGACACCCACATCCTGAGGTTATTCCCATGCTTATAGCCGAAAGTGGGAGACCCTGAAAAATTCTCCCACAAGGGTGCAATTCTAAGCTATAACAGTTCTGGCAGGCCCGGTGGGACTAAAGTCCAAAACAATGAAAGGATTTTTGATGTTGTTCTTTTACATATCAACCTTTGGAGGCATTCAACAAACATCAATGGCGACTTCGAGCATCTATCCGCTAGTTTAAGTAGTCCAAGTTCCTGATCATCGTTATTTACTTTTGAAAGCAAGTATTAGCGCCATTGGTGACTCTAAATCAAGCGTCCGGTTATTAGCAGACCAAGTTTGTCTCTTTGAATTTTTTATCAGCTCCTACTTTTCACTTATGAGGCTAACATGAACAGCTATGGTGAATATCCCTATTATTCACCTCCTTATCAACAGCCCTAATATGATCCCCAATATGATCCATATGATCTTCATGATCCATATGAGCTTAATCAACCCTACCAAGATTTCTATCAAGGCTATGATGAACCTCGATAGGTTCCTCATGATCCATATATGCAAGAATATTTCCTTGATCCCCCTTATGAACAAGCCCATCAAAATACTACTCCTCATCAACCCTACCATGAGCCATCTATACCAACACTTAGGCAAACTTTAATGAGCCTTGAAAAGTATGCACTAGAGTTGTGCTCACAAAAGTGTTATGGCCAAAATGTTCCCTCTCAGCAAATCCATTATGTGAGGGATTCATTGCAGCAAATCAAAGCAGAATGGGAGCCTATTGAGAGAGCAAATTGGAGCAACCTCACTAGTGACATGATGGATATATGCGGTTACATTCAAAGCATTGAGGACCTAGAGAGACTTGAGGAACAGTAGGGCCAGCCCTGCCAACCTTTTGTGCCTACATATGCACCTCCACAGCCTTCTTATGTGTCGTCTATTCCTCCTCAAGTGACTGTTTCAAGTGCTCCTTCGAATCTTCCAAGTTCGTCATATGTTCCATAGTCTTTTCCTTCTTGAAAATCCATCCAAGGGGGCTGTCAAAAAAATAAAGTCCCTGTTGTGGAACAACTTGCTATTTGTGTCCAAAACTTCATCCCTCTTCAAGAGCCTTCTTTTGTTCCTGATCACCTTAAGGAGGAGCTATTTCAAGAGAATATAGCAAAGCAAATCAGAGAGTTGGAACTGAAAACAAGGAGAGAAGAAGAAAGACAGAATCAACAGATGAAGGCAGAACCTCTACCTTTCCCATCTTGGAGCCAAGTCACGCAGCCAAGTAGATCAAAGGTCTTTCAACCCCCATCCCTCCCTCCTCAGGAGCCTCTGTCTTTTCCATCTTTTCCATCTTGAAAATTTATTCAAAGCAGTGGGCAGAAGAAGGAAGTGGTGATCCCTGAAGTCAGTCAAGAAGCCTTGCAACCTCCACTCCTTTCTCCTCAAAAGCCTAGAGTCTTTCCTTCATGGAGCCATTCATGAAGCAGAGAATAAGGAAGAAAAGGTGTCTATTCCCTGCACATTTCCATCTTGAAAATCAGTTCAGCCAATTCAAGAGAAGGAAGAGGAGGTGAAGGTGATCCAAGTAGAGCGGCTTCAGGAACCAAATCAGGGACCTATGGGAGATGCATCCAAAGACGCTGAGGAAGAGAATGTCACGAGCAGTTACGAGGAAGAAATCACCATAAGGTCCCCCTTGGTCAACAAAAGATCAACGCAGCATTGTTGAACAAAGGAGAACATATTGAAGATTTTTTTGCCGTTGTGCATGAGTGGACTGCACTATTGAGGATGCAAAGCTGCCACTTTATGTGGAGAATGAGGGGATCGAGGCTGTCATTTCCTTGAACGAGCTGCCACGTGATGAAGAGGATGAGGAAATGAATGAAGTCGCTGATCAAACTGATAAACTTATGGAGTAGCCAGATGTTCCCAATCAGTTGAGAGGCTCATTTGAGGACTTGTTTGAGATCTTGGGAGCTGGTTATGTTCTTCTCCAAGGCAACTATGGTCTGGTTGCAGCCAAGGAGAGTAACTTTGTCAAGCAGATCAAAGGGGATGGAGTGGATAGATTTTCCAACTCTGCCACCCCAAGAGTGCATTGCTGATATGGACTTAAATCAGACCTTTGGAATAGGCTATCGGCTCCTTGATGAGCCCAAAAAACATGAAATAAAGAACAAGCCCAGTCCTACTGAGGACACTATAGAAATCAACGAGGTATGCCTTGTTGAACCACTATTGGAAGTTGCAGTTAAGGAGCCATATAAAGAGTTTGGGACTCTCTGGATTCACATAGCCGACCTATTTGGAGCTGCTTGGTTCTCATTGAGCATAATGACGAAGAAGATGACAGTTGCAATAAAGAAGAGGCAGGCATCAACGCCAAGGGTCAAGCAGTTGTATGCCTTATTCAATCCCCTATCTCATAACACAAAAAAAAAATCAAATTTTCCTTTTGATCCAGGAGGAAAGGCTACATATAGTTTTAGGATGTATATATTATATTAGTTTTTTTCAAATTCCTCCCAAGTGTTGTTTCAAGCACATTTGTTTATTGTTTTTTGTTTTGTTCTAGGCTAATTTCATTTCATTTGGTGCCTTGGGCACTTTGTTTTGTGTTGTTTTGTGCTGTCCTCATTGCTTCAAGAGGGAGTTCCAGCAAGGGTCAACCTTGTATCCAGTTTCATACCAGCATAGTTGCAGAAGCAATCACTCCATGCCCAATGGACTAGGCAAGGCAAATTCGTTGGGTTCTAAAGCATAGCAGGCATGCTTATCTACAAGTCACCAAAAATGTTGGCCATTTTTGGCCCACATACCAAAATTTTGCCTAAGTGTGAGAAGATGGACATTCAAGCAAAAACGGCAAGTTCAAAACAACTTTGGGTTTCCAGGAGCAGACAACAGACAGCTTCGGGTTCTTGGAAAGAGAAGGCTTCGGGCTTTAACAAGTAAAAGACTTCGAGCTTTCTCTCAGAAGACCTCGAGTTTGTCAAGCAAGAAGATTTTGGGTTTGTGAAGGTGCACTACTTATTTCACTTTATAAGTTCCAAGTAATATCCGAAGTAAGTAGTGCCTTTTGAGAAGCCCGAATTGGTCTTGGCTAGTGCTTTTCGGGTTCTCTCAGTGGGAAGACTTTGGGTTTGTGGCGCCGCCTTGCTTAAAAGGTGAAGTAAGTTTCAAGCAGTCAAAAACCCAAAATAAGTAAAGGGACATGACAAACCCGAGCTGGTCTTGGGCGGTGGTTTGCGGGTTCTTCAAGAGGCAAGTCTTCAGGTTTTTCAAAGTGAAAGACTTATATTATTTTATAATTCATAAGCATAATGGAAACCCCGAAGTAAGGAAGCAAGAAGTAAGTTGCAATGAGTTAAAAGCCCGATTTGGTCTAGGCAGTGTATTTCGGGTTCTCCAAGAGCACTACTTAATTACTTCACAAGTTGTGAGCAGTCAAAAACCCGAAATAAGTAATGAAACATCAAAAGCTGATTTGGTCTTAGAAGTGCTTCTCGGGTTCTCAAAAAGACAAGCCAAGGCAAAAAGTCCGAAGAAATAACTTCGAGAAAGTGGCAGAGAAAGGGCCCAAGGAAATCGTTGAGGGAAGATAGTCCACGAAAAAAAAGGCCAGGGAAAGCAAAAAAGCCGAGGAACATTAAATCAAATAGTCAACAATCCAGAGGGATTATCAGTCAGTGACAAGTGGCATGAGCGATCCAACTGGCGGGGAGATCGACAGCTTGCAAGCATTTATGGAGACTTCATCCTTTTTCAAGCAGGACACGCAAAAGTAAAAGGACCACACCGAGTCTTAATGCAGGAATCGACTCATTCACATTAGACAGGAACATACACTACCTTTGATATGGCCTTGTCAATTCAAAAGGAAAGGACTTGAATGCGGGAATGGCTCGAGGAGATTTCGCAGTGATCTTGGGCGACGCATCTCATGGTCAAAGGAGGACAACAGTAGCAGTCCCACTCATCAACGACTCAGCGACTTCTTCCCTCTTCCCCTTTCCTCACGCAACTCTCTCTCCCCGTTCTCTATAAATATCACGCGACTTGTCTTTGTAATGGTTCTCAGATTTTGAGTTTTTGTCATCTTGTTGGGAAACAGATGCCCATTGAGACATTTGCAAAAGCGTGCTCCTTCGACCAAGCTAAACCCTGTCGAAGTATTATAAGAACTACCTCTTGAATGTAATGAGACTCGATTTCTTTGCCTATTTCCTGTCTTCAATTAGTGCTTTAGTATGTTTGTTGCTTGGTGGATTTGTGAATGCGTTTATTGCTAGTCCATTACCCTGTTGCTTGCCTCTTTGAAGTATTTTCATGTTTTGTAGGTCCGGATTAGTGTTCTGACTAAACCTCTTCCAGTGTGTGTTAGCTTGACCCTAAGATCGTGCAAGCCCAAGTTGCCTCATGACTGATCTAGTGTAGGTTTCAGCGTAGATGAGTGTCCATTTATTTCTGAAGCATCACCTAGTTAACCCTCTTATGAACCCTTATCTCCATTCTAACCCTTTTCCCCATGAAGTTTCATTTCAGCATTAGTTTTAGGTGATCCACCACGAGGAACTAGCCTCTTAAAAAATCTTAGAGGCTCAACCTCACCATAGGACACCCACATCCTGAAGTTGTTCCCATGCTTATAGCCGGAAGTGGGAGACCCTGAAAAACTCTCCCACAGGGGTGCAATTCTAAGCTATAATAGGTGGCCATGTGAAATTACACTTGGGCTGCCCCAAACTGCCACCTCTCTGCTACCCAATAGGTGGAAAAAAAGTACTCTTTGGCTGTCCCAAAGGCGAAAATCTGACCCTTGGAGTAGAAGACTCCAAATCGTAGACCTTCTTAATGGCCTCTCTCAGTGAAGGTGGATCAAAAGCCTTGACCAATCCCCTTAGGTAGTCAACCAAGCCCTCAGTGAATAACACCACCAATCTCATATTCGAAATATTAGTCACCATGACTGAAAGACTATGAAACTCTTAACATAATCATCTACCGAGGTCCTCTGCCTCAATTGAGCTAAATCAAGGAAATGAAGCTCCAGATTTGCTCTATCGCACTTCTCAATCATCCTCTTGCTGAACTCCTCATAGGAGTGTATGTGTTGATGCCCCTACATGATCAAACCGCAATACCAATCATGGGTTACTCCCTCTAAATGCAAAGTGGCAAACTAAATGGCCTCTCCCTTTGCCATAGGTCGAAGTGAAAAAAAGATATGCACTTTCTGAATCCATGCCCTCACTGAGCTCCTTTGTGACCCATCAAAATGTGGAGAGAGATAACTTCTCCAACGCATGTTGGAGATCTCTCTGGCTGCCCCTCTACCTCTGATTGATCCTAGGCCCACTCTATCTCTGTTTCCAAGCTAAAAACTCAAAAAAGTCATGGCCTCCCTAACCGTCGCGGACAAGGTGACACTCATCCATCTCTCTCTAACTCTTCGCGTGGGCTAAGTAACCCCTCCCTCATTGGTGAGGGTTCCTCCCTCTGAACAAATATAGGTTGTGTGGGCCTACGTGTGGATGCCCCAGTCCCCGAAGGGGGTGTATGTGCATATGGCCTACTCCCTGAGACACCACTATCTCCATTGAGTGGCTTTAAGCAACCCATCACACGAAGGAACGAAGAAACCCCTCCATAACTATTGTCATCCTCTCCTGAGTTTGAGAATACTTGTCAAACTGCTCCTCGGCCAACCTATCTCTCCTCTCACCTTTTGTCTCCTGGTGTCCCATGTCACCCATGGCTTGATCCTACTCAAGCGAACCAACTGGTGTAAACCCTGCTTCCCTCTTGCTACTCCTCAAATAATACTTAACCTCTTTGTTGCCACTCATATATCAAACCCTTCACCCCACATAATAGCCAAGATATGGCTTTGATACAACTATAATGTCTCCAAATTGGGACAATGATGCAAGAGAGTTTTCCAACAAACCCCTAAATAAATTTCAAACAAAATCTGAATTCTGAAAATTAAAACCAACCAACCCTAGGGCTGTATACGCATCACCAAACTGAAAATCTCACACTTCCAATCACTCAACAATAATTAGAAAAATACTTTATGATATTTAGCCAACTATGGATAACACAAATTGAAGACAAGGCGCTGAATTGATGTATTTTTTTCCACTCCAAACCCTCAACGCCACCAAGCTGATTTCAACATTTCCTTTTCTTGTCATCAAGTTCAACTCAGAAAACCCTCTACAACTAAAGACAAATTGCAGATAAATTCCAGCATACGAATCATATAAATATTGGCCAATGTTAGGGCCTAAAACATGATTAAATCGTTCCAAACCAAGTTGCCACAATTAGGAATAAATTGCATGAAATAACTCAGAAAATCAGACTTGTTTTCATACCAAACCAGTTGGAATTAGGTTAAAAAATTCATCAATTTTATCAATAATAATGCTCTATTGTTTAGGGCCAAATAAGGCACCCAAAACTCTTGCACACCTCCAGATGAATTGCCCAACTCAGAAATTAAGGGCAGAATTTCAAAATTAAACCCTTGCCTTAACCTTCCAAAAACCCTTCAAACCCTTATGATTTATTGCCAAATAAATTAGAAATAAAATAATAGTTGTATCTTTTCAAAATGGAGTCTAAAAACCCTCTGAAGATGTCCAAATCCTCCTCAAACTAATTCACCCTACCTCAGAAAATTATATAAAATAATTCAAATTGTTCAAACTTAACAATGAGCCTCCAATGACCCAAAAAAGGCTCCTAGGGCAAGTCGTCCAAGCTGGAAAAATAATATAAAATATTATGCAATATTTTATGCTTCATGAACACTCCAAATCAGCTCTAAAATTACCAAGATCAGCCCTCAATCCAAGTCATCAAAGTTGGAAAATCAAGTAGAATATTATGCAATATTTTTAGACTTCAACGGATCCTTCCAATCAGCTTACTCAACCCTCTAGGCAAGTCGCCACACCAAGGAATGGCCTTCAACACCACGTGAAGCTCCAAAATCAAATCGCCACTCTCTATTCAGCATAACCTCTCCAAAAGACTCCTCAATTGCTTTTATATTCACCCCCACCGGTGACGCCCAAGTTGGAGGGATGTAACTTTTAAAACATAAGCACTCAATCTTTTTAAAACTTCCTTTTTGAGGGTTTAGGCTCTCATGACCCCAACGTAAGTGAACATAAGATTAAAAGTGCCTATTTGCAAACTCAACTGAAAATTATAACACTCAAGTGCTTTTTACCTTTTTGCTCATAAATTAGCCCCCTCAATGTTCCCTTCTCTTTCCTTCCCTTAGCCTTGTGGGAACAACCAAGCTAAGGTCCAAAAACAAGCTACGCCAAAAAGGGGGACATTAGAAAAATTTACCTTCTTCATATGCATCTTCTATTATGCGTGCTAAAACACACATCAAGGGTTTTACATCCTCTTGTTTTAGGGTTTGTTTGGTCTTAACTATTCTGAGGCACAAGTTCCATGTGTGACTCATACGAGTGTTGGAATCAAGTCCAACTCGATGAGCCTATTTCTTAATACCTCTCACAGGAATGATAATTAGTAATACAACCTTGTTAATAGCTTCAGTTCACTTTTCCAACAACTACTCTATTGAAACTATAACAAATTTGAAAAAAATTATTTTAATATGATACAATTTTTGGATCCAATTTCATCAAAAGAACTAAAAAAAGATAAGGGTTCGGCAGAGTGGTTTAAATAAAATGATGAATTGTGTAACTTGCCCAAATATCTACCAAAAACTTGCTGCCATCTTCACAAACTAGAATTTGAAAGGATTAGGAACACTCAATCCTATTCAAATTCAGTGCAACGCCAAGGATTTCATAAAACAAGAATTACCGATTTCATGTAGCTACACAAACTACCTAAGACTATGAATTGCATAGCACAGTCACTCAATCCTGGCGCAATAAGGACCTAAACAATGAAAACAGTTCATTAGAATAGCAAGCTCCAACTAACATTCCTCACAAGACAGCGTACAAAACATTTAGCAAATTTCTAGTCATGCAAGTTCAACAATATATCCTTCAGCATTGATGAGATAAAACCAGATTCTTCTATTACTTTGAAATTAATAGATTCTACAATCAACAAAACATAAATTCTAAGACTACAAAAACTTATATAGCCAAGCAATGGGGGCAGGACCACCATGCAAAAAACCTGGTTTTCACTAACTACTAGTAAAAAAGAAAAAAAAAACAAATAAATGCATGTATTGGATTAAAATCTACCCTGTATGCTTTATCTACTTAAACTACTAACTAATATCCTCAACATAATGACTCTAGCTGATATATCCCTTTATTTCCCCTAAACTCTCTGATTGAACAGCTTTTTTATTTGATATCAATGTATTCTAAATTTATAATCAGCTTGTATCTCTTTGAATAAGCTTTCTAACAGTCCAAACAGGTTTCAAAACGGAAACCGAGTTCAAAAAAATATGCCCAAAACAATCATCAGCTGTAGTTTCTTGCACACGCTTCATTTTCTTTTGTTGAGCCCAAAAACAAAGCTTTTAGCTTTTTTTAGATAGATACGATTTTGGTGGGATCTTTACCCTTATATGCTTTTGACCATTATACACTTTTGACGAGAGCTCCACCCAGTTTGGGACACAATTAGGGGCTCAAATGCCCAAGTACACAAGTACCATAAATACCAACAATGGCCACAATTGGCCCGAGAATACCATCAACAACCACAACCGGCCTCCAATACCATCTGAGATTTTGAACCTTTGTGGTGCTTGTAGCAACCAAGTTGCTTTACCAACTCACCCACATCTCATCGATAACAAAGCTTTTAGCTTTATTTTAATTATTTTCCAGCTATTTTAGTCAAATAAATATATAACTTTAAATAACCTAAAATAGCTTAAGGCTATATTTAATAAGCTTTAAGAATAAGGCAATGCCTTCAGCTAAAAATTCAGTTTGCTTTTAATTAGAGAAAAAATCCCCTTTTAGCTTTAATGTGAGCTTCATGCTCCAACTTTATCTTAGCTTTAAGACGTAAGCCTGTTTTAAGCTTTTGCCTACGGCCAAGCTTTTAATTAGCTTTAAGGCATAAGCTTTTTTAATTTAAGCTTTCTTTATATTAAGCTTAAGCTTGTGGCTTTTAGCTTTAGGTAAGCTTTAGTTTTTATTTAGCTTTAAGCTTTAGCTTCGGCTAAGCCAGCTCATAGTCAAACATGAATTTGACTTCTCTAAGCGAAAATAGCTTCAAGCTATATTTAATAAACGTTAAAAGCTTTGAGCTTAAATCGTGGTCGTTTGATCAATTGCTATAAATTTTTCCTGCATCCTTTCAATAACATATCGCTAGCTTCCTCCTTTTTTGCTTGGACATGAAGGGTTTTTTTTAAGGCATAAAGCCTTTTAAGCTTCATTTAGCTTTAGCTAAGGCTTTTAGCCTATTAATTTATATGCTCCACCTTTTAGTTTTATTCATATAGCTTGAAGCTTTAGCTACGGCTAAGTTTCCTTTATTTAGCTTAAGCTTTAGCTTTGGCTAATTTTTTTTTTAAGCCATAGCTTTAACTTTAGCTCTTTTTCTTTTAAAAGCTTAATGCAACCTTGAAGTTTCCATTTAATTAGCTAAGATGCCTTGTGCATATATGGTGGCTTGGGTTATCAATAAACTTGTAGCTCGCTATTTAGCTTGTTATTCCCAGACTATAATCTGACTTGTCCACATGCACAGCTAGCTAATGCTTAAGATTTGAGCCAGCTTCAGTTTTAAAATATATATCCAGCTTGTTTGTTTCCACCTGAGCTTGAGCCTGATCTGTCTGGTCAATATTTTAATTAATAGTTGTTGTTAACTTCAACTATTTGCAAGCCATTCGATCAATATTTTAATTGATAGTAATTGTTAACTTCAATTATTCACAAGACCGTGCATTAACCTTAAATGCTGCTCTTTTAGCTTACACTTGAGGCAACACCTTAGCCAATCAATGTCGAGCCCCACAGTCAAACTACCTTGACTCTTCCCTTGGCTTGAATAAAGCCTGGGCTTTCATTGTAGTCATCCAATCAAAGGTTGATCGACGATCACAATTAAACACCATAGCCAGCTGGCCCAACTTGTATCTTCATAATGTGAAATTCAGAGTCTGCCTGAAATGCATAAAACCTAGCTGCAAGTAAAATTCGAGTTGCATTACAAGCTGATATGTTAATGTAATATAAGATGCTTACGACAATTCAAAGGCTTAAAACTTAATCCATTGAATCCTTTATGTAAATTTCCATAAATTTGTCACTTTTTTCCAACTAACTAATAATTTCTCTTATTTCAGAAAAAAAGATATCAGATCCTCTTTTTCGTCAGCAAAAGGAATAGTGTCAAACAACTTACCAGATTTTAGGACCACCCAGCAAACATAAAATAAGGCAGCATAAGAATAATGCAGTTATAGGATTTAGAGATCCACTTTTATTCAGCTTGCCAAGAAGTATGGAGAAGAGAATATCTATTACACAGGATACCTAACTGCTAAGCATTGTCACCTTTTGGATTCCTACTGGAAATGTTAAATTAGAAAGCATTGGTTAGAATAAAACCAAAATCCAATAATTCATCACTTCCATCCATACCATTTTGAGTTTGGGATGCCAGCACAGAGTGAGGGGGAATAAATAGAACAAAACAACATAGATTTTTTCTTTTAATCTAGTTTTCGGTATAAACTTATCTATTCAGATAAACTTGTACTTTGAAGCTAGGGATGACATACCACTATGAGTTGCCTGCACTGCATTTTACTGTAACTCCATGGGCAATGACCTTAATATCCTATTTAGAGTTTGATCTTTACTGCAAAGTCCCTAACTTTGGGTGTAAAGTACCAAGATTAGGGGCCACATTTCAAATTTACGACAGAAAACTAACTCACCTACAGTGCACCCAATCACTTAAATTCAGATGAGGAATTGTTTCAAAACAAATATTTTAAATTATATTAAAAACAAATGCTTAAGATAAGACCTGAAGACATTGGAAAACAAATACCTGCTAATTTTTCTAATGACACATATTGCGGAGGATTCATATGGTGTGGCAACCTTTGATCTTCTGCCAAATCATCCATGTACCAGGCTTCCATGGGAGGAAGGTTTACCTGCAGCAGAATGAGGTCAATATAGAATGATAAAGACAGATTAGATGCAGTTAAAAAGCCTATGCATGGTGATAACGACTAGAAACAAACTATTTAATGTAAGCCTACAAATCTACTCAATTGTCCAATTAGAAGGTCACAGTTGTTCTAGATAATTGCACGATGAAATAAATCTGGCACATCAACTCAAAGCTACTATAGTTTTAAAATGCCTGACATACACAATGTTACAGGCCAATTTCTAACTCACAGGAAAGCTTTAGCCACAAAGAAGGATAGATTCCTACAGAAGACCAATATGATAATCCTAAAGATAGTTGGGGTGCTTTTCATTAGACTTAAATGGCTATAGAAGAACATTGACTGAGAATAACATAAGTCCACAAATGACCAAAAAAGAACAACAGAACTTGAGAAAGATGATAGATAAGACATATCAAGTGTTCAATGCATCTTCAACAAAAATATGACGAGGCCCTTTCTTAGCATCCAAGGGCAAAAAATTGATAACAAGTCCTGAGTGTTTTTACTGGTTGGTGTCTTAGTGACTTCTGCTGCTTGACTGATTTCATTCAAGTCAAACCTAGAGAATACCTTGCCCCACTAGATATATGATGTTGCAACTTCCCCTTACTAACTTTTATACGTAAGCTTAAGTAAGAGAACACTTTTCTAGAAATATAAAACATCTTTATCTTCATCTCATCAAGATTAGTTTGCACAACATATTCATCAAAATGCAGGCTAAGAACATCAAGTTCCCTTTGGAGACCACCTGCTACAAGAATGAAGAATGATGGAATAAGCAAAAATCAATAGTGTGATAATGACCCCAAGAAGGGTGCAACCATGTGTGTCATCCAAGGTTCTATAAATGAGGTTCCACTGACATGATATAAATACCAAAATGTGAGGATAAAGGTGGGCAGCCTTGATTTAATTCTATACAATTGTAGATATCATCAATGGCGCAAGCTCTTGGGCAAAAGACTGAGCAGCCTTGTTTTACTCCTAGTAGTTTAAATTTAAAAGGCCATAAAACTTAGGCGCAACTGTTGAAGCAATAAGTCATAGAACAAAATAATGAATCCATTAATAAAACCATGTCAGCCTGTAGAAGTGTCTAAGAATGAATAAATTTTAATAACAATTGACTTGCAAGTTTGAATTGGATAATCAGACTTGACTACAATTAATGGATTATGTAAATCATAAACATATCAACTTTTCCCATTTTCATGGTTATTGTTGATGAGTTTATGCACCCAATAAACTCTTCGGAGAAAAGAGAGAAGAGCAATAGAGTTGCATGGATCAAACTTTGAATGTCCGTTAGTATCCTCATCTGAGTAAAATGTATGGATGAGTATAAAATATAGATTATATAACATAGATTTTAGCTATTACCAATTGATCTACATGAATCATGCAGCTCTGAGGAAAGAAGTACATGTCTGCCCTCTTAAAAACTAAATTATTAGCATATTTAAAGACATGTCGTTGCTCAACAAAAAATGCGACATCTTTCATCCAGTTGTCACTAAGGTTTTTCCCTTCCCATTGTTAGTAGGGTTGTGCTCTTCCAAGCTACAGCTTCTACTTTTTCCCTAGAACACAAACTCCACGTGTCTCCTCATGGCTTTTGGTTTGCCTACCCCACCCTCTCTACCTTCTGCCCCTCTTGATCTGCCATGCAAATTGATCTATTAGGTGGTGCCATAAGTGACATATGGCAATTCATTGCCTTTTATAAGTACTACGAATTCATGAGGATATTGACAATAACCACAAACCCACCTCATTCGCAAACACTTTGTGGGGTAAAGCCTTTGACTTGTATCTAACCACCCACAAAGACTAGGGCAATCTTTCCTCGATGAGTATGCCTAAGTTGATGTTTTTGACACTACCTCCCAAACCTTGAGGAAGATAAAGTGGTCACTGCATAAATTATGAATGATTCCAACCATCAGTTCTGGGACGCTGCGGTGCACAAAGTTTAATATCCAAGCTTGTATGTTAATGGCATCATGTCAAGTTTGGATTGCTGTTAGGATGGCTCCCGTGAGGAAAGACACGCACGTGGGAATAAGTCCTTGTTTTGATAGAATGTGATAGTGTCATCCTAGGTAATGATAAATTGTTTTGGTTCTTCCCTTGTATAATGATGTTAAATGATTTTGATGAGTCCATAACCTGTTTCTTCGAGGAATTAAGATGTAGATTATGATGAAATTAAGGTAATAAAATGGACGTATGAGGGGAAGGAAATGCATGATGCATATGGGCCTTAATTCCCTTGTCTTAGGGAAATAGCCATCAAATATGGAAGTCATGAAGATACAAATATACATGCGTATGATGGCATAAGAGGTTAGTTATGACTCGTGCTGATCACATGAGCCCCATTAACTAGTACATAGATTCAAAAATACAACCCATTATGACCTTTACTGGATGGTGTTGGTATTATTGCATGGTTTAGATGTGCCTTTTCTATACGTGTGCACGCCACCTCTAAGCTATCCCTTTCCAGATGACTCCACCTATCACAATTTATTATGGCCCTCACCTGCATGCTTGCCTTCCGTTAAGAATTAACTCGTTTTTATTTTGTTTATGTATGTATTGTGGATGTGCATACTACATAATCAATGTGTGATGGGTTGCAGTATGATCATTGAGCAGTCCTAAAGAGAGCTCTATGGAGGATTTAAAAAGGCATGTAACAATCAGAATTCCAATTAAGAAAGAGGGAAAACCAGAACAACTGAGTATTTAGCTTTGCTCCTACCCTTTGTTAAAAGCCTCAAGTCACAACAAAGACGTTGTGTAGAGACATTATGAGAACTCTTTAAACTGTATATTCTCATCAAATGCTCCTAACAATAGGAAGATTTAGTGATTCAACGTTATGCTCCCAAGCAACCTTCCAATGAGAAGTTTCAAAGATGAACTTCTCACTTTTTTTTGACCGTGTGCTTTGCCAAAGTAGGTATCTATAGCATTATCTTAGACACTGGGTATGATTGCATCTCATATTCAAGTAACTGTTGACGTTGTGGATTGCACCCTCTGAAAGGACTCAACTCCCTTCCTCCACGTGACACAATGGAAACATTCCTTTTGCTGTGGGTAACAAACTTGAGGGATGAATCTCTAGATTAGAGGCTAGTTCCCCTTGATGCACCTTGAGACCCTGGATTTCCTACTACTAACAATGGGGGGGTGAAAAGAGAGAGATAAACTTAAAAAAAAATAGAACCTAACTAATGTGGTGATGCACCAAACTGGTTGGTCTACTCAGTTTTTACCTACAGTTTACACCGAGGAGAAGCAAACAGACACTTCATTTGAATGATACACTGACTGCATCAGTGTTTCAACAGGGGATCCTATGGAGGTATAGGGAGGAAAAAACTACCACAGGTGTTCTAAAGACACACTATTGGACGGTTTGTTCATATGCGACTATACTTCGAGTTGGACACTTTTTGTTGACTTGCAGAGAAGAATTCACAAAACACTAGATATGCTGGTATAAACCTATGAAAACATTAAAGAAAATGACTAAACATAAGATGATACCATAGACATGCAAAAGTGCAAGCTCAAATGGAGGTAAAACGCTTATTTTCATTCAAGGTAAATTTCTTCAGGGCTTCGCCATACAATGTTGAGAGATCCCATTCCTTAAATGAGAAGTTACAATTATATAGAGAACTTGAAAAACAGATCATTGACTAGTCAAGGGAAAGAAACCCATGTTGTATTAATCACTCCTGCAGCGACCACCAACCCTTGCTGTTGTCGTCTCCTCTTAAATGCGTATGGAAAAGCCATGTTGTAGGTGCTTAAGTCGCTGCCCTTGCTATCCAGGCCTACAAGAACATGGGTTACTCCTCCTAGCAACCGACAAGGCCATCCCCAAGATATTTGACCGCGCCATGCTCTCTTCAATGCTGAGTGCAACTGGCTATTCATTAATGGCAAAACAAGAAAACACGGGCCGAACCTCTTCAATGCTCGCAACCAATCCCTTTATTGGTTTTTGGTGAAGACTATTTCACCTAAGTGTATTTACTTCTCCCGCTAACGACTCCTGTGCCACCTGCCTTGGTCTGGTTCATCCTTAGGTCTGCGCTTTGACTTGCTATGCCACCTGGAGCGTTTTGATCTTTTGTCTCATGTGCATGTGGCCACGTTCTGGGTTACCCGCTTTGTTTTCTCTTGCTATTTTTTCCCTTTTCCTGGCAATTCGGACTCTCGGTGCCTATGAATTTCCTCCCAAGCTCCTTTCTTTGGCGGGTGGTTGAGTTGTTCCTCGGGCTCTCGGGCTTTTGATTTCCTTCGGACATTTTGTCCGCAATAATTCTTCCTTTTATGAGTTTGCACTCTTGGACTTTCTTTCCTTCGTTCCTTCGAACAAAATGTCCGAAGGAATTTTGATTTCCTTCGGACATTTTGTCCGCAATAATTCTTCCTTTTATGAGTTTGCACTCTTGGACTTTCTTTCCTTCGTTCCTTCGAACAAAATGTCCGAAGGAATTCCTTCGGACATTTTGTTTGAAGGAACGAAGGAAAGAAAGTCCAAGAGTGCAAACTCATAAAAGGAAGAATCTTCTTTGATTACTTCCCAACGGCTAGCTTACTGCCTTGAATTTGACGTTCGCGGGCCTGTCACCAGACATTTGAATCCCAACGGCTAGCTTACTGCCCTAAATTTGACATTCGCAGGCCTGTCACCCCCTAGGACAATTCCTTCAACATTTTGCAAACGATCTTTTCCAAGGGAAAGTGACCCTTGAAAAATTGAAAAGGTCCTCTTTCAAAGCCAAGTGCCCTCTGCAAGGACACCTACCCTTCAGACTTTGGTCTTCCAAATTTTTTCGGACTTTCTTCGACTGTCGAATTTTTTTGGACAAAATGTCCGAAAGAATTCTTCCTCAAGTTTTTTTCTCCTTGGATTTCCTTCGGATGAAAAATCCTAAGGAATCCTCTTTTGGCTTGTTACCTTTTCTGAAGGGCAAGTCCCTTTCGAGCTTTCTACCTTGCCCCTTTGCTTCGACCAGCTACCCTCCGCAAGGGCAATTCGAGTCCAAAGTTACCCTTCGGAATTTTTGCAAAGGTCCTCTTTGCTCATACCTGCCCCCCGTAAGGGCTCTTTGGCCTCCAAAGTCGCCTTTCAGAAGAAATGTAAAGGTCTCGCTTGCCGCCTAAGTGCCCTGTTGACCATTTTGGTCCTGCAGGCCAAAATCGGTCCCCCCTTTTTCCCTTGATGTTCTGAGCCAGTACAATTTTAATTTTTGCACAAGTCTTGGAAGTTTCTACGAACTCTGCAAGCGTTTCTACGGACTCTGCAGGTGTTTCTACGGACTCTGCAGAAAAGAACTACGAACTCTGCAGGAAGTCTTTTGGCAGATGAAGAACTAGTTCAAAGAATGAAAGGGGCTTCTACAAAGTTTCTTTGGACCATTGAACCATTCAGTTCCGTTGGCTCAGTTTCAATTGGTTCAATGGCTTGTTTCAATGGCTCGGTTCAACGGCTTGTTTTTATTCAATTGGTTCGATGGCTTGGTTCAAATAAGACAAGTTCCCACTTAGGTGCAAAATGGACCATTCCAAATGCCCTTGCGGAGGGCAGTTTGGGACTCAAGTGCCCTTGTGGAGGGCAGGGAACTTTGTAAAGAGGCCACAGAGAATGGCCGAGAAAGGTAAGTTTCTCTCAGAAATTTGTTTAAGGCAAAGGAAGTACCCTTCGGAAGGGTCGTTTCCAATTTTCTCGAAGGGCACTTTATGAAGGCAGTCGAGAGAAAAAGCAAAAGACTCAAGCGACTTCTTCTGGACTTTTTGTCCGAAGGAATTCCTTCGGACAAAAAGTCCAAAGAAATTCGGGAAAACAGCCGCAGGTAAAAATCCCGAAAGAAAGTCCTCGAAGGAAAGGAACAAGCAAGACAAATTCTTGCGGACTTTTTGTCCACGGGAAAAGGACCCGGGGAAATAAGCGGAAAAGCAAAGGAAGAAATCCTTCGGACATTTTGTCCGAAGGATTTCAAGACCAAGGAGCCGAAGGACCTCGAAGGGCAGGTGCCCTTGCGGGGACTCCAGGCCAAAATAAAAGACACTTCTCCAAAGCCAAAGGGGGTCACCTTCCCTTCGGGAGGGTCCAAAACAAGAAGCCGAAGGAAAGGAAAAGAACCGAGGATTTGCCAAGGATAGTGACGTCTCTGAGGCCGTCAATTTCAGGGAAACGGACTAACCATTGGTTTTCAAACAGTGATGGGCCCGCGAACGTCAATTTTACACCAGAAAGAGCCCAAGCGCGGAGGGCACCAAGTGGTAGCTGCGGAAGGTTTTGTCATTGTTTTCTAAGAGTAGCGGAATGTAACACATGTCCCTTGTAAAGCTCGGCGGAAGCCGACAAGTGTCAACATCCGCAGTCTCTCCCTTTTGTTCAGTAAAGACTGTGGTGGGCCCCGGACGAACTGCTAAAGAGAGCGAAAGCTACCAAGTGTCATCGTTCGTGGGAATCCGAATGAGTCCCGAATGCTTCTAGAGCTCAGCGAAAGCCAACACGTGTCATCTCCCGCAGGACTCTCAAAAGGTGCTTAAAGCTTCTATCAGTTAAGCGGATGCCGCCAAGTGTCCCTGCCTGTTTCACAGCGAAACACGCCACGTGTCACTTGTTGAAATAAGTGAAAAGCGGCCAAAACAAGCGAAAAGATGCAAGAATTAGTAGAAGATAGCCCCTGAGGGCCAAAGGAGCCAGAAAAAGACAAAGCCAAGACGAGACAAAGTGTAGAAACAAACAAAACGGCCCAGGTGGCAAAGAAGAGGTGTCAACTCAAGGATTTATTTCCGCAGTTGGAGCAGTGCTTGCCAAGTGGTCATCCAACGGCGTGAACAGTAAGCGGCGCGGCCTGTTTTCTCTATTTTGTATTTATAAGCAAACAAACCGCGTGAATATCTGGAAGGAGCAGTCTTGTCCGCAGAAAAGAGGCGCGGCCTGTGTTTTCACATTAATGTTTGAACGCCAAAGTCAAGACCGGCGATTACACAGCATGGTTCCAGCAAGCCTCTTCTAGAAGATGACATCAACAACAGTGATTTCCTCTTCCCGATGCCCTCAAACGCACATGAGCCAACTTGCAAAAAGAGCGCAAAAATCTTTTCCAAAGCGGCGCCTTTACTTCTTCTCCTTTTTCTATATATTGTAAACTTCTCATTTTGAGAAGGATCCATCTCTTAGCCTGTAAGGCAGAACTCTGCCGGATTTTACCTTGAATCAAGACTTAGTGTTTTTACCTCTATTTGAGCTTGCACTCACGCATATGTCTATGTTTTCTTTTTGTGTTAAGTCATTTTCTTTTATGCTTTTCACAGAACGATTCCAGCATGTCTAGTGCATTGTGAAGTCTCTTCTTCTGCAGGGCTGCCAAAAGTGTCTACAGCAGGAATATAGGCGCATGTGAACAGGCTGCCAAAGTGTGTCTCAGAACACCTTTGATAGTTCCTTCTTCTTTGTATCTCTACGGACCCCTAACTGATATAGAAGAGTTTTCCACATCAGATGAAGTGTATGACAGCGTCTTCCTGGTGAAAAGTGTATGTTCGAGCTAAGTGGGTTGACTTTTTTGGTGTAGCACCTCCTTTTAGTTTAGGTTTAGGTTCTGTTTTCAGCATCCTTCTCCCTTTTCAACCCCCATTTTTTTCATTTTATTTGTTAGCAGTAGGAATCTAGGACCTAAAAGATACATCAAAGGGAGCTAGCCCTTATCTAGAGACTCTCCCCTAGCTTCGGGGAGAGGAGTTTCCATTGTTGCGTGTGGAAGGCAGGAGCTCGAACTCATGTCGAGGGTGCAATCCACTGCATCAACAGTTTTTCGCATGCCCGGTGGGTCTTACTAGGACAAGTTGTGTCCAAAGAGTTGAAGAATTTTTGGTGTGTTCTTCAACCAACCAGCCTTTGGAGGCTTTTTTATCAACACCAATGGCGACTCTGAGTTGAATCAGTTGGTTAAGCAGTCCAAGTGCCATCAAGAAATCTTATTTTTGTATGTATAATCCCATTGGTAAGAATCATGGACTTTGTTTTCCTTCATATGACTTTGATCAAGCTCAGACTATTCATGGAATTGCCTCAAGCAGCTCTCCTAGTTGCCCTTCAACAATAAGGGAAGTAGCACTGGAGTTTGAGAAGCAAGTAATGGAAATTGACAGACTAGATGAGCAGTATGGATATCAGCAAGGGCTGATGTATAAAGAGGAGTGTTTGTTCAGGCAAGCTCAAGCCTTGCAATCCATGGAGGAAGTAGCAAAATGGAAGAGTCCATTCATGCAAGGCAGCCAGCGTTGCGCCCCCCCTCTTATTCTAAAAAAAGCCCCCTCTTGTGCACCAAATCCTTTCTATCAGATGGCACTTGCTCATTCTAGCTCATCCAATGGATCAATCGATCCTGATCTTAATCCCGTGCGCATAGCTTTCCAACACGCCTCTTTTCAGACAACTCTTCCTGTACATGAGCAGACCCTCCCAAATCTTCTCCAACCTCCTCAAGCCTTTCAACATGATCTCCAAATTCCAAGTTGGAAGGAAAGTCATGAACCAGCCCAGGACCTTGGAGAAAACAAAGTTGTTGCCTGTTCACAGGAGCAAAATTCCAATTCTGAGATTCTGATTTGGAAGCAAACAGTAGAATCATGGGGCAGGAAGGAAGAGGAGGAGAAAGGTTTTGCTCAAAACCTTGAAGAAGATGAGGCTACTCCTGCTCATGATGATGATTGTGACCTCCAAGAAAGGCTCTTCCAAGAAGATCTAGCCAGGAGGATTGCAGAGTTGGAATCCAAAGCGAGATTCCTCAGCCAACGTGTGATGGCCTTGTCTGAACACACACCATCTACACACCTCTAAGAGAGCTATCAGGCCACACCTGATATAGATGAAGTGCTAGCCAAGTGGAAAGAGGAGAATCATTCGATTCTAGCTCAAGGACTGCCTCCTCTTCCACATTGTTTTTCCACTTCACCCCTTCGCAAGGAGGAACCTGTTTTGCAAGAGGCGAGTGAGGAAGAGAAGATCCAATTTGCAGCTCTCCAAGAGGCTATCATGAGTGACAATGAAGAAGAAATCATCATCGATGCTCCTTGTGAAGACATCATCAGCAATGGAGAAGACGCAGGGCATGCATACATGCAGATGTTCCAGCAATACGAAGAGGAACGTAAGCATAGTGAGCTCTCTTCCCCTTTGTTTGATGAACTTCCTTGTTGCTTCGATGAGGAGGACGACTATGCCGAGGAGCCTGAATTGGAGGAGGATCAGACGGATGTCTTTGAACAACTAGAGACTTTGATCCTTGAGCAAGAAAAAGAGACACTGATCCATCTTGAGGAAAGCCTTGAAGAAGAGAGTTTTGAACCAAAAGGTGATGTTCTGTGGGATGAGCAACCAGTTTGTGATTCCTCTTCAGACATCACAACAGTCACCCTTCTTCAAGAGGGCCAAGAGGAAGCATAGGATGAGTTTGACAGGATCTTCAATGAAGCAGAAGGAAACGGGTCAAACCATGATGCACTGCAAAGGGACTGTGCACATCAAAGGGCTTATGGTGATGAGCCAACAGCCTTTGATTTCTTGATAAAATGCACCAACATGAAGGACTAGCATTCAACAAGCTTCCAAGAACAAGAAGAGTACATATATGTTGGAAGCATGTTTGATTCTGATCCACTCGAATACGAGCCGATCAAGGTCACAGGCAAGAGGAGCAGGTCACCAAGTCTTCATTTCATTCAGCCACTTGTCTGGCACCATAAGTTTCCTTGCCATGAAGGAGACTTAAGAAATTTTCCCTTTGATCCAAGAGAGAGAAAAATATACCTGGTTAGCTATACATAGTAGTTTGCTTTCGGTTTCTTTTTCTCTTTTTCCTAAGTGTTGTTTGCACAAGTAGTGTTTTTAGCCTTGTGTGTTTCCCTTTGTGTGTGGAGTAAAAGCTTCATGATTGATTCTTGGATCTATCGGCGCTATTGCTAACTTTTCGAGTTGCATTCTGACTCCGTGCCCAATGGACTTTAAGGCAACTAGCTTCTAAGCATAGCAGGCATGCTTCCCTTGGGAGTCGCCAATTTGTTGACCATTTTGGTCCTACAGGCCAAAATCAGTCCCCCCTTTTTCCCCTGATGTTCTGAGCCAATACAATTTTGATTTTTGCACAAGTCTTGAAAGTTTCTACGGACTCTGCAGGCGTTTCTACGAACTCCACAAGGGTTTCTACAGACTCTGCAGGGGTTTCTACGAACTCTGCAAAAAAGAACTACGGACTCTGCAAGCAAGTCTTTTGGTAGATGAAGAACCAGTTCAAAGAATCAAAGGGGCCTCTACAAAGTTTCTTCGGACCATTGAACCATTCAGTTGAGTTGGCTCAGTTTCAATTGGTTCAACGGCTTGTTTCAATGGCTCGGTTCAATAGCTTGTTTTCATTCAATTGGTTCGACGGCTCGATTCAAATAAGACAAGTTCCCACTTAGGTGCAAAATGGACCATTCCAAATGCCCTTGCGGAGGGCAGGGAACTTTGCAAAGAGGCCACAGAGAATAGCCGAGAAAGGTAAGTTTCTCTCAAAAATTTGTTTAAGGCAAAGGAAGTACCCTTCGGAAGGGTTGTTTCCAATTTTCCCGAAGGGCACTTTTCGAAAGCAGTCGAGAGAAAAAGCAAAAGACACGAGCGATTTCTTTCGGACTTTTTGTCCGAAGGAATTCCTTCGGACAAAAAGTCCGAAGAAATTCGGGAAAACAGCTGCGGGTAAAAATCTCGAAAGAAAATCCCCAAAGGAAAGGAACAAGCAAGACAAATTCTTACGGACTTTTTGTCCGCGGGAAAAGGACTTGGAGAAATAAGCGGAAAAGCAAAGGAAGAAATCCTTCGGACATTTTTTCCGAAGGATTTCAAGACCAAGGAGCCGAAGGACCCCGAAGGGCAGGTGCCCTTGCGGGGGACTCCCGGCCAAAATAAAAGACACTTCTCCAAAGCCGAAGGGGGTCACCTTCCCTTCGGGAGGGTCGAAAACAAGAAGCTGAAGGAAAGGAAAAGAACCGAGGATTTGCCAAGGACAGTGACGTCTCCGAGGCTGTCAATTTCAGGGAAACGGACTAACCATTGGTTTTCAAACAGTGACGGGCCCGCGAACGTCAATTTTACACCAGAAAGAGCCCGAGCGCAGAGGGCACCAAGTGGCAGCTATGGAAGGTTTTGACATTGTTTTCTAAGAGCAGCGGAACGTAACACGTGTCCCTTGTAAAGCTCGGCGGAAGCCAACAAGTGTCAACATCCGCGGTCTCTCCCTTTTGTTCAGTAAATACTGTGATGGGCCCCGGACGAACTGCTAAAGAGAGCGAAGGCTGCCAAGTGTCATCGTCCGTGGGAATCCGAATGAGTCCCAAACGCTTCTAGAGCTCAGCGAAAGCCGACACGTGTCATCTCCCACAGGACTCTCAAAAGGTGCTTAAAGCTTCTATCAGTTAAGCGGATGCCACCACGTGTCCTCACCTGTTTCACAGCAGAACACGCCACATGTCACTTGTTGAAATAAGCGAAAAGCAGCCAAAACAAGCGAAAAGACGCGAAGAATTAACAAAAGATAGCCCCCGAGAGCCGAAGGAGCTAGAAAAGGACAAACCCGAGAAGAGAGTGCAGAAACAGACAAAACAGCCCAGGTGGCAAAGAAGAGGTGTCAACTCAAGAATTTATTTCTGCAGTTGGAGCAGTGCTTGCCAAGTGGTCATCCAACGGCGCGAACAGTAAGCGGTGCGGCCTGTTTTCTCCATTTTGTATTTATAAGCAAACAAACCGCATGAATATATGGAAGGAGCAGTCTTGTCTGCATAAAAGAGGCGCAGCCCGTGCTTTCACATTAATGTTTGAACGCCAAAGTCAAGACCGGCGATTACACAACATGGTTCTAATAGGCTTCTTCTAGAAGATGACATCAGCAACAGTAACTTCCTCTTCTCGATGCCCTCAAACGCACATGGGCCAACTTGCAGAAAGAGCGCAAAAGTCTTTTCCAAAGCGGCGCCTTTACTTCTCTTTCTATATATTGTAAACTTCTCATTTTGAGAAGGATCCATCTCTTAGCCTGTAAGGCAGAACTCTGCCGGATTTTACCTTGAATCAAAACTTAGCGTTTTTACCTCTATTTGAGCTTGCACTCACGCATATGTCTATGTTTTCTTTTTGTGTTAAGTCATTTTCTTTTATACTTTTCACAGAACGATTCCAGCTTGTCTAGTGCATTGTGAAGTCTCTTCTTTTGCAGGTCTGCCAGAAGTGTCTACAGCAGGAATATAGGCGCATGTGAATAGGCTGCCGAAGTGTGTCTCAAAACACCTTTGATAGTTCCTTCCTCCCTGTATCTCTACGGAGCCCTGACTCACTGATATAAATGAGTGGGTCAACTTTTTTGGTGTATCACCTCCTTTTAGTTTAGGTTTAGGTTCTGTTTTCAGCATCCTTCTCCCTTTTCAACCCCCCTTTTTTTCATTTTATTTGTTAGCAGTAGGAATCCAAGACCTAAAAGATACATCAAAGGGAGCTAGCCCTTATCTAGAGACTCTCCCCCCAGCTTCGCCGGTCCCACAGGCAAAAGGAGAGTTTCCATTGTTGCGTGTGGAAGGCAGGAGCTCGCCCTCCTATCGAGAGTGCAATCCACTGCGTCAACATGCCCTCCGCAAGGGCACCTACCCTTCGGCCTTTTGAACTTGGTCTATTTTGCTGATAAAAAGCTCTCCGAAGTAATTTACTTGCCTTGTGAAGCATCGAAGACCAAATTGAATACCAAGCCGATTCTTGCAAATTTTTTACAAGGTCACCTGTCAAACCCGAAAGCACTTGACAAGCAAAAGAGGAAAACCCCTGGTTTTTCCATGGAACATGACCTGACAGAGAAAAATGCACAAGACAGCTGAGGGATGAACTAGCCAGAACCTGGATCAAAAGACTCTTGCAATAAAAGAAGAGGGTTGCTCAATTCTTGGCCTGCAAGACCAAAAATTGGTCAACACATTTGGCGATTCACAGGGGAAGCATCCGTGCCATGTTTAAGAAGACTTGTGGCCTAAAAGTCCATTGGACATGGAGTCAGGATGCAACTTGAAAAGTTGGCAATAGCCTTGTAAAATACCTAAGAACCAATAAAGATTTTACCCCAAACGATAAACAAAACACACACAAAGGCTAAAAACACTACAGACATGCATAAAAACACTTGGGGAAGATGAAAAAAAACAAAGAAACTATGTATATGACAAGAGAAGGCTAGTGACAATGTTTAAGATATATCTCATTGACTGAGATATGTAGCTCTTCACCATCCAACTTGGAGTGTCGGAAAGCATTATGTTGCTTGCAATGGGTGATGACATATGGGCCATTCCACAAGGCATCAAACTTCGTGTGTCTTCCAGGTTTGGATCGGTCTTCATCCCACTTCAACACAATGTCACCTTCTTAGAAGCTTCTTGGCGTAGACCTCTTGTCAAAATGCTTCTTTGTTTGCTGTTGGCGACTGGTCATTGCATCCATGGCTTGGTCTCTTGCTTCTTGAAGCTCCATTAGCTCACAATACCTGACTCCCAGACTGTCGCTCTCCAATTGCAGCTGATGGGCAAGATCCAAGGCTGGTAACTCAAGTGAAATAGGAAGTCTAGCTTCCTTTCCATACACAAGTGTGTATGATGAATTCCCAATCGCCCTCTTTGGAGTGATCTTGTTTGCCCAAAGAGCTGTCTTCAACTTGGCATGCCAAGTCCTTTGATTTTCTTCCATTGTCATTTTAATGATCCTAATCAGGTTCTTATTTGTGGACTCGGCCAACCCATTCCCTTGTGGGTAGTAGTTGAAGTGCTGAGATAGATGCCATACTTTAACGCCCACTCACTTGTCTTTGTTCCCAAGAAAGCCAATGCATTGTCTGAAATGATTGTGGCCAGGACCCCAAATCTTGTCACTATGCCTTCATAGAAGTCTAAGACTGCGCTCTCATTGGCTTCTTTCAAAGCGACAACTTCTACCCATCTTGTGAAATAATTTGTAGAAGTCAAGACCCACTTCTGGCCAGCACTAGGAGGGTTGATCAATGCTATAAAGTCCAACCCCCACTGCATGAATGGCTGTTCCACTTGAATAGGATGAAGAGGCTTTGCAGCCAGTTGTTGCTTCCCATCAAAGAAAGTGCATTTTTGACATTTTCTCACCCAAGCGTGAGTGTCTCTAAACAAATTGGGCCAAAAGTAGCCAGCCCTCATAATCCTTGCAACTATGGCTTTGGGAGCAAAGTGGCCACCAGCTGGTCCATCATGGAATTCGAATAGCACCCTGTCAACTTTGTCTGAATCAATGCATCTCAAGAGTACCTCTGAAAATTCCTTTTTGAACAGGACTCCAACTATGACATAAGAAAGAGATTGGAGTCTAAAATACCTCCCCTTGATCCTATCAAAACCTTGTGGATACTCACCAGTTTGAAGAAAATGAACCATGCCTTGTGTCCAGCTCTTCACGATTGTTCTGCTGCAGCTTCATCATGGAGTACCAAAACGTCCTTCGGCTCTTTGTAGTCTGTAGCGAGGTGTTCGCACAACCCTCTTCCCCTTACCAACTTGGTGGTCTTGATCTCTACATCATACTCCATTACTTTGGTGATCCACCCTGCCCTTTTTTCATTCAAGTCTCGGCTTAGCAAGAAGTTTTTTACACTAAGATGTGGCACCATGATGTGAATCTTGCTGTTAGACAATATATGTCTGAATTTCTTCAGACTTCGTATGACTGCAAACGCCTGTTTCTCAACATACGTGTACCTAACCTCATAGCCTTCTAAGCCTTGGCTAAAAAAAGTGAGAGGTTCTAAATTCTCACCATTCGCCTGGGTGAGCATAGCAGAGTTACTTGTTCATTACCAAAGGTGTAGAGATTGAAGTCCTTGGAGAAGTCCGGACTAGTCAGGGTGGGAGCTTGGACGATAGCTTGTTTGATGCCTTCGAAGCTTTCTCTTCTCCTTGTCCACATGAACATCTCGTCCTTCCTCAACATGCAAGTTAGTGGCTTGACCAGCTCAGTGAATTTAAGAATAAATCTCCTAATGAAATTTATTTTGCCAAAGAAACTTTGCAGGCCTTTTTTGTGCTTAAGCAAGGACAATGCTACGATGGCGTGCACTCTTTCCAGATCAATGGACAAGCCTTATTTTGAAATGACATGGCCCAAGAGTTTGCCTTCATGGACAACAAACACACATTTCTTTGGGTTGAGAGATGTCGAACTCTCTACACCTCTCGAAGATTTGCCTCAGGTGCTTCAGATGTTCAATTGCCTCCTTGGATAAGACTGTCACATCATCAAGATAAACCAGTACAATGTCATTTATCAAACCTTGAAAAGCCATATCCATAGTGCGTTGGAAGGTGCTCCAGCATTTGACAAGCCGAATGACATCTTTCTATAGGTGAAAGTTTCCCGCTTGGTGGTGAAGGTTGTCTTGTACTGATCACAATCTTGCACCAGAAATTGATTGTATCCAAAGTAGCCATCCAGAAGGGAGAATCTTTCACTCCTTGTTACCATCTGAAAAATATGCTCCATACTTGGGAGGGGATAGTGATCTCTTAACGAGACTCTATTCAGGTCTCTGAAATCTACACACAATCTGATCTCTCCATTATTCTTCCTAACAGGGACCAAATTGGACAGCCAAGAAAAGTGTTTGATAGGGAAGATGATCCTGGACTCGATCATCTTGGTGAGTTCCTTCCTCATGAGACGCTCAATCTTTGGATTGATTGCCCTTTGTTTTTGCTTGATGGGTTTAGCACCTTCTTCCAGCTCAATGGTGTGCTGGGCCAAGCTTGGGTCAAACCCCTTCAAATCGCCATACTCCCAAGCAAAGATATTGGCAAACTCTTGGCATAACATAATGAAAGCATGTTTTTCTTCATTGGTACATACCTTCCCAAGTGCAAGCAACTTATCCTTGTAGATCTCTACTCTCTCATAATTTTCTTTCTTAGTTGACATGCTTGCTTTGTCCTTGAGTTGATCATCTTCATTGAATATGCTCTCAAAAGTTACCAAACCTTTGGGAAGCCTGTTGGTCTTTAGCTGAACAATCTACCCATCATACTGCTGTTGCAGCTTGGACTGATTTTTAGAAGCGAACTCAGCTTCCTCCTGCAAGAAAACTGTTATTTGCTAGTCACTTTCAAACACCTGCCAATTGGTGACATTGTCTGGTATGGAGGGCCTCACTATCACCTTTAAATGGTGTTGATTCTTGCTTTGTCTCACCCCCTTTGGGATATCAAATTGAGCACCAAACACTTGCAATTCATTGATTCCTCTCTTCCTTGCCTATTCTAAACCATGAACAAGGGCTTCATACTCCGCTACGTTACAAGTGCAGAAGAACTAGAACCGGAAAGTTGAGAAGTATTTTTCTTTTGAAGGTTAAACCAGCATCGCTCCACCACCAACGCCCAACTTGCTTCTAGATCTGTCAAAGAATAGCTGCCACAAACCACAGTATTCTTGGTCTACCTTCATCAAATTCAGCATGAAAGTATCTTTCTCGTGCATGCAGTAAACTCCAAGACCAGCTTCTTCGATGAACTTGTAAGGATCATGCTCAAAATTGTCATTTCCCCATTCATCTAGGAGCAGGTCAACAACTCCTACAAGGAAAAAAAATGGAGATTGGTCCACCTGGAGTTCTTCTTCATCAATGATGGCGTAGTTGACATTCGTTGTTTTGGGCGATTATGGCTCCAAGTGATCTTTGTGGATGGGCTCCGACTCAATCTTCACCTTAGGTCCATACTTTGTCCTACAAACCATGTAAGACCAATTGGCTACCAAGTATCCACCTATCTTGAATGTGAAATCCCTAGATAAGCAGAGAGCGAAATAAAAAGGAACGTCTGCCACTACCACATCATGGGGAATTGAGAAGGTCGAACAGGGATGGAGAGTTAGATTCAAGCCTCTTACCACTCCCAAGGTCTTGGCCGGTGATCCATCTAACTAAAAAAATCCTTTGGTCATTTGCTCATATTTGAGGCCTAGCTTATCAGCTATGCATTTGGGCATAACTGAGGTGCTTGCTCCACTATCAAGAATGCAATTGTGGACCTGTTGATGCTATGGATTGCACCCTTGAAAGAAGGCTGAGCTTCTTCGACACAATGGAAACTCCTCTCTTGCTGTGGGTCTGGCAAAACTGAGGGGAGAATCTCTAGATAAGGGCTAGCTCCCTTTGATACATCTCTGAAGTCTTTTACTACTACTGCTAATATTGGGGGGGTGAAAAAGGAGAAGGATACAACCGAAATAAAACCTATCTAAATGGTAATGCACCAAAATGGTTGGTCTACTTAGCTTTGACATACACCACACCAAGAACAAGCTGATATACACTTCATTTGACACGAGAAACTCTTTCGCATCAATGTTCGATAAGGGGTCCTCTAGAGATATAGAGAAGAAACACTACCAGAGTTGTTCTAAGACACATTATGGCAGCCTGTTCACATGCACCTATACTTTGCTGTAGACACTTCTTGCTGACCTGCAACAAAAGAACTCACAATACACTAGACATGCTGGAATCATTCTGTGAAAGCATGAAGGAAAATGACTTAACACAAGACAAAACCATAGACATGCAAAAGTGCAATCTCGAATGGAGATAAAAATGCTATGTCTTTATTCAAGGTAAAATCTTGCAGGGCTTCGCCATACAAGCTGAGAGATATCTTCCTCCCTTGAGAGGTTACAATATATAGTATAAAGAGAGACTTCTGGTGCCTTTCAGAACAAGTAGCCCATGCTGCATTGAATGCCTTGGAAAGAGGAAACTTGCTCATGCTAGTGTCATCCTTTTAAAAACAACCTGGAAGAACCATGTTGTAGATGTCGCAAGTCTTGACTTTACAGCTTAAACCGTCTTAAATGTTCTTGCAAAAGCATGGGTTGCTTTGTCTCATCCGCAACAATAACTACCTGTGCCGATGCTTTCTATGTGCCCCCTGGGCTATTCTATTCTTTTATGCGCTTGACTTATGTGTGTGTGATCACGCTTTCACTATTTTCTGTCTCTTTCCTGGCAACTCGGCTCTCGAGCTATCTTTTTGTCTTTTGCTGGCTCTTCGGGCTCCTTTCTCGGTGGGTCACTGAGTTTCCCTCAGGTCTTATGCCCATTTGAATTCCCTCGAGCCTGCACCATTCAAGCTCTTTCGAGCCACTTGTCGTGAAGGCATTAGTCCTTTGGCTTGTCTTCAACGGCCGACACCTCCCGTCAAAATTGACGTTTGCAGGCCTGTCACTATTCGAAAACCAAACGGCTATTTCATCACCATAATTTTCACGTCTGCAAGCCCGTCGTCATTTGAAAGCCAACGACTAGTTTGCTACCTTGAATTTGATGTGCTCGAGCCCATCACCCATTTCGCAATTCCTTCGGCCTTTTGCAATTGAACCTTCCCGAAGGGAACGTGTCCCTTCGGAGCTTGTAAAAAGTCCCCTTTTGGGTTGTTGGGAGTCCCCTGCAAGGGCACTTACCCTTCGGGCTTCCTTGTCTTTTGAATTCCTTCGGACATTTTGTCTGAAGGAAATCCTTCAAGGTCCTGACCCTTTGTTCTTTCGGTCCTTTGGACAAATTCCTTCGGGCTTTTGTCCGAAGGAATTTTGAACTTTGTCCTTTGCCTTTTGCCGTGGATTTCCTTCGGACAAAAATCCGAAGGAATCCTTTGCCTTGCTCACTTTTTCGAAGGAAAACTTTCCTTTCGGGTCTTCTGCCTTGTTCTCTTGGAATGCGCTTCTGCCCTCCGCAAGGGTATCTTGGGGCCAAAGTTGCCCTTCGGAGCCTGCTGAACGGTCCTATTTGGTCACCTGCCTTCCCTCCACAAGGGCACTTGTCCTTCGGACCCTTGTGAAAGACTTATATCTCTTTGAAGTTGGCCCATTCCTTTGCCAAAAGGCTTGTGAAAACTAGCTGCCCACAGCGAAATAAACCTCCGGATCAACCCAAAACATCTACAAAGCTCAAGTCACTTGGCTCTTTATAGAACAGGTCTACTACAAAGGGAAATGGCACAATTGCAGTAGGGGGAATACACTAGAGGTTGGTTGATCTGGACAGCAGGGGAGGAAGACAGATTTTTTTGGCCTGCAGGACCAAAAAATGGTCACCAGGACCAAAAATCACCAATAATCAAGGACAAATAGAAGGGAGGGACCTTCTCGTCCTTCTTTGCTAGACCTCCCATGGGAGGAGCCCCATTCACTATCAGGGACAACTTGCTCACCTAGCCCGTGCAATTCCTTTCGGAGTATATCCTTTTGCCCTGGCAGTGTTAAAGAATCCCATAATGAGATGTTCATGTGCAGCTTTTTCATTTGGTCCACCACATTGATTGAAGGATTGCCTACCTTGGAGGTCTCCTTGGGGACATTTTTAACTTGTGGTGCACCCTGAGGAGTTGAAGCTGCAACCGACGGTTTGTATTTGAAAAACTTTTGATTTGCTTGTGATGAAAGAGACTTTGTAAGTGTTTGAGTAGCTGCTTGAGCTTCATCCATAACTCTCCTTTTGGACCTGGTGTTGGCTGCAACACATTCATTCTGGTCACTTGTGTTACCCACATAGTTGACTGCGTAGAACTCCCCTTCCAAGTGATTCATAAGAATGTATTCAGATTGAGCCTGCCTGCTATCCATCCCAAGTTGTGTTGACATCTCAAAACTTGAGAATTGGGCTCCCTGATCACCTTGTGTGGTCAAGGTTTGATTTGGTAGCTCATTGGCATAAGCAACCTGTTCTTGACCATGCCCAACGGGTGGATAATTGAGCTGCTCTTGCACCAAATTATTTTGAGTGGGGATGAGAGCCTTGGAAGATGAGGGGGCATTTGGATTATAGCTCTGATAAGGCTTGACTTGTGTAATTTGACCTTGCCCTTGGTTACAATTTTGAAATAGAGGCCTATTTGTCTGCCCAAATTGTTGATAGCCTTGATTTGACCTATAACTATGAGCTTGTTGCCTCTTGAGGGCAACTAACTCGTTGGTAACACTTTGTAGCAGGGTCTTAACTTCGTGGAGATCATTTGCAAGGGTAGCAGTCGACCTCTCTACGTTAGGCAGAGGAGCTAGAGTGGGCGCAACAGAATGAACTGAGGGCTGCAAATCAGAAAAGAGTGGCATATGAGGTCTAGGAGCTATCTTTCCTGCTTGAACCAGGCAATTTTCAACAGCTATGACTATTTCATAAGCAGCAGGCAGAATATGTCCACCCATGGACTATATCATGACAACAATGTCACTATTCAGGGCCTTCAAGTAGTAAAGAAAAGCATAGCTTGGGGTTGGCCTCACAAGAATTGGGATTCTGTCCCAAGTCTTTTGTAACCTAGTGTTAAAATCTTGCATAAATTCATGTGAGGCTTTCTTCATGGTGGTTAGTTGCTTAGCTAGAGAAAAATGGTCACTTTTTTCCCCAAACCTATTTGTCAATAGGGTCCCTAACTCATTCCATGAGCCAACTGAATTCATAGGCAAGGTCTCATACCAGTCCAAAACTTTTCCTTTGAAGGACAAGGCCAGCAATCTGATCGCTACATTTTCCTCAGTGATATATGGATGTTGCAAAAGTTGGCTATGTTTCGGATATGCTCGATAGCAGTGATTGGGCCCTCTCCACTAATGGGAGGAACACTTTTGAGAGTTGTCCCTAGAATTGGGTCATATTGCAGAAGGTTCAAAGGACATTGACCATTGAAGGCCACAAAAGCGAAAGCCATTGCTGTGAAAGGATTCAACCGAGGTCTCCTTGAGTAGATGTATTTTATGGCTGGTCTGGGAAAGTGGCTTGCTACGTAAGGATAAGTAGATGCAAACCTTAGGCTCTTTGCTGAGTTCAAAGGCAACTCAATAAATTCGAAAGAGACACCCTTAAAAGATCTTGTGGTGACTATTGACCATTTTTGGTCCAACAGGGCAAAATCGGTCTCCTTCCCTCTTTGTTGTTCTGACCCAGTTTATTTTTTGACTCTGCAGTCTTGTTTCTACGGACTCTGCAGGTTGTTTCTACGGACTCTGCACGCTGATTTCTACGAACTCTACAAGAAAGAAACAAATTCCCAACACTTAGGCGCAAAATGGACCATTCCAAGTGCCCTTGCGGAGGGCAAGGAACACTTTCAAAGGGATCAAAGAGAAAGCCAAAAGGGTAAGTTTTTCTTCGAAAAAGTGAACAAGGCAAGTTGGAATTCCTTCGGATTTGTTCAAGGCCTACAAGAGAATTTCTTCGGACATTTTGTCCGAAGAAATTCATAAGGCAAAGACAATGTCTTTCAGGATAAAATCCCACGGCAAAATGTTAAGGCAATTCCTTCAGACAAAAAGTCCGAAGGAATTCACCCGGAAAAAAAGCCCGAAGGAAAAGCACTAAGGAATAAACAAAAAAAAAAAAAATCCTTTGGACAAAATGTCCGAAGGAATTCCTTCGGACATTTTGTCCAAAGGATTTCTTTTTTTTTTGTTTATTCCTTCGGACATTTTTTTCGAAGGATTTCAAGACCAAGGAGCCCGAAGGACCCCAAAGGGCAGGTGCCCTTGCGGGAGACTCTCAGCCAAAAATGAAGGACACTTCTCCAAAGCCGAAGGAACACTTCCCCTTTGGGAAGGATCAAACAAGAAAGCCGAAGGAATTGTCAAGGAGGGTGACAGGCCCGAAAACGTCAAAATCGAGCACGGCAAACTAGCCGTTGGACATTCAAACGCCCATTGACGGGTGCACAGACGTCAAAGTTGGGCACCATGAACTAGCCGTTGGCTTTCAAATGGCGAAGGGCCCGCGAACGTCAATTTTACGACAATGAAATAGCTATTGATCTTTTGAGCGCCAACCAGAAGGGAGCCCAAAGAGCTAAGAGAGAAAGAGCCCAAAGAGCCAAAGAAGTAGCAGAAGATAGCCCTTGAGGGCCGAAGGAGACAAAAAAGACAAAGCCAAGAAGAGACAAAAAAGCCAAGTGCAGAAACAGACAAAACAATCCAAGTGGCAAAAGAAGGCGTCGACTCAAGGAGTTACTCTAGCGGTTAGAACAGTGCCTGCCAAGTGGTCATCAAAGGGCGCGAACAGTGAACGGCGCGACCCATTTTTATCTATTTTGCATTAATGAGCAGACAAACCGCGTGAATGCCTTCAAGGAGCGGTCTTGTTTGTAGACAAACGGCATGGCCTATGTTTTTTTAAACGCCTAAAGTCAAAACAAGAGCCGACACAACATTATCTATCAAGCGGCTTCCTCTTCCCAATGCTCGAAACGCACATGGGCCACTTGTAAAAGGGCGCCAAAAGGCCTCTTTCTTCCTCTATATATTGTAAACTTCTCACTTGAGAAAGACATCTCTCATATTGTAAGGCGAAGCCCTGCCATTTTTCACCTGAAATCAATAGAATACGCATTTTTTACCTCTATTATATATTGTAAACTTCTCATTTGAGAAAGACATCTCTCATATTGTAAGGCGAAGCCCTGCCATTTTTCACCTGGAATCAATAGAATACGCATTTTTTACCTCTATTCTAGTTGGATATATCTCTAAGTGGGTCTGAGTGTTAAGTCTTGTGTTCAGTCATTGCTTCTTAATGCTTTCACAGGGTTGATACCAATACACTTGGTATAGACAAAGCGCCATTCCTGCAGGTGACAAGAAGCGCTGTATCTAGAGCGCAAAGGTAAAAGGAGCTTACTAGACAGTGTATTTTTCCTACAGCGCCTATGGTAAGTCCTTTTTCTATGTGTTTCCAATAAAGCCTCCCTGTTAAGCTTCTTGCAGTCTGGTCTTTTTCCCAGTTAAAGTGTATGTATGTGTTCTTATGGTTCAGAGTGTGAGTGTGAGTAGATCAAACTTGTTTGATGCATCACCCTCTTAGATTAGGTTATGTTTTCTCAGTAATCCTTCTCCCTTTTCACCCCCCATTATATATATATGTATTAGCAACTTACTGAAATAATTCAGATGCATCAAAGAGAGCTAACCCTTATCTAGAGACTCTCCCCCACAAACAAGAGGGGAGTTTCCATTGTGATGCATGAAAAATAGGAGCTCAGCCACCTGTCAAGGGTGCAATCCGCTGCGTCAACAGTTTTTTGCACGCCCGATGGGACAAAGTTTTTACACTTAATAAAATTTTAGGATTGATGATGGTCCTGTTACAGCAAAATCAACCATTTTCAGCATTTGACGACTCCACTATTAAGAACATCAGTCTCTGATCAAAGACCAGTCTGACCTCCTATGCCTAAAATCACCACACGATCTAATGCTAAGGGTGTCCCTTTCGAATTCATTGAATTGCCTTTGAACTTAGCTAAGTGATTGAGGTTTGAGAGGACTCATCCTTACTCAGCAAATCACTTTCCCAGACGTACCATAAAATACACCTATGCAAGGCCTCGATTGAATCCTATCATAACTATGGCTTTACCTTTTGTGGCTTTTCACGGTCAAAGTCCTTTGAATCTTCGGAATTATGACCCAATTTCAGGAGCAGTCCTTAAAAGTGTGCCTTCCTTTAATGGAGAAGGGCCCATTACTGCTATCGAACACATCAGAAATATTGCTAGCCTCTGCAATATTCACAATGTCACTGAAGAAAATATTGTGATCAGATTGCTGGCATTGTCTTTCAAAGGTTAAGTTCTGGACTGGTATGGGACTTTGCCCATGAATTCAGTCGATTTTTGAAACGAATTGGGCACCCTCTTGACGAACCGATTTGGGAGGAAGAGCGACCACCTCTTACTTGCCGAGCAGCTGTCTACTATGAAAAGAGCTCCACATGAATACATGCAAGATTTCAACACTCAATTTCAGAAGACATGGGATAGAATCCATATTTTGGTAAGGCCAACTCCGAGCTATGCTTTCCTATATTATTTGAAAGCGTTGAACAACGACATTGCTGTTATGATACAGTCCATGGGAGGATATGTGCTGCTTGCCGTCTATGACATAGCTATAGCAGCTGAGAATTGCCTGGTGCAAGCTGAAAAAATAGCTCTTAGGCCTCATATGCCACTCTTTCTTGAAATTCTGCCTCCAATCCAGACTGCTGCTCCCACCTTAGCTCTTCTGCCTGGCATAAAAAAGCCGCCTGCTACTTCATCAAATGACCTCCATGAAGTCAAAAGCCTGTTACAAAGCGTAACAAATGAACTAGTGGCTATTAAAATACAGCAAGCTCAAAACAATCGACCAAATCAAAGATATCAACAGTATGGTCAAGCAAATAGACCCCCTTTCCAAATTACAATCAAGGGCAGGGTCAGTTTGCACAGGCTAGACCTTTTCAAGGCTACAATCCAGGGGCCTCTTCATCATCCAAAGCCGACAAGAACAGTCCAGTTGCTCAACCATGGGATATGGTTGAAATATCTCGAGCCATTTTTTTATTTTTTTTTGATATTGGATTTCAACATTACAAATAAATACCGTTAAGGTTAGAAGATAAACCCAATTGTACTGAAACAACTCTACTACTTTAAATGCTAGAAATGAAACTCAACGTCCAGTATGTGCTACCCAATCCAAGGTGGAGTTGGGGCGACCATAAGACGGAGTAAATTACTAACAAAGGAACTCTACGTCAAGTATGTGCTACCCAATCCAAGGCGGAGTAAGGGGCTACCATATGACGGAGTGAAATTAATAACAATGCTTTAATTGAAATACTGAAGAATGAAACTACTCCACACCCAGCATGTGCTTGCTAACCCCAGAAAGGAAAGTAGCTACCATAGGGCGGAGCTCTACACCCAGAATGTGCTTGCTAACCCCAATAGGGAAAGTAGCTACCATAGGGCGGAGCTATAATTTAATACAATTACTTAATAGAAACTGAACTTTTGAAACCAGCTTAGAACAAATAAAGAATGGCTGCCAGTACTACTGTCAGCTTACAAAATAAGAAGAATTTGCTCTTAGAAAGAAGAAAAACCAGCCACCTATTAAATTATTCAAATGTTCATAACTCACACAAAACTTGTTCAATCTTCCTAATTTCTGTTGCAAAGTCTCTTCCTAAATTTGGCGTCCAAGTTAGCATCAAAATTCAGATCAAATCTGCATCCAAAACGTGTTACACAAATTCCATGCCAAACCCCAAAGGGCGTCCCAGCTGAAAAGGGCGATTTGCTCTAGAAATTCATTGCAAACTCTAAAAATTCTATAAATTAAAGCAAAGGGGCGCCTAAGCCTAGCCAAGACCATGAAATGATACCCAGAACTTTTTTCTTTGTTTTTTCTGATTTATGAGTAAAAACCTAGATCTGTCTTATACAAAATACAATAACTGAATCACTAATAATACCAAATAACTAATAATGAAATAACTGAAATCAATACATAAGTAAATACAAATATCAATAACTGAATCACCACTAGATGCTGTCTTGCAAGCATGAAATGATGCCCTAGCTAAGAGGCCTTCATTCCACGAAGCAGTCCCAGAGCCAAAGCGGCAGCATAACAATGTATTAAACCAAGATGAAGAAATGATAACCCAATGCCTTCTTTTATAGGCTTCAATTGGCCTCCCTTAAAGCCTTATCTCCAAAAGTGGCGCCCCTTTCCATGCAATGATGGCGCCCCCCCTTCAGAGCCCCCTTTTAAAATAACATTAAGTTATTTCGACTAGGCCAAGGTCAACGTTAAAATATAATGTTATTATTATTTTTTCTTATTTAAGTGAAATTAACTTATTCCATCGAGACCGCATTCTGAAGCCCAAAACTGAATGAGTCAACTGAAAAGGAAAATTAACTCCTTGCGACAACCCTACTAGCTGCCAAAAATAGAATTTACTAAAAATAGTAAA
This sequence comes from Torreya grandis, assembly GCA_037957365.1. NCBI lineage: Eukaryota > Viridiplantae > Streptophyta > Pinopsida > Cupressales > Taxaceae > Torreya > Torreya grandis. The sequence continues at coordinate 1,674,486 of JARHVA010003336.1, forward strand.
TTCCTGGAAATGCTCAGAAAACCGAAACAAACATACCTCCGCGAAGCTCTCGAAAAACCCAGAAAGAATTCGCCATCAAAACTTCGAGCAAGAACATCCTAAAAAATAGGAAACCCTCATTTGCACCTTCCGAATAGCCTACGAATTCCCAGAAATAGGCCAACGGTCACTGTGAGATCAGATTTGAAAAGGGGTCATTACAGTCCGCCCTTCCCAAAATTGCTTGTCCTCAAGCAATCGCAAACTAGGATGATGCAAGATCTCATCATTTTTCCAAGTTGCATCCTCCATAGGTAGGTCCTTCCACTTTACCAGGTATTCTCTGATGGTTTTTTCCTCAAAGAACGTTCTCGAACATCAAGTATCTCCTCTGGAATTAGAGCCAACTGTCCCTCTTCATCCAAAGGTGGTAGTTGTGATGAAGCAATCACATTATGTCCAAGTGCCTTTTTGATGCGAGACACGTGGAAAACGTTGTGCACTCTGCTATCAGAAGGTAGCTCTAATTCATAAGCTACTGCTCCAACTTTTTTGATGACCCTAAAGGGCCCATAGAAGCGAGATTTGAGCTTTTCAGCTCCACTTTTCTTGAGAGTAGACTGTCTATATGGTTGTAATCTCAGATATACCATATCTCCAACCTCGAAGGAACGCTCAACATGTCTCTGATCTGCATACAATTTTTGCTGATTTTGGGCAATCTGCAAATTTTCCTTCAAGGATTTCATTATGTCCTGACTATTCTGCAACAAATCCTTGGCTAGGGGTGCTTTGCTGTCACCAAACACTAAATCTGCAAAACTAGGTGCCTCATACCCATAAAGTGCCAAGAAAGGAGACATCTTAATTGACATATGAAAAATAGAGTTGTAGCAATACTCACCAATATGCAGCCACTTGACCCAAGTTCTCTGCTGTTCTGACACAATTTCTCAAGTAGCCTTCCAACCACTTGTTCACCACTTCAGTTTGTCCATCAGTTTGGGGATGGTAGCTAGTGCTTGGGGTGAGCACAGTGCCACTCATTCTGAAGACTTCTTGCCAAAACTTACTTAGGAACTTGCTGTCCCTATCACTCACGATGTTTTTTGGCAATCCATGCAGCTTAAACACTTCTCGAAAAAACAGATCTGCAACTTGGGCTGCAGAAAAAGTGCTAGTAATGGCGAAGAAGTGAGCAAATTTGGTTAACCAATCCACTACTACATAGATGCAATCTTTCCCTTGGGCTTTGGGCAACCCTGTGATGAAGTCCATCGAGATACTTTCCCATTTTTGATTGGGAATAGGGAGTGGCTGTAATAAGCCGGCTGGTAATGTGTGCTCATTTTTATTCGCTTGACAAACAGGACACTCCTGAATGTAGCGTTGTACCTCTCCTTTCAATCCCTTCCTAGAAAACCTTTCTCGGATCTGTCGATATGTCTTGAAAAAACCTTGGTGACCAGCAACTGGAATATCATGAAAAGTCAAAAGAATCTTCTTCAGCTTAGAATCAACCACCAGAAAGATTCTTCCTTTATAATGTATCAATCCCTCAACCACCTTGTACCTTTCATCATGAAAAGTACCCTTAAGAATGCTGGTTGCAAACTGATTTTTAGCATAATCAGCAAGCAACATGTCTCTCCAATCTGCAGTAAGCTCACACAATGAGCTAAGATGAGGTCTCTTGGAGAGAGCATCGGCCACGATATTATTTTTTCCTTTTACATATTCAATATCAAAGTCGTAAGCTTGAAGCTTACTCACCCATTTCTGTTGCCTTTCATTTAGATCTTTTTGGTGCATGAAATGCTTGAGGCTATTGTGGTCAGTCTTAACCACGAACTTATTCCCCACCAAGTACTGTCTGAACTTGGCTAATGCATGCATAATGGCAAGCATTTCTTTGTCATAGATTGAATATGTTCTTTCAACTCCCCGTAATTTTCTGCTCTCAAACACGATAGGGTGTTTGTCTTGCATCAAGACAGCCCTCATTCCTTCACCTGATGCATCACATTGCAGCTCGAATGGCTTGGAGAAATCCGGTATTGCCAAAACCGGACACGAGCTCATGATCTTCTTGAACTTGTCAAAAACAATTTGAGCCTTTTCTGACCAAACAAAGGCTCCCTTTTTGGTGAGATCAGTAAGGGGAGCAGCATTTTGTGAATACCCCTTTACGAATCTCCGATAAAACCCACAAAGACCCAAAAAACCTTTCAACTGAGTTAAGCTCTTAGGAGGTGGCCACTCAACTACTGCCTTGATCTTCTCTGGGTCCACCTTCACTCCCTCAGCACTGACTATGTGGCCAAAGTATAGTAACTCCGTCATTCCAAATTCACATTTGGAAGCTTTTGCAAACAAGCTCTCAGATTCCATGATACTAAGCACTTCCTCCAAGTGCTTAAGATGATCTCCCCAAGTCTTGCTGTAAATCAAAATGTCATCAAAAAATACTAACACAAACCTCCTTAAATGATTCTGAAAAATACGATTCATGCAAGACTAAAAGGTAGCCGGAGCGTTAGTCAATCCAAATGGCATGACTAAAAATTCGAAATGGCCATAGTGGCATCTGAAGGTTGTCTTCTCCACATCATCTGATCCCCTCATTCGAATCTGATGGTAACCTGATCTCAGATCAATTTTTGAGAAGAACTTGGCACCATTTAGCTCATCAATGAGCTCATCTATCCTGAGTATGGGATATCTGTTTTTGATGGTGCTTTGATTCAAAGCACGATAATCCACACACATGCGCATGGTACCATCCTTCTTCTTCACAAGAACCACTGCAGAAGCAAAGGGGCTCTTGCTTGGGCGTATGAAACCCATCTTTAAGAGTTCTTGAATATTCTTCTCTATCTCGTCCTTTTGCCTCTTCGGATACCGATATGGAGTTATGATCACCGGTTTTGCTCCTTCCTTGAGCTCAATGATGTGTTCTGAACCTCTATCAGGAGGTGGTCCAGGAGGTAAATCAACAAACACTTTACTCTTCTTGGTGAGTAAAGATTGAATATCAGGTGGATACTCTATTTTCGTTTCAGCAGGACTAGCCGGAAGAATCATGAATTCCGCGGCCCAATCCACTTGGTCATGTCGTATCAACCTTGCCATCCTTTTGAATGACACAATCTGAGGGCCACCATTTGACATCCCTCTCAACACCACCTTCTTTCCATCGGATTGAAACTTGAGTTCCATAGTTTGCAGATTTAAAGAGATCTCTCCAAGAGATCGCAGCCACTGAATGCCAGGACAACATCCGTATCTCTAATATTCACCACATAGAAGTCATCTTTGACTTCGTAATTGCCCAATTGCATTGACATGTTGGGAACCCTTTTGGTACAAGAAATGTGGAACCCATCCGCCACCATAACTTTGAACCCTTCAAAGTCTTCTGTTTGCAACTCCTTTGCCACCACAGCTTCATCAATGAAGTTATGGGTTGCTCCAGTATCAATTAGAGCAACGATATGCTGCCCTTTGATCGTCCCACGAATTTTGAAAGACTCGTTCTTTTGGAAGCTTGAAAATTGAGCCAACGTACCACCACTTTTTTTTTCGCTTTCGGACTCTTCAGGGGCTCTTTCCACTTCACTATCTTCGGGATAAGATTGCTGGTCCGAAAAATCAGAGTTACTCTCACCAGCTGAATAATACTCAATCTGGTGAAATTTGACTCCCTTTGGGCAAACATGATCTGGAGACCATTTATCTTTACATCGGAAACATAGGCCCTTTCTTCGGAGTTCATTGATAGTTTCCGGATCCAATCTTTTGCCAAGAGGTTTCTGCTGGTTAAACTCCTTTTGGTAAGGCTTTTGATGAAACCTTTTCCCTCTATCCTTCTTGTGGAAGGATGGTTTAGGATGGAACTTAGTTTTGGGAGCAGCCCACTCCATGTTTCTAGCTTTCTTCATTGCTTCTTGTAAGGACGGTGGATCAAAAGCTTTGATCCATCCCTTGAGTGGCTCCATCAAACCTTCGCTGAATAAGATCACTAATCTTCTCTCAGTGATTCCAGTAACCATAACTGAAAGTCTTTGAAACTCAGCTATGTAGGCATCAACAGTGCCATACTGCTTCAACTGCGCCAACTCCCTAAAATGCACTTCAGGGTCCTTCTCGAACCTCTCAATGAATCTATTGGTGAATTCATCATAGCTAGTGATTGATCCATGACCCAAGGTGACTAGGCCATGGTACCACCACTCATGCGCTACCCCATCTAGGTGTAGCATAGCAAATTTAATCGCATCTTCTTCAGCCATTGGCCTAAGAGCCAAATAGTTGTCTAATTTCTGAATCCAGGCTCGAGCAGAATTATTATCACTTCCATCAAAGTGGGAAAGTATTATCTTGTTGATAGCTTGATGCAAGTCTCCTTGTGCTGGAGTTCTTCTTTGGTCATAATTTCTCCCTTGTCCCTTACTCTTTCTCTTATGATCAATAAATTCATTATAGGACATGTCCATTTTGATGTCATCAGGGAGAGAGTCATACTCCGCATGACCACGTCTCAATTGTTCCACAAATGAAGAATTCTCTTCAGGATCAGGTTGGGTATTTACTGGTGCTACGAAGGTGGGTTTGAAGGGCCTTGACGAAATGTAAGTGTTGTTTGAAACCGGTTGAGCAACACTTCCATCAAATTGATTAGAGGCACTAGGCTCTCCTCTATATCCGGAATTGGTCTGGAGAGTTGGGTTCTGACCCACTTTTTCCAACATGAGGGATACCATATCCATTAAGGCATCCATCTTCTTTTCAAATCTCTTTTCGGGACTTAGTGATCTCTCTCTACCCTTCCCACTATCATTTCTAGGGTTGGTAAACCTCTTGTTACCCCCTACTGATCTCTCACCTTTTGCCATATCTATTTCTTGAGAAGACTCCCAATGAGCCCTCAAGATCTCTGAAGCGGTTTGACCTTCGGGACCCTGATACCACTGGAACTGCTTTGCAATTTTCTTATCTTCTCTTGCAATATATCTCTTTTCTCTGTCACTCATAGATGGTTTGTCCACAGGATGGCAGGATACGTGGCTCTGATACCACTGAAATATCCCGAGCCATTTTTTTTATTTTTTTATATTGGATTTCAACATTACAAATAAATACCGTTAAGGTTAGAAGATAAACCCAATTGTACTGAAACAACTCTACTACTTTAAATGCTAGAAATGGAACTCAACATCCAGTATGTGCTACCCAATCTAAGGCGGAGTTGGGGCGACCATAAGACGGAGTAAATTACTAACAAAGGAACTCTACGTCAAGTATGTGCTACCCAATCCAAGGCGGAGTAAGGGGCTACCATATGACGGAGTAAAATTAATAACAATGCTTTAATTGAAATACTGAAGAATAAAACTACTCCACACCCAGCATGTGCTTGCTAACCCCAGTAGGGAAAGTAGCTACCATAGAGCGGAGCTCTACACCCAGAATGTGCTTGCTAACCCCAATAGGGAAAGTAACTACCATAGGGCGGAGCTATAATTTAATACAATTACTTAATAGAAACTGAACTTTTGAAACCAACTTAGAACAAATAAAGAATGGCTGCCAGTACTACTATCAGCTTACAAAATAAGAAGAATTTGCTCTTAGAAAGAAGAAAACCCAGCGACCTATTAAATTCTTCAGATGTTCATAACTCACACAAAACTTGTTCAATCTTCCTGATTTCTGTTGCAAAGTCTCTTCCTAAATATGGCGCCCAAGTTAGCATCAAAATTCAGATCAAATCTGCATCCAAAACGTGTTACACAAATTCCAATGCCAAACCCCAAAGGGCGTCCCAGCGGAAAAGGGCGATTTGCTCTAAAAATTCATTGCAAACTCTAAAAATTCTATAAATTAGAGCAAAGGGGCGCCTAAGCCTAGCCAAGACCATGAAATGATACCCAGAACTTTTTTCTTTGTTTTTTCTGATTTATGAGTAAAAACCTAGATCTGTCTTATACAGAATACAATAATTGAATCACTAATAATACCAAATAACTAATAATGAAATAACTGAAATCAATACATAAGTAAATACAAATATCAATAACTGAATCACCACTAGATGTTGTCTTGCAAGCATGAAATGATGCCCTAGCTAAGAGGCCTTCATTCCCCGAAGCAGTTCCAGAGCCAAAGCGGCAGCATAACAATGTATTAAACCAAGATGAAATGATAACCCAATGCCTTTGTTTATAGGCTTCAGTTGGCCTCCCTTGAAGCCTTATCTCCAAAAGTGGCGCCCCTTTCCATGCAATGATGGCGCCCCCCCTTCAAGTCCCCTTTTAAAATAACATTAAGTTATTTCGACTAGGCCAAGGTCAACGTTAAAATATAACGTTATTATTATTTTTTCTTATTTAAGTGAAATTAACTTATTCCACCGAGACCGCATTCTGAAGCCCAAAACTGAATGAGTCAACTGAAAAGGAAAGTTAACTCCTTGCGACAACCCTGCTAGCTACCAAAAATAGAATTTACTAAAAATAGTAAATTCCTGAAAATGCTCAGAAAACCAAAACAAACATACCTCCGCGAAGCTCTCGAAAAACCCAGAAAGAATTTGCCATCAAAACTTCGAGCAAGAACATCCTAAAAAATAGGAAACCCTCATTTGCACCTTTCGAATAGCCTACGATTTCCAGAAATAGGCCAACGGTCACTGTGAGATCAGATTTGAGAAGGGGTCATTACAATGGTCAAGATCAGGTTGTTTATACAAATGAAATGCCAAGTCACTACACAAATATACAAGACAATCAGGCAGCCGCCCAATTCCCAAGCTTTGAGGCTTCAGTGCAACACGGCATGGGCAGCAGTTAGACTCAGCCGGATTCTACTCTCATGAATCACCTGGAAGGTGAGTTCTATGCAGTCAACTACGTGGGTAGTGCGGACAATCAGGGCGCCTTTGTCACAGCGAACAGAAGGTCCAAAGGGAGAGCAATGGAAAAAGCTCAGGCTGCTGCCCAAACGTTAGCAACACCTTCTTCATCAAATGTAAACCAAAAGGTTCCAAATTTCAGACCGTCGATTGTACCTTCAATGCCTCAGCGTGCGTCTTAGGCCATAAGTAATCCCAAAAATAAATTGAAAGAAGGCAACCTCAAGTCAATGTGGTAGACCAGATGAAGAAGTTGCACATGAATATCTCTTTGTGGTATTCATTGTCAATACCAGGGCAAAAGAACAAGCTGCAAAAGGAATTGCATGCGCTGAATGAACAAACTGTCCCAGCAAAAGCTGATAATGTTCTGATGATAAATGGGCAGCTTTCCACATCAGGTCAAGTTAAGAAAGAGAAAAAAGTTCTTCCTTTTATTTGTCCTTGGTCATAGGAGATTTTTTGGTGCACAATTGCATCATTGACAATGGAGCAAGTACCTCAGTAATGCCCAAATGCATCTCTGATAAGCTGGAGCTAAAATATGAAGAAATGACTAAGGGAGTCTTGCAGCTAGTTGGAACACCAGCAAAGACACTTGGGGTGGTGAAACGTTTGAGCTTGACGCTACACGCTTGCCCGACCTTCTCAGTTCCTCATGATGTGGGAGTGGCGGATGTCCCTCCTTACTTTGCTATTTGCTTGTCCAGGTATTTCACATCCAAAATAGGCGGCTACCTAGTAGCAAACTGGTCTTATCTAGTTTTTAGAACCAAGTATGAGACTAAGGTTAAGATTGAATCGGAGCCTCTCCACAGAGATCATCTGGAACCATACTCGCTCAAAGCGGCAAATGTCAGCTACGCCATTATTGACCAAGAAGAGTTCCAAGTGGATCAATCTCCATCCTCTGCCCTTGAAGGAGTTGCTAACCTACTCTTAGACGAATGGAAAAGTGACAACTTCGAGCATGATCCTTACAAATTCATAGAAGACGCAGGGCTTAGAATTTATTACATGCACGAAGAGAGTAATTTTGTACCAAATCTTATGAAATGAACCAAGAAAGCTCAGGTTTATGGCAGTTGTGCTTTGATGGCTCAAGAAGTAAGTTGAAAGCTGGTGGTAGAGTGGTGCTAGTTTCTCCTTCAAAGGAGAAATACTTTTTGGCTTTCAGGGTCCAATTTTCTTGCACAAGCAATGTTGCGGAGTACGAATCCCTCATTCACGGTTTAGAGTGAGCGAGGAAAAGAGGAATCAAAGAGCTGCAGGTTTTCAGTGACAGTGAGTTGATTGTCAATCAGGTAAGAGGCCAAAATTTGACAAACCATTCTTTATTGAAGTCCTATAAACATAGGGTATGGGACTTAGTGGAGAATTTCCTTGCTTTCAATGTCACCTCCATTCCTAGAGAGCATAACAAGCAAGCAAATACGCTGGCAGCAGTTGGTGCCCAGATTGATATCCCTAGGGAAATAGGCCGAGATCGCAGTTCACGCCACTTGAAGGTAGTAATCCGGCCCTCTGTACCTGACAACATCACTAACTGACAGGCTTTTGACGACCAACAAATAGCACTCTTTTTGCAAGAAGACGCTGAGTTCGTTACTAAAAACCAGGGAAAACTACAGCAGCAATATGGCAGCCAAATTGTTCAGCTGAAGAACAATAAACTCCCCAAAGGCTTGGTCACTCTAGAGAGTATCTTCAATGAAGATGACCAATTGAAAAGCGACAAGGCAAGCATCACAACGAAGCATGAGAACTATGAGAAGGTTGAAATATTCAAAGATAAGCTGCTTGCACTTGGGAAAGTGTGCACGGACCGTGAAAAACAGGCCTTCATCTTGTTGTGCCAAGAGTTTGTTGATGTCTTTGCTTGGGAATATAGCGATTTGAAGGTTTCGACCCAAGTCTGGGCCAACATACTATTGCGCTGGAAGAAGGTGCCAGGCCGATCAAGCAGAAGCAAAGGCCTTTCAACCCAAAAATTGAGCCTCTCATGTAAAAGGAACTCAACAAGTTGATTGAGTCCAGAATAATATTTCCAATTAAACACTCTTCTTAGCTGGCCAATCTTGTTCCTGTCCGAAAAAAGAATGGAAGATCAGGTTAGACGTAGATTTCAGAGACCTCAATAGAGTCTCTTTGAAAGACCATTATTCTCTCCCAAGCATGGAGTAGATCCTTCAAATGGTGACCGGCATCGAGCGTTTTTCCCTCCTGAATGGGTATTCAGGATATAATCAGATTTTGGTGCAAGACTGTAACCAATACAAGACAGCCTTCACTACCAAATGGAGGACGTTTGCTTATAGGAAAATGCCATTCGGACTATCCAATGTTGGTGCCACCTTTCAGCAAGCCATGGACATGGCCTTTCGAGACCTGATAAATAACATTGTGCTGGTGTATCTTGATGATGTGACAGTTTTCTCCAAGGAGGCGGGCCAACACATGAAACACCTCAGACAAATCTTTGAGAGGTGTAGAGAGTTCGATATCTCTCTCAACTCGAGGAAATGCGTGTTCGCTATTCATGAGGGGAAACTCCTTAGCCATGTTTCCAAAGAAGGCTTGACCATTGATCCAGAGAGAGTTCGCTCCATCTTGGAGTTGTCCTTGCCTAAACACAAGAAGGCCCTGCAGAGCTTCTTCGGCAAAATAAATTTCATTCGGAGCTTTATTCTGAATTTTGCGGAGGTAGTCAAGCCATTGACCTCTATGCTGAAGAAGGATGAGAAATTCACGTGAACAACACAAAAAAAGAACAGTTTTGAAGAGATCAATCAAGCTATAGCCCAGGCTCCTACTTTGATCAGCCCTGACTTCACCAAAGATTTCAACCTCTACACCTTCGAAAATGAAGAGGTAATCTCTGCCATGCTTACCCAAGTAAACGATGATAACTTTGAACAACCACTTGCATTTTTTAGCCAAGGCCTAGAAGTTTTTGAGGTCAGATATACATATGTGGAGAAGCAAGTCCTTGAAGTCATACGGAGTCTAAAGAAATTCAGGTATATGCTGTCCAATAGTAGAATTCACCTCATGGTTCCACATCCCGGCATCAAAGATTTCTTGACCAACCGTGACCTGAATGAAAAGAGAGCGGGGTGGATCACTAAGGTAATGGAATACGATGTAGATATCAAGATCACCAAGTTGGTAAGAGGGAGAGACTTGTGTGAACACCTTGCTGCAGACTTTAAACAACAGAAAGAGGACAATTTGTTAATTCATGATGCTGCTACAACAGAAGAACCAGCTGTCATGAAGGATTGGACATCAGACTTGAGGCATTTTCTTCTCACTGATGAGTGCCTGCAGGGCCTTGATAGGACCAAGAGGAGATATTTCAGACTCCAGTCTCTCCCTTATGTCCTGATTGATGGAGTGTTGTTCAGAAGGGATCTCTCAGAAGTCCTTTTAAGGTGCATAGACCCAAGTCAGGCCGACAGAGTGCTGTCCAAGTTCCATGATGGGCCAACCAGCGATCACTTTGCTCCTAGGGCTACAGCTGCAAAAATAATGAGAGTTGATTATTTCTGGCCCACTCTGTTCAGGGACACCCGCGCTTGGGTACGAAACTGCCACAAATGTGCACTTTTTGATGAGAAAAAATGGCTCGTTGCCATGCCTTTATAGCCTATTCAGGTGGAGCAGCCATTCATGCAATGGGGCCTTGACTTTATATGGATGATTAACCCTCCCTCCAGTGCTGGACACAAGTGGGTTTGACCGCCACAGATTATTTCACAAGATAGGTAGAGGCTGTCGCTTTGAAGGAAGCCAACGAAAGTGCAATCTTGGATTTTTATGATTTGGGGTTATAGCTACCATAATCTCAAATAACGCTTTAGCTTTTTTGGAAACTAAAACAAGTGAATGGGCGCTGAGATATGGTATCTATCTTAGCACTTCGTCCAATTACTACCCACAGGGGAATACGCTGGTTGAGTCCACCAATAAGAATCTGATCAGGATCATCAAGAGAACAATGGAGGAGAATCAGACTTGGCATGCCAAGTTGAAAACAACCCTGTGGACAGATAGGGTCACTCCAAATAAGGCAATTAGCAACTCGCCGTACACGCTCATATATGGAAAGAAAGTTAGGCTTCCCCTTTCACTTGAATTGCCAGCCTTGGACCTTGCTCACCAGCTGCAGTTAGAAGAAAGCAACAACATGGAGGTTAGGCTATGCGAGCTGATGGAGCTCCAAGAGACAAGGGACCAGGTTATGGCTTCTATGCCCAGCCGCTAACAACAAACGAAGAAACACTTCCGACAAGAAATCTTCATCAAAAGGTTTCTTTGAAGAAGACATCGTCCTGAAATGGGATGCGAACCGAGCTAAGCCTGAAAAGCACGCAAAGTTCGATGCCCTATGGAGTGGTCCATACGTCATCACTCAGTGTAAGCAGCACAACGTGTTCCAACTCTCCAAGTTGGATGGTGAAGAACTGTATATCCCAGTTAATGAGACACATCTTAAGCATTATCACTGAGCCCTTCTCCCATCATGTATATATTTTCCTTGCTTTTTCCCTGTTTTCCCTAAGTGTTTTTGCACATGTTAGTAGTTTTCTTAGTCTTGAGTGTGTTTTCGTTTCCTTTTGGGGGTAAAACCTTCGTGATTGATTCTTGGATATCTCGACACGGTTGCTAACTCTTTCAAAGCTGCATCTCGACTCCGTGCCAAATGGACTTTAAGGCAACTGATTTCTAAGCATAGTAGGCATGCTTCCCTTAGGAGTCGCCAATTTGTTGACCATTTTTGGTCCAACAGGCCAAAATCAGTCTCCTTCCCTCTCTGTTGTTCTGAGCTAGTTCATTTTTTGACTCTGCATTCTTGTTTCTACGAACTCTGCAGGCTGTTTTCTATGGACTCTACAGTCTTGTTTCTATGAACTCTGCCAGCTGTTTTCTACGGACTCTGCAGGGTTGTTTCTACGGACTCTGCAAATTGTTTTCTACAGACTCTGCAAGAAAGAAACAAGTTCCCAACACTTAGGCGCAAAATGGACCATTCCAAGTGCCCTTGCGGAGGGCAGAGAACACTTCCAAAGGGATCAAAGAGAATGCCAAAAGGGTAAGTTTTTCTTTGAAAAAGTGAACAAGGCAAGTTGGAATTCCTTCGGATTTGTTCAAGGCCTACAAGAGAATTTCTTCAGACAAAATGCCCGAAGGAATTCCTTTGGACATTTTGTTCGAAGAAATTCATAAGGCAAAGACAATGTCTTTCGGGATAAAATCCTGTGGCAAAATGTTAAGGCAATTCCTTCGGACAAAAAGTCCGAAGGAAAAGCTCGAGGGAATAAACAAAAAAAACAAAGGAAGAAATCCTTTGGACATTTTGTCCGAAGGATTTCAGGACCAAGGAGCCCGAAGGACCCCGAAGGGCAGGTGCCCTTGCGAGGGACTCTCGGCCAAAAATGGACACTTCTCCAAAGCCGAAGGGACACTTCCCCTTTGGGAAGGATCAAACAAGAAAGCCGAAGGAATTGCCAAGAAGGGTGACAGGCCCGAAGACGTCAAAATCGATCACGGCGAACTAGCCGTTGGAGGTTCAAACGCCCAGTGACGGGTGCACAGACGTCAAAGTTGGGCACCATGAACTAGCCGTTGGCTTTCAAATGGCGACGGGCCCGCGAACGTCAATTTTACGACAATGAAATAGCCGTTGATCTTTTGAGCGCCAACCAGAAGGGAGCCCAAAGAGCTAAGAGAGAAAGAGCCCAAAGAGCCAAAGAAGTAGCAGAAGATAGCCCTCGAGGGCCGAAGGAGATAGAAAAGACAAAGCCAGGAAGAGACAAAAGAGCCAAGTGCAAAAACGGACAAAACAATCCAAGTGGCAAAGAAAGGCGTCGACTCAAGGAGTTACTCCAGCGGTTGGAATAGTCCCTGCCAAGTGGTCATCAAGGGGCGCGAATAGTGAACGGTGCGACCCATTTTGCATTAATGAGTAGACAAACCGCGTGAATGCCTTCAAGGAGCGGTCTTGTTTGTAGACAAACAACGCGGCCTATATTTTTTTAAACGCCTAAAGTCAAAACAGGAGCCGACAGCATTATCTATCAAGCGGCTTCCTCTTCCCAATGCTCAGAACGCACACGAGCCACTTGTAAAAAGGCACCAAAAGGCCTCTTTCTTCCTCTATATATTGTAAACTTCTCATTTGAGAAAGACATCTCTCATATTGTAAAGCGAAGCCTTGCAATTTTTCACTTGAAATCAATAAAATACGCATTTTTTACCTCTATTCTGGTTGGATATATCTCTGAGTGTGTCTGAGTGTTAAGTCTTGTGTTCAGTCATTGCTTCCTAATGCTTTCACACACTTGATACCAATACACCTGATATAGACAAAGCGCCATTCCTACAAGTGACAAGAAGAGCTGTATCTGGAGCGCAGAGGTAGGAGGTTACTAGACAGTGTGCTTTCCCTACAACGCCTATGGTAAGTCCTTTTTCTATGTGTTTCCATTAAAGCCTCCCTGTCAAGCTTCCTGCAGTTTGGTCCTTTTACCAATTAAAGTGTATGTGTTCTTATGGTTCAGAGTGTGAATGTGAGTAGATCAAACTTGTTTGGTGCATCACCCTCTTAGATTAGGTTATGTTTTCTCAGTAATCCTTCTCCCTTTTCACCCCCCATTATATATATATGTATTAGCAACTTACTGGAATAACTCAGATGCATCAAAAGGAGCTAGCCCTTATCTAAAAACTCTCCCCCCAATTTTGCCAGACCCACAGGCAAGAGAGGAGTTTCCATTGTGACGCATGAAAGACAGGGGCTCAGCCTCCTGTCAAGGGTGCAATCCGCTGCGTCAACAGTGACCTTAGGCATGGGATGCCAGGCTGATCATTAACCAAAGACTGAGTCCCTAAAATGGAGTCGCCAGATGTTGGATTATAGCTCCTTTTGGATTTTTTATCATAACAGGACCAACACCAAACCTAAAACTTACAGGACACAAAATTTCGTCCCACCGGGCATGCCAAAAACTGTTAATGTTGTGGATTGCACCCTCTAAAAGGACTCAGCTCCCTTCCTCCACGCGACACAATAGAAACATTCCTCTTGTTGTGGGTAGCAAACTTGAGGGATGAATCTCTAGATTAGGGGCTAGCTCCCCTTGATGCACCTTGAAGCCCTAGATTTCCTACTGCTAACAATGGGGGGGTGAAAAGAGAGAAACTAAAAAAAAATAGAACCTAACTAATGTGGTGATGCACCAAACTTGTTGGTCTACTCAGCTTTTACCTACACTTTACACCAAGGAGAAGCAGACACTTCATTTGAATGATAAACTGACTGCATCAGTGTTTCAACAAGGGATCCTATGGAGGTATAGGGAGGAAGAAACTACCATAGGCGTTCCAAAGACACTATTGGGCAGTGTATTCATATGCGCCTATACTTTGCGCTGGACACTTCTTGTTGACCTGTAAAGAAGAATTCACAATACACTAGATATGCTGGTATAAACCTATGAAAGCATTAAAAAAAATGACTGAACATAAGATGATACCATAGACATGCAAAAGTACAAGCTCAAATGGAAGTAAAACGCTTCTTTTGATTCAAGGTAAATTTCTTCAGGGTTTCGCCATACAATGCTAAGAGATCCCCTTCTTCAAATAAAAAGTTACAATTATATAGAGAACTTGAAAAATAGATCATTGACCAGTCAAGGGAAAGAAACCCATGCTGTATTAATCACTCTTGCAACGACCACCAGCTCATGCTGTTGTCGTCTCCTCTTAAATGCGTATGGGAAAACCATGTTGTAGGTGCTTAAGTCGCTGCCCTTATTGTCCAGGCCTGCAAGAGCATGGGTTACTCCTAGCAACCAACAAGGCCATCCCCAAGATATGTTGACTATGCCATGCTCTCTTCAATGTTGAACGCAATTGGCTATTCATTAATGGCAAAACAAAAAAACACGGGTTGCTCCTCTTCAATGCTCGCAACCAATCCCTTTATTGGTTTTCGGTGGAGACTATTTCACTTAAGTGTATTTACTTCTCCCACTGACAACTCCTGTGCCACCTGCCTTGGTCTAGTTCATCCTTGGGTCTGCGCTTTGACTTGCTACGCCACCTGGAGCATTTTGAACTTTTGTCTCATGTGCGTGTGGCCATGTTCTGGGTTACCCGCTTTGTTTTTTCTTTCCTTTCTATTTTTTCCCTTTTCCTGACAATTTGGGCTCTCGATGCTTATGAATTTTCTCCCAGGCTCCTTTCTTTGGCGGGTCGCTGAGTCGTTCCTCGGACTCTCGGGCTTTTGAATTCCTTCGAACAAAATGTTCGAAGGAATTCCTTTGGACATTTTGTTTGAAAGAATTCTTCCTTTTTTGGGTTTGCACTCTTGGACTTTCTTTCCTTCGTTCCTTCGGACAAAATGTCCGAAGGAATTCCTTTGGACATTTTGTCCGAAAAAATTCTTCTTTGATTACTTCCCAACGGCTAACTTACTACCTTGAATTTGACGTTCGCAGTGTTGTCACCAAACATTTGAATCCCAACGGCTAGCTTACTACCCTAAATTTGACGTTCACGGACTTGTCACCCCCTAGGACAATTCCTTCGGCATTTTGCAAACAAACTTTTTCGAAGGGAAAGTGACCCTTCAGAAAAATTGAAAAGGTCCTCTTTCAAAGCCAAGTGCCCTCCGCAAGGATACCTACCCTTCAGACTTTGGTCTTCCAAATTTTTTCAGACTTTCTTCGACTGTCAAATTTTTTCGGACATTTTGTCCGAAAGAATTCTTCCTTGAGTTTTTTTCTCCTTGGATTTCCTTCGGGCAAAAAGTCCAAAGAATCCTCTTTTGACTTGTTACCTTTTCTGAAGGGCAAGTCCCTTTTGGGTTTCTGCCTTGCCCTTTTAGTTCGACCAGCTGCCCTCCGCAAGGGCAATTCGAGTCCAAAGTTACCCTTCGAACTTTTTGCAAAGGTCCACTTTGCTCATGCCTGCCCCTCGCAAGGCTCTTTGGCCTCCAAAGTCGCCTTTCAGAAGAAATGTAAAGCTCCCGCTTGCCGCCTAAGTGCCCTCCGCAAGGGCACCTACCCTTCGGACTTTTTGCAAATGACCCTTTGGCCTTTTGAACTTGGTCTATATTGCTGATAAAAATCTCTCCTAAGTAATTTACTTGCCTTGTGAAGCATCTGAAACCAAATTGAATATCAAGCCAATTCTTGCGAATTTTTTACAAGGTCACCTGTCAAACCCGAAAGCACTTGACAAGCAAAAGAGGAAAACACCTGGTTTTTCCATGGAAAATGACCTGACAGAGAAAAATGCACAAGGCAGCTAAGGGATGAACTAGCCAGAACCTAGATCGAAAGACTCTTGCAATAAAGGAATAGGGGTGCCCAATTCGTGGCCTGCAGGACCAAAAATTGATCAACAGTAACCATTGTATACTTTATTTCTGTCTATAGGTAGAGGCAGTTGAACAGTGACATATAGCTACAAGAATTGAAGGATCCCTCTATAAAATGCCACTCAGAAAGTATAAATAAATTAAATTCACTATTTGGCTACATGGTGCCTACTGGTCTAAGAAATTAAAAGATCGCAATGCCTAAAATAGAAATTCTGGCAGGAACTTCAAGTACTAATGCATTCATTTGCAAATTGGTGACTCAAGTCTAAAGCACAATTAAGTTGTCCATTTGTTCCATGGAATTAATGCACCTTTTTACAATATACAATTTGAATACAGCTGTGTTAAAGTTTGGTTTCAGCATAAGATTTAAATTAAACAGACTACGAGAAACTTTTATAGGAGTGAATGCCACAAAGATACCTTATTGTCTCAGAGTTGATGTGCTGGATCAAAACATATAGGAAATCCCCTAATTCATATTGCAAGTAATTCATAAATCACTATTATGTCTGTCTCTGCTATCTAGATACTAGTATGTATATGTTACAAGCAAGGTTGGGGAACATACTCAGATAGGCAAGACAACAGGACCTCATTTGGCACACTTCAGGCCAGAAAAGACTAGTAGCTGTAACACGCCTAAGCAACTTTCCATGGGAGGTGAGGAATGAACTTCTCACCCTTACCTTACAATTCACTTGAGGGTCAAGACTGACCACAAAATAAGCACATATGGCAGTACGTTAGGTATTGAGTAGGATTTCATCTCATATTGAAATATTTAAACTATACTAAAATCTCTCTTTTTGCTGTCTCTAAACATGCAAGCGGTGAATCAGTTGCATATAGCCACATGGAAATGACTGTCGGATATGGGAATCTAGTGGGAAACTTGAGCTGGCCATATAATTTTCCTCCAGATGCACAAAACTCTTGTACGATAGTGTTATTCTTACTATACCTTAGTGCTTGAGCATATTTGAATCCATGCTAAGTTTCTACATGTTCTTATTCTTGAGCTATATATTCCAACTTGAGGGAGGATCACTCCATAAAACACCACCATAAAAGAATGTATGAAGAGCCCCATCACTGGTGGCTGAATAGGATCAATCGATTTGAAGATGAAGAAATGACGACTAGGAAAGTTTAGCTTACTTTTGGAAGAGATTATGGCATATAGCTATTTTAATATGTCAAGAAATTCACTGCCATGTATGTTTGTAAGTATGTTAGGGAAGAGTTTTTAATCCTAAACCTTCAAGTATATATCTTCTATGATGTTTTCAGAAATATAATATAGCATCTTTTTAATTTAGTAGATAAAAGTAAATTAACTTATGTCGAAATGAGAGTATGGCACTTGATACAGGTAGTAGTTCAGTCCTATCTTTTTATAGAATACCAAAAAACTACTATCTCACATTGCCAAAGGCATAACTTTACAATCATAGGTCAAAACAACTCCATTCAAAATGCATTGCAAAGCTTGGAACGTGTACAAGATGAATGGGTGCAAATCTCTGTCAATAAAATTTCGACCCCCAAAATCCACTCTGAAAGACCAAAAAATAGCCAGCTAAAATTATGACACAAATTTGGGTATTATTTTTGACTTTGTTTGTCCATATCCACCAACCCAGTTTCTCCTCGTCCATGCATAAGGATGACTTCTCGGATTCCAAAAGAAGAATGCTTCGTCTACCCTTTCGAGTCTTTTCATTTCTTGATGTACTTGGTTTTATATAGTAAGGTGTTTCATTCCAAAAAACTCAAGTAAAGAGTAGTTTTGTAGCAAAATATATCTTTGTAGAGATTGCTACCCATTTCTAATATGCCAAGAAAAATAGAGAGCAGATGGCGGTAGCTTCACATCTCTTCTCAGAGATCACTATCTTAGTTTGTAATAGCATCAAAAAAATAACTTGCGTCTCTTCTCAGAGATGGCCATACATATCTCTCATATTAATAAAGCGGTGAATCCTTTTATTAGGAATTTCTTCTTTTGGTGTATATTTATGTTTCCATTTATTCATGGTTCATTTAGCCACACTTATGCACCTATCTCTATGCTCTAACTGTGGTAATTAGTTGCTTTGACCTTTAAGGCATTAGCACGTTAAGTTCCTACAATTGATTGTGTTATCCATTAAGTTCCTAAAATTTAATGTGTTGTCCATCGGATTCCCAGTCTGATCCGGATCAACAGTAGTCAACTATCTCTAACTCATCATACGTGGGGAAATATTAAATGTAGCATCACTTAATTTGATAAATGGACCAGAATACTAGTAAACATTTGTAAACCCATTCTTGCACTAGGAACTTTGATATAAACGTTAAAGAATTAGGGCATTACAATCAAATTATGTTAAAATAGGATAAAATATAACTAAACCATTCTACACACTAGAATCCATAACAACAATGAATATTGGTTAAAATCGTATCCCTCCCTCCCTCTTTCTCCCTCTATGCCAAAAACAGAATGGGCACTCCAAGCCTACTCTATATAGCTCCTCCTCGTCAAGGTAGCAAAAATGAATAATCGTCAAAATTGTATACACATTATTTTTTTGGATTGAAAAGCATTATCTATTAATATAAAGCAAAAGTATACATCGCTAGTTGTTCAAATAAGTGTGAGGAATGGAATCACACTCCTAGAGAAAACATCATGTCGATCCCATAGATCGAGAGACTACTAAGCGACTTTAATTAGCTTATATACAATTAGAAAAAGGCTACTAAACATATTTTCAATCGAATAAAGTATAACATGACATGCAACAAGATAAATAGCCCATTAGGAAACCAAATGCCAAGGTGCAAGAACATTAGGTCACAAGAACAACCAGAGCAGATGGCAGAGGTGGAGGATCATCCAGCTTGTCACCCCAACCACCAACAACTAGTGAATTTGTCGTATAAGTTACAATCTCCCACCCATCATTAGCTTTATCTTTGTTTGCAACTTTACATCATCCTCTAGATCCTATATGCACAGGGAATTTGATAAAACCAAACAAGGGAATTTCCCTTGCTTCTGAGCCATCCATCCACCAACGTTAGGGAACGCAAACCCACCACCACAAGAGCTATGACCAAACGAAGGATTTCGTGAACATGAAAAAGTACTTTGATGCCTACTCCATCAACAATATCTACCATGAGCTCCATAGCCACGTCCCTAAGAAGGAGACTATCGACAAGAAGAATTTGCAGGGAACCCACTAACTACAAATGGAGCACTCTCCCAATGGTCCGATAGAGATTAAAGGTGCTCAACCTCCAGATGGACCTTCTCAACTTGCCCTTGTATCTATAACATCACATTGGAAATTACTTGCACTTTATTAGTAATAAAAAAAAAATCAAGAGATAAATGGTTACAAATAGCATTGTTTCTTCCTTCCAAAAACTAAAAAAAATCAAAATGAAAAATGTGCCATATTTGGTTGTAGTATGCAAGTATCGTGGTCAAATCCCCTAAGAGCATCATTTTCCGTGAAAATAAATACGGACAAAATAGTTAGAGGGTGTGAATCCATTTCTAGTCTGACCAGGCACGCTAGCAAATCTAGAGGAGATGCTTGTGAAACTCAAGTTGTTGGGAAGAACAGCATAAAGGATTAGCAACCCAAGTGAAAACTCCTATTTCCTACAAGGAGGCCTTCGAGAAGTATACACCAAAGAAAATGTGCCTACTTGGGCTCAAGGATAGCTTTCCAAATTTAAATGAACCTTCGGTGCCAAATTTATGCAAAAGAGTGAACCTTCCAACGAGTGTTTAAAGAATGCACTTGAATGTGTTGAGGAGAGAGTAACTGATAACCAAGTCAAGATTTATACCGGAGAAAAGGAGCCTCAACATACCACTTCCATTCTATCCACCCCCTAGAAGGTGATTGAACACAAATCTGATGAAGATGTTCATCTGGAATAGCCTATGTATCTCAATGGAGGAAAGATCAATGTTGTTAAGCTGTAACTAGTCACAAATGATAGGCCATGCTCGGGACTGTTTTCAAAATAGGTCAAATATGACCTTAATTCCTTTTTTGAAAAGTTTGAGACTCTTCACTGAAGGAACCATGGTAAAGGGAACATTATATCAAGAGAGGACTAGGGACCATCATAGGGAATGAGAGTTTACAGACAGCCAGATCTGAAACTATTCCCATCCCAAATTAGATGTGGCTTAATCAACTCCCAGGTTTTCTATACACTCTAGGCTACAAAGATTCCCACAAATTTGACTAGAACTTGAGTAAGGAGAAAAAACTGAATACCAAGACCCTTCCAAATATTTCTACCATAGGGACTACCCTGAAAGATGCAATGCCAAAGTAAGACCTTTTAGGAATCATCTCCTTCAAGGGCATAAATAATCTATTTGACACAAAGCACAGAGCCTCAATCTTTGACATTAAGCAAGCCAAGACCTTCTAACTCCATAGGTTTGCAATAGATATCCTAGGAAACTCTGTGTGAGCCTTTAAATCCTTTAGCATTGGTCTAACAAACATCCCTTAAAAGGCATTCCAATTTAGCTATGCATCCTGTGAAGGTGCTCAGCTGGAGGAATAATATGTGAGTTGTTGCAAGGACCTTAAGATTAAACCTAGAATTTCCCAACCAAAGAGGAGTTTTGTGACCCAATAAGTAATATTTTTCTTAACTCTCTAAACCACATAGTTCCATAAATTACAAGGAGAAACCTCGAAGACAAAGGGAATGCCGGGGACTTTAAATTGTTCTCCAAGTTGAATCCAATACCACTTGTAACCCTCTAACCAGGGAGGTAAGGGGGTGTCAGACAACCCATAGCATTGTGTTTTCCTCCACTTAATAGAGTATTTAAAGGCTAGACAAAAGATCTCTAGACACTCCATGTCATTAGCTACAAATGTTTTTTTTTTTAACAAGAGTGAGGGAGGAGTCATTAGCAAAATGTCCATTGACCATCTACTTATGAAATTGAGGAAGAGAAATACCTTTGACTAATTCTTTGGAAGTGTAATCAACTAAAAATTATTTACCATCTCTCTCTATCTGTCTCTTTGTCATTTCAAGTTACCTAATTCAATTTCCCCATTCATTCCAGCACTTAGGTAGGTCTGATTTCTTATATTTGCCATATTTATCTAGTTCTCCCTTGTGCCATCATTTTACATAATTGGCATGGAGTTTTGAACACTTATGACTCTTTTTGTATAGCTATGGGAAGGAGTTAAAGTACAACCTTGCCTGATGGATCTATACAACCCAAATTGGTTTGATTAAACCCCATTAATGGTGATACAAGCCCTAGCATCCTAAAAAACATACCAACAGTTTGCACAAATTTGGTCCCGAACCTTAACACTTGGAGCATGGCAATGATAAAAGTCCAACTATGTCATAAACTTTCTCAAAATCAATTTTGATGAATAGAGCTTTTTGTTGTGCAGCAAGACAATTCCATCCCTTCCCATGCTACAATTACATTATCAAGTGGATGAACCTAATTTGCTTTTGTTGGATGATGAGAGGCAACGAGTACCTCACATGCAAAACAAGAGCTTTGGCAATTATCTTGTAAGACACATTCAAGACAGCGATAGGGCGCCAATTAGTGATGATCTATGGGTCCCCAATCTTGGAAATGAACGTGATGTTTCCCTGGTTAATGAATTTACCAAGAGAATTGGTCTACACAGCTTCTGGGTAGACTTTGTGCAAGTCCGGACCCATAACACCCCAAAGAACATGGTACAATTCTCAAAGGAACCCATCAATTCCAAGGGCCTTATCAACAGCCCTATAAGTTATTGCCTTACGAAGATCATCAATTGAAAGTAAACGATCATAGATGACCTATTATAGACTGGATTGCACCCTTGCGAGAGAGTTCTTCAGGGTCTCTCACTTCCATCTATAAGCATGGGAACAACCTCAGGATGTGGGTGTCCTATGGCAAGGTTGAACCTCTAGACTTTTTTATGAGGCTAGTTCCTCAGGTGCTTCACTTCAGCTCTTTGGGTTTCTACGCTAAATTCTACTAATGACCAAGGAAAAGGGGAGAGAGATTACTTGAAAATAAAATGAAGCTAAGGGAGGTGATGCACCGAAAGCAAGTGATCCACCTGGCTTGGGAGAGACACTAATTCAGCATAAGACAAGTTGGCTTACACAACCTCCTAACCATCTAACTTGCATAAGTATTTCTTAAGCTAAGATTACTGAACCACACATGAGGCAAAGAGGAATTTCAAAATTCACACCAAGCAACCATTAATGGCCGAAAATCACGAGTTCAGACCTACAATTAACTGGAAAGTACCTGAAAACAAGCAAGAAAGAAGGGCAACAAGGTTGGAAGGATGCTTATTCACAATGCTATTAGTGCACAAGCTAACTCAACGCAATTTTCAGACAAAGAGATAGGTAAAAACAATTTTAAGGTTCATTACACAGCGATTTTCGCAGAGTGATTTTATCACCAGTTCGAGGATACATTTCTAGGCTCCAAGGCCTCTATTTATAAGGAAAGGGAGAAGAGAGAAAGGGAGGAATGAAGAAGTCACAGATGGCTGACACCACCTGTTGTCCTTCCCTGATGTTCATAAATGTGTCGTTCTAGATCGCCGCCCAATACTCTTGAGCCCCTCTCGTCTTTAAGACTTTCATTGGCTCGTCTGAAAAGTCATGCTATGAACAGTTGAAATGTTTCTTCTTGGCGTGATGCATTTAAGTGTCGAACAACGATTGCAGGCAATGAACCATGACGGATGGGAGCCTTCATAACTTCCAGCTACCAGCTGCTCAGACTCTCCCATGTTTATTGAACATCCATGTGCCACTTGTCCTTTATTGATTGGCCCTTTCTACTCCAGTTGCGCCACGTGGCAGCCTTCCATTCGTTGCATCATGATTCTAGTGTTGCCAGACCAAGCTTAAGTCGAGCCCTCAGAGAATCCCAATTTACTCTATGCAAAGTAATTCGGGTTCTTTGGCCTCTCCAACTTAGGACTTTCTCAGATCCTTCACTTATAAAGCCTTTTAAGTAGAGTACTTTGAGAAACCCAATTTACTCTATGCAGAGTAATTTGGGTTCTCTAAGCCTGCTTCCGGCTTGTCCAGCTTGAAGTCTTCTCACTTTGTTGCTTTCCAAGCCTTAAGACTTTGGGATTTTCAAACCGGGTTACTTCCAACGGCTAGTCACTTATCCTAATTTTGACGTACATTGGCCCGTCATTTCCTTCAGACACTTGGTCTTGGGTTTCTCTCTCGATTTATTTATTTCAGGGAAATCTCCCAAAGGAATTTCTTTGGACAATTTGTCCAAAGGAATTCCTTCAGACTTTTTGTCCGCGTTTGTCTTTGGAAACTACCCTTCCGACTTTTCAAAATGGACTTTCCCGAAGGGTAAGGGACCCTTCAAGCTTTCTGCATGTCCCCTCGGATTTCTGCAAATGATCCTCCCGAAGGGAAAGACACCCTTCGGGAATTTTGAAATGGTCCTCCCAAATGGTAACATACCCTTCGGGAAAGTTGCAATTGTCCACTTGGAGAAGAAAAAGCCCTTCGAAAAAGTTGAAGTGTACCTTCAAGAAAGTTGACTGGTCCCTTTTTGCCCTAAAAAGACCCTTCAACATTTTGAAAATGCCCTTTGGATTTTTGAAAAAGACTCGTCTCTTGAAGAACCCGAGAAGCACCATTTTTCAAGACCAAATCGGGTTTGTCAAGCCCCTTTACTTATTTCGGGTTTTTGACTGCTCACAACTTATGAACCAAGTAGTGCCCCTTGGAAAACCCGAAATACACTGTCTATAAGTAATTCGGGTTTGTAAACCCGAATTACTTCTACTTATGAAACATTTAGAAGCTAAGCACTGCTAGAAACCCGATTTGCACTGTGCCTTCAAAAAACTCGAAGTTGTCATTGCTGGAAAACCTGAAGTCCTCCCAAAGACCTACCATTTTCTTCCCTGAAAGCTCCCTTTTCCATACTTAGGTAAACTTTGATATGTGGGCCAAAAAATGGCCAACATGACCCTTTAGCCCTTAGAGATTACAATAAACCACTTGCAAACATTTTCTAAAAGCATCTTTAGGTCAAAGAAGTTGGCTAAGCATAAAAAACACCATGGTAATGGGCTACATAAGCTCTCAGAATATCCAACAATTTTGTGAGACGTTGGTAAGCATCACAGATGGACTTCACTCTGTCAACCAATTGTTTGGACTATATGAGAGAGAAAACTCTTTAGATACTTAGTCCCCTATTTTAAAGCAATGCATATAGGCACAAATTTGGGAATCATGAGCTCGTAAATTTCTTCAATCTTGAGCTTGGGCCTCCATTTGGCTATCTCTTTATGTAAGTCCTCATTGAAAGGGGAGTGCTCCAACTTCTGTGAAGAATGAGTGCACTCATAGTATGAAACCTCATGTGCCTTTTGGCGAAACACGGTCACCTATTTTCCATATATTCGGAAGAATGCAACAATCTGTGAAATAGTATCCTCCAATCGGCTGCCCAACCTAACTCCCCAAAAGGGCATGCGACAAGGTTCCAAATTTGTTTAATATGAGAACACATCCATTCATGGTTAAAATGAGTTGGGTTAAAGTAAAATTTGGCCTTAACATTTTTTTCCTGAGGCATTAGCCACTCACTAACAAACTTTATGGGTAGGTGATCAGATAACATAGCTCCCGAAACAATGTTGAGAGGGCAATCAGAATTATTTGCGCAAGTGAAAAGGTCTGTTTTGCAAATAAGGCTCTATATAAATCTTTTCAATCATGTCATTACCTTGTCGAAAGTTGGGTCAAGTAAACCACTCGATAGTGAATGAGTGGCTTTGATGGTGGTTGGGATCAATCAACCTGAGTTTTTTGCTTATGTAAAACCATGCCTTGCTTTCCTCGATGCACCATTGCATCGGGAGGAGCCCCTCTTTATCTTCCCTAGATTCAACCATGTTGAAATCACCACATAGAAACCAATTGGAATCTAGAAGCATGTTTTTTATCCACCACCAAAACACCGACCTTGCAACATCACTGGAGGCATAAATGCTAGCAAGATCAAGGGAATGAACACCAAAGTGGAAAAAAGGTCCACACAACCCGATGAGTGGGATCAAAACACCAATTTATGACATGAGGTGCCAAGTCAAGTGCAATGTTACTACTCCCCCACATTATCATGATTGACAAACAACAAACAACTCCCAGCGAAATAATTATGTTGGCAAAATGAAGTAAAAATATTGAAATTTTAACTTCTTACTGACAAAGTACTTTCATATTATTAAAAAACTAACAATAGTTTTGAACCATAAACTTATAGGAAGAGTCAGTAAGCTCACGTACATTCCAATAATAAACTATCATTGGAAAACATCGAGGTTCATGTTGTAATGTCCCTGTTTTGACTAATCTGCAACCTTTAAGTTGTCAACTGCTAGAGGGGACTGAGTTGACTTAGTCTTGGTCAAATTTTGAAGGGAATAACACTGTCAATTAGCTAGATGGCACTCTTTTAGTTAGTCATCAAGTCAATCAATAATACCTCTAAATTAGGTAGCTACATGGGAATACATCAATTTTCTATTAGAAATCTGTGGAAGTAGTGGAATGTCAGTTGAGTTAGTTCGATCCATTTAGGGAGTTGTCTGCCATGACTTCAAGCTACAAATTTAGGATTGCAAGAAGGGAAGTAGATACTAGGCAGGGGTGGAAGTATGAGGTTTATCTAGAAAACTTACAACTTAAACCCCCTTTTTGTGAGTGATGCAGTCACAATCACCTCCTTGTGCTTAGGATGAAAACCACAAGTAAAACCATTGTTGGTTATGTGGACATAACCCTCCAACAACCTCTACCAATTCAGTTTAGCAGCAACAACAATCAACAGTTCGTAGGAAGAAAAGTTTCAAGTATTATCTGTAGTGTATCAGAAGGGCAAGAACCCTCACCAATAGTCATTTGCTCAACATCCAATAGAATTCCAACCACGTCTAGTTCATTCTAAGATTCATTCTAAACACTAGGACATCTAGTGAGTTACATTCAATGATTTGTTTGTGGATTGTTATAGTTATCAAAAGAATTAATAAAATTTCTGTTGACCATTTTTGGTCCAACAGGGCAATTGTAGCCCCATCACCCCAAAAGGAGATGCCCAGTCCTAATATCATGAGCTAGAATAAAGTGATTGAGTCATGGAACAACAAGGAGAAAAACATTGTCCAAGAGTGTGAGGTACAAAATGAGGTTAGTCATTTTCAAGTCCCTCCCACCCTTCCTCAAGAAGCTTCTTGCATTTCATGGCAACCTTCATGCACTCTCCATCTCTATGATGATTCCTATGAGCTCCAAGAAAGACTCTTTCAGGATAATCTAGCTAAGCGAATTGAGAAATTAGAAGCTAAGGTGAGACTGCTTCGTTAAAGAGAGATGGAACTTTCTGACTTTGTAGAGGAGCCTATGCCAAAAGATACCCCTTCTACCAATCCTCAAGCTAATTTCAATATTGATGAAGTGTTGGTAAAGTGGAGAGACGAAAATCAAGTGATTTTGGCCTAAGGTCTGCCCCCTCCTATTTTAAAGAAAGCCCCCTCTTGTGCGCCAAATCCTTTTTATCAGATAGCACTTGCTCATTCTAGCTCATCTGATGCATCAATCAACCCTGCTTTTAACCCCATGCGCCTAGCCTTCAAACATCAAAGAGAACTAGAGCAACCTCCCATGGAGATGAACCTTCTCAATCCCTTAGATTGTGAATCTTCCTTTAGAGGGAACATCATGAAGCAGTACATCTCTCTTGAAGCAGCTCTTCCTGTACATCAGCAGACCCTCCCTAACCTTCCCCAACTTCCTCAGGTCTCTCAGTATGATCTCCAGATCCCAAGCTGGAAGAAGGAACATCATGAACCAGCTTAGGACCGTATAGAGGATAAAGTTGTTGCCTGTTCACAGGAGCAAAATTCGAATCCACAGGAGAAAAATTCCAATCCCAATGTCATGAGTTGGGAGCAAACAGTGGAATCTTGGGGCAGGAAGGAAGAGGAAAAAGGTTTTGCTCAAAACCTTGAAGAAGATAAAGCTGCTCCTACCCATCATGATGATGCTTGTGACCTCCAGGAAAGGCTCTTCCAGGAAGATATAGACAGGCGAATTGCAGAGTTGGAGTCCAGAGCGAAATCCCTCAGCCAACGTGTGATGAACGTTTCAGACCAAATAGCAAATTCCATGTCTGAACACACCCCATCTACACACCTCCAAGAGAGCTATCAGGCCACCCCTGATATAGATGAAGTGCTGGGCAAATAGAAAGTGGAGAATCATTCGATTCTAACTCAAGGACTGCCTCCTCTTCCACATGAATTCGTCCGTGAGCCTTCCACTTCACCCCTTCTCAAGGAGGAACCTGTCTTGAAGGAAGCAAGTGAAGAGGAGTATGCTCAGTTCATGACTGATCAGGGAGACCCCATGAGTACAAATGAGGAGATAACCATAGATGTCATGGAGGAGCATGGACAATCTCTTGTTCATGTTTTGAATGATTCGTTTGAAGTCATTGGGGCATGCTGCACTCCTCTTTAAGGAGGCTATGAGCTGGCTAAGAGTGGAGAAGGCAGCATTGGGACTCAAATAAGTATGCAAAGGGGCTGCAGGCTTTCAGATTTATCCTTTCAAGAGGTTGGTGAATCTGAAGATGATATTTTTGAAGTCATCAAGGAGGATGATCATGCCATGGAACCCGCGCATGAGGCAGAAGGGGACGAGCCAATCAATGATGCATATCAAGGGGCTTATGGTGATGAGCCAGCAGTGATTGATTTTTTGATAAGATACACCAGCATGAAGAACCAACAGGAGGCAAGCTTCCAAGAACAAGAAGAATACATATATGTTGGAAGCATGTTTGCCCTTGATTCATTTGGATACAAGCCGATCAAGGTGGCAGGCAAGAGAAGCAGGTCACCAAATCTCCTTTCCATCCAGTCACTTGTTTAGCACCATAAGTTTCCTTGCCATGGAGACTTAAGAAATTTTTTCTTTGATCCAAGAGGGAAGCAGATGTACCTGGTTAGTTGTACATAGTAGTTTGTTTTCAGTTTTCTTTCCTGCTTTCCCTAAGTGCAGTTTGCACAAGTAGTGTTTTTAGCCTTGTGTGTTTTCCCTTGTGTATGGGGTAAAAGGTTCCATGATTGATTATTGGATCTTTTGGGGCTGTTGCTAACGTTCTTTCAAAGCTACATTCTGACTCCGTGCCCAAATGGACTTTAAGGCAACTGGTCTCTAAGCATAGCAGGCATGCTTCCCTTGGAAGTCGCCAATTTGTTGACCATTTTTGGTCCAACAGGCCAAAAATCGGTCCCCTTCTTTCCCTGCTGTTCTGAGCCAGTACATTTTGATTTTTTGCACGAGTCTTGCAAATTTCTACGGACTCTGTAGGTTTTGTCTTTCGGCTGATGAAGAATCAGTTCAAAGAGTGCAAGGTTTTACAAAGCTTCTTCGGACTCTTGTCTGAAGAAATTCACAAGAGAGCTGAAATGGTTTAAAGGAACTTTTTCTTAAGGTTGGGAAAGTGGTTCAACGACATGATCTTTCCAAGAGTTAGCATCTTTGAACCATTGAACCGGTTCAACGCTTTAGTTCAATCGTCAAAGTTCATCGCTTTTGGTTCAATCAAATGGTTCGTCGGCTTGGTTCAATGCTTTGGTTCAATCAGATGGTTCACTCAGTCGATTCAACGACTTGGTTCGGCCGGTTTGGTTCAAAGCTTGGTTCAAAGGAGCGGTTCAATCAAAAGTTCAAGAGAGCCTCCCGAAGGACAAGTGCCCTTCCGGAGGGCACTTGGTCGGCGACAGTACCCTTCGAAAAGGTCGTTTTTAACTTTTCCAAAGGGCACTTTTAAGGCCAGTCGAAGAAGCAACGAAAGAAATCCTTTGGACAAAAAGTCCAAAGGATTTCGGAAGGGCCACAAACAAAGATTCTGAAGAAAAGACTAAGGCAAGAAACGAATTCTTTCGGACTTTTTGTCCGAAGGAATTCCTTCGGACAAAAAGTCCGAAAAATTTCGGAGGAAGGCCGCGAGAAGAAAAGCCGACGGAATTTTCAAAGGAAAGCAAAGGGGTCGAAGACAATTCTTGCGGACTTTTTCTCTGCGGAAAAAAAAGTCCGCAGGAAAATTGTCCGCAGAAAAAGTCCGCGGAGAAAAGCCGAAAAGACAAAGGCCGCCGAAGGACCCCGAAGGGCAGGTGCCCTTGCGGGGAACTCTCAGCTGCCGAACGAAGGGCATTTCTCCAAAGCCGAAGGGATACTTCCCCTTTGGGAGGGTCCGAAACAAAAGGCCGAATCAGATGGAAAGGCCCGAAGGAATTTGCCAGGGACGGTGACGTCTCCGAAGCCGTCAACTTCAAGAAAACGAACTAGCCGTTGGTTTTCAAGCAGTGACGGGCCCGCGAACGTCGATTTTAAGACGGTGAAATAGCCATTTGATTTTTTAAATGCTTGAGCGCCAACCAAAAAAGAGCCCAAGGAGCCAACGACCCGCCGAGAAGATAGCCTCGAGGGCCGAAGGAGCCAGAAAGAGACAAAACCAGGATGAGACAAGGCAAGGAAAAGACAAGACAGTCCAAATGGCGAGAGGAGGTGTCAACTCAGGGATTTATTCCTGCAGTTGGAACATCGCTTGCCAGGTGGTCACCAAACGGCGCAAACAGTAAGCGACACGACTTGTTTTCTCTAGTTTGCATTTATAAGCAGACAAGCCGCGTAAATGCCTTGAAGGGAGCAGTCTGATCGCAAAAAAAAAGACGCGGTCCATGCTTCCTCATTAATGTTGGGACACCAAAGTCAAAGCAAGAATCGACACCAAACGGCTTCCTCTTTCCAAGGCTCGGAATGCACATGGGCCAGCTTGTCAAGAGCGCCAAAGTCTTTTCCAGAAAGTGCCAAGTTCTCTTCTCTTTCTATATATTGTAAAAATTCTCATTTGAAAGGATCCATCTCTTAGCTCGTAAGGCAAAGCTCTGCCCAAAAATCTCTCAGGCTTGTAAGGCAGAACTCTGCCGGATTTTACCTTGAATTGAAACTTAAGCATTTTTACCTCTATTTGAGCTTGCACTCATGCATGTCTATGTTTTTTTTTGTGTTAAGTCATTTTCTTTTATGCTTTTCACAGAACGATTCCAACATGTCTAGTGCATTGTGAAGTCTCTTCTTCTGCAGGTCTGCCAGAAGTGTCTACAGCAGAAATATAGGCGCATGTGAATACGCTGTCAAAGTGTGCCTCAGAACACCTTTGATAATTTCTTCCTCCCCGTATCTCTATGGACCCCTCACTCACTGATACAGAAGAGTTTCCCACATCAGATGAAGTGTAAGGGAGCTTCTTCTTGATGAAAAGTGTATGTTCGGGCTGGGTGGGTCATTTTTTTTGGTGTATCACCTTTTTTAGTTTAGGTTTAGGTTCTGTTTCAGCATCCTTCTCCCTTTTCATCCCCCCCCCTTTTTTTATTTTATTTGTTAGCAGTAGGAAATCCAGGACCTAAAAGATACATCAGAGGGAGCTAGCCCTTATCTAGAGACTCTCCCCTCAGCTTCACTGGTCCCACAGGTAAGAGGGGAGTTTCCATTGTTGCGTGTGGAAAGCAGGAGCTCGGCCTCCTGCCTAGGGTGCAATCCACTGCGTCAACAATTTCTAGTTATCAGTTTTTACTATATTATTTTTTGCCTTTCTAGTTAGTCTATTTCATTGGCAGTAGAGTTGGATTTTGCCAACCTACGAAAAAACAAAAACCTCTAGCCAAATCTATAGCATGCCATTAAGTGACAGGGAAACAAGGTATCAACACAGGTAATAGAGAAAGTAGAAGATGCCAAGTGAGGATAAAGAGAAGGAATTTTTTGATGTGATTAGGTCTTTGAAGGACGTTACGATGGTACTTAAAGATGGGCAGCAACAACTTATTGAATTGTTCACTCAGAAACAAGGTAAGGAGGTATGTCACGCTACTACACCATCGGAGAGTGATAAACACTCTACATCTACACAAATAAACTAGAACATTCCAACGAATTTTGTCAAAGGTATAGGTCTACCTATAATGTCCCCAAAATGGGACAATGATGCAAAAAGAGGGTTTTCCAACAAACCCCTAACAATCCCAAACAAAACTGAATTCTAAAATTTAAAACCAGCCAACCCTAGGGATGTATATGCATCACCAAACTAAAAATATCACACTTCCAAATATTCAATAATAAATAGAAAAATACCTTATGATACTTGGCCAACTCTGACTCGCCGCGATTGAAGAAAGGGAGCTAAATTGATGTATTTTCCACTCCAAACCCTCAATGCCACCAAGTTGATTTCAATGCCCTCTTCTTATCACCAAATCCAACTCCGAAAACTCTCTACAACTGAAGATAAATTGCAGACAAATTCCAGCATACATATCATGTAAAAATGGGCCAATGTTGGGGCCTAAAACACGATCAACTTCCCCCAAACCAAATCGCTACCAATAAGAATAAATAGCATGTGATAATAACTTCAGAAAAACAGGGTTGTATTCATGCCAAACCCAATGGAAATAGGTTATAAAATTCACCAAAATTAGTAGTAATTATTGCCCTATTGTTTAGGGCCAAACAAGACACCCTAAACCCTTGCAAACCTTCCTCAAGTAAATCGCCCAAATTGGAAAATAAGGGCAGAATTTTCAAAATTAAGCCCTTGCCTTAACCTTTCCAAAATTCCTTCAAACCCTTATGATTTATTGCCACAAAAATCAGAAATAATATAACAATTGTACCTATCAAAGCGGAGTCTAAAAACCCTCCGAAGATGCCCAAAACCTCCTCCAACTGATTTGCCCTACCTCAAAAAAATATAGAAAATAAATCAAGTTATTTTCACTTACCAAAAATCTTTAAAAGGGCCTCCAAAGGCTCCTAAAGCATGTTACCCTATGCTGGAAAGTTAGTATAAAATATTTGCAATATTTTCTACTTCGCGAACACTCCAAATCAGCCCCAAAATCTTCAAGATCACCCCTCCAATCAAGTCGCCCCAGCTGGAAAATTATGTAGATTATTATGCAACCTTTGTTGACTTCAATGAACCCTTCCAAATAGCTCGCCCAACCTTCTAGGCAAGTCGCCACACCCTGGAATGGCCTTCAATGCCATGAACATGCTCCCAATGTAATTCGCCACTCTCCAAGACCTGTAAAATCACCAAAACCAGCTTCTGATAGGGTTTGTAATATTTCCTCAATATGTGTGGTGTCAAAAAATACTTTTGTAGATCAACTTGCACGTAAACATGCAATTTTAAAGTTCAATTACAGCCCTTGAATAAAGCTGCCCAAGTAGTAAGAATCGAAGTTTTCGTCCCCAAACCCTTGACACTTCTTGAAGGTTTTCATTCTCAAGATATGATAATCAAGCTTGACATACTTGATCAAAATTTTCAATTCAATATTCAAAGTAAGCATTCATAAGATTCCTCCATTGCTTTTATATCCAACCTCCAAGGGTGGCGCCCAAGTTGGAGGGTTGTAACCCCTTTAAAACATAAGCATTCATTCTTTTAAAACTCCTTTTTGAGGGTTATGGCTCCCATAACCACAACTTAAGTGAACATAGGATTAAAAGTATTTTTTTTGCAAACTCAACGAAAAATTAGAATATTTAAAGTACTTTTTATTTTTTTGCTCATAGAGTAGCCTCCCTCCATGTTCTCTTTTTCTTTCCTTCCCTTAGCTTTGTGAGAACAACTAAGCTAAGGACCCAAAAGCAAGCTATGCCAAAAAGGAGGGCATTACAGTCCTCCCCACCCAAAATTGTTTGTCCTCAAGCAATTGCAAAAGCCATGTGGTTGTCCCCACATTCTTCATAATGCATCTTCTCACTGAAATGACTTCTTGCTACAAAGAACCTTCAATTTGAACGTCCCATTTGCTAAACACATACCTTGTTGGCTGCCCCCATAGGTTCAAGATGTCATAATCATTTCCCAATAATTCCTCATAACCCAAAATAACTAAGACATGCCATGCTTGATTGCTTTTGATATAGTATCTCAAAGTGAATAATGTGCTTTCATAAAAAGTATTCACAATTCTGTAATTAATCACTAAGACCTCATCATACAACATACCTTGAGTGATAAAAGTACATAAGTACAACCTTTCTTGAGTGTGTCTTCTACCATTCCCTTTATGCATAGGAAAGATGTAAAATTGATCAAACGAAAGCCTATGCCAACTTCCACTATAGAGTTGTACCTTCCAAATTTGATTAAAGCAAAAGCATGCTTTCTTATACACATTTATAGAACACACCCTTGGCTGGAATTTACCAAGAAAATCAGATTTTTGGCCTCCTATATATTGTTGTACTTGTCCCTCAAAATCAGATTTTACTATCTGCCCATTTTCAGAATGTAATTTGGTACCAAATTTCCTCAACATGGACTGTAATATGCCATAAAAATGCCAAATTTTCCCTCTTTCATGTGGCTGAACTTGTTTTTACAACTCAAGAAATTTGAAACAACAAAATTCAGACTTTTACCATTTTCCCCCACTCTTTCTCTTGGCTGCCATGTGCAAAATTAATTGTTTTTGATGCCCCCAAGGATCCATAGGTGATCCCAGCTATGCTTATTCTTTTGCAAGTAGGAGGACCTTCCTTTCTTGTCATTTGGACCCTTTGAACAGCTGCTAGTCACTTTCATCCCTTTAAAATTTAGGGGGTGTCCTTGTTTTCTTAAAACATCACCACTTCCCCTTTTGCAAGAAAGAATAGGGTGCTGCCCCAAGCATCTTTTGGGTTGCCCTTGGGAATCCATTCTCTCCTCATCCCTTTTAATATAAGTATGACAAAAATTGGAATTTGCAATGCCTACCAAATGCCTTATAGAAGGCTCCAAATTGGGAAAGGGCTGCGTTTTATGTCTAGCGACAACCTTCTTTTCCACTTTTCTCATGCTCATGAGACATCCTCCCAACATATTATTTGACTTAAAGGAAGGTCCTCTCCATCACTCAAACCATGCAAAACAACCTCCTTACCTGCTATCTTGAATTTTTCAGTTCAATGGTTTGGTAGTGTGTGTATACTCACCAAGTGAGCACAACCATTGAATACCAAGGACCATATTGGTCTCCCCTATGCCCACCACATAAAAATCATCCTCAACCACATGTTTTTCCAAAGTGAGGCTAAGCTTTAGAATCTTGGTTGTACAAGGGATGGTGAATCCATCTTTTACTATGAGTCTAAATCTCTTGAACTCCACCGATTGTAGTCCACAAGATGTTACCGATCCTCTATCATTGAAATTGTGAGTTGTCCCACTATCAATAAGTATGGTAATTGGTGTACCCTTCAACGATCCCTTTACTCTAAAGGGATAATAACTAATAGCCCCTGAAAGTGATGCCAAGGTGCCACTCAACTCCTCTTCTCCCTCTATCTCCAAAGTGTTCTCATAGTTGGCTGTCCCAACTTCCTCCCCATTTTCCTCTTTGGAAAGCACCTCAATGTAATGAACTTGTCCTTTGCCACGGCAATTGTGGCCTTTCTCCCAAGGGTCCTTGCATGTGAAGCAAAGAGTTTTCCTTCTTAGCTCATTTGTCACATCAAAGCTACTACGTGGTAGCTCCTTCTGCTACCCCAAATCTGGTTGGTTTGGTCTAATCAAAGGACCCACATGATTGTCCTTAGATGGCCTTGCAAAGCTCTCTTGGGCTACCAAAAACCGCCACCTCTCTATTGCCAAGTGGGAAAAAAGTACTCTTTAGCTGTCCCAAAGGTGGAAATCTGCCCCTTGGAATAGAAGACTGCAAATCGTAGGCCTTTTAAATGTCTTCTCTCAATGAATGTGGATCAAAAGCCTTGACAAATCCCCTTAGGGAGTCAACCAAGCCCTCTATAAATAACACCACCAATCTCCTATCCAAAATATCAGTCACCATGATTGGGAGTCTTTGAAACTCTGTGAAGTAATCATCTACTGAGGCCCTCTGTCTCAATTGAGCTAAATCACGAAAATCAAGCTCCAAATCTACTCTTTCAAATCTCTCAATCAACTTCCTGTTGCACCCCTCATAGGAGTGTATGTGTTGATGCCCCTGCATGATCAAATTGTGATACCACCAATCGTGGGCTACTCCCTCTAAATGCAAGCTGGCAAACTGAATGGACCCTCCCTTTGCCATAGATCGAAGTGAAAAGAAGGTATCCACCTTCTAAATCCATGCCCTCGATGAGCTCCTCTATGACCCATCAAATGTGGAGAGAGATAACTTCCCCAATGCATGTTGGAGATCTCCCTGGCTACCCCTCTACTTCTAACCAATCCTGGGCCCACTCTGTCCCCGTTTCCAAGATGAAAACTCGAAAAAAATCATAGCCTCCCTAACTGTCGCAGACAAGGTGACATACTCATCCATCTCTCTCTAACTCCTCACGTGGGCTGAGTAACCCCTCCCTCACTGATGTGGGCTTCCCCCTCTGAACAAATGTAGGTTTTGTGTGGGCCTACATGTTGATGCCCCATTCCCCAAAGGGGGTGTATGTGCATTTGGCCTGCTCCGTCACCGCTATCTCCATTGAGTGGCTTCAAGCCACCCATCTCACTAAGAGAATGAAGAAACCCCTCCATCACTGTTGTCATCCTCTCCTAAATTTGAGAATACTTCTCGAACCTCTCCACAGCCAACCTGACTCTTGTCTCACTTTCTGTCCCCTGATGCTCCATGTCATCCATAACTTGATCCGGTTCAAGCGAACCAACTGCTGGAAGCCCTACTTCCCTCCTGCTACTCAAGTTATACTTAACCTCTTTGTTACCACTCATGTATCAAACCCTTCACCCCACAAGATAGCCAAGATATGGCTCTGATATCATTGTAGTATCCCCAAATTGGGACAATGATGCAAAAAGAGGGTTTTCCAACAAACCCCTAACAATCCCAAACAAAACTGAATTCTAAAATTTAAAACCAGCCGACCTTAGGGCTGTATATGCATCACCAAACTAAAAATCTCACACTTCCAAATATTCAATAATAAATAGAAAAATACCTTATGAGATTTAGCCAGCTATGGCTCACCCCGATTGAAAAAAGGGAGCTAAATTGATGTATTTTCCACTCCAAACCCTCAACACCACCAAGCTGATTTCAATGCCCTCTTCTTGTCACCAAATCCAACTCCGAAAACTCTCTACAACTGAAGATAAATTGCAGACAAATTCCAGCATACATATCATGTAAAAATGGGTCAATGTTGGGGCCTAAAACATGATCAACTTCCCCCAAACCAAATCGCCACCAATAGGAATAAATAGCATGTATTAACTTCAAAAATTCAGACTTATATTCATGCCAAACCCACTGGAAATAGATTATAAAATTCACCAAAATTATCAATAATTATTGCCCTATTGTTTAGGGCCAAACAAGGCACCCTAAACCCTTGCAAACCTTCCTCAAGTAAATCGCCCAACTCAGAAAATAAGGGTAGAATTTTCAGAATTAAACCCTTGCCTTAACCTTTCCAAAATTCCTTCAAACCCTTATGATTTATTGCCACAAAAATCAGAAGTAATATAACAAGTGTACCTTGTCAAAACGGAGTTTAAAAACCCTCCGAAGATGCCCAAAACCTCCTCCAACTAATTCGTCCTACCTCAAAAAAATAGAGAAAATAAATTAAATTATTTTCACTTACCAAAAATCTTCAAAATGGCCTCCAAAGGCTCCTAGGGCAAGTTGCCCTATGCTGGAAAATTAGTATAAAATATTTGCAATATTTTCTACTTTGCGAACACTCCAAATCAGCCTCATAATCTTCAAGATCACCCCTCCAGTCAAGTCACCTCAGCAGGAAAATTAAGTAGAATATTATGCAACCTTTGTTGACTTCAACGAACCCTTCCAAATAGCTGGCCCAACTCTCTAGGCAAGTCGCCACACCTTGAAATGGCCTTCAATGCCAGGAACAAGCTCCTAAGGTAATTCGCTACTCTCCAAGATCTATAAAATCCACCAAAACCAGCTTCCGATTAGGTTTGTAATATTTTCTCAATATGTGTAGTGTCCAAAAACACCTTTGTAGATCCACTTGCATGTAAACATGCAATTTTGAAATTCAATTACAGCGCTTGAATAGAGCTACCCAAGCAGTAGGAATTGAGGTTTTCGTCCCCAAACCCTTGACACTTCTTGAAGGTTTTCGTTCTCAAAATATGATAGTCAAGCTTGACATACTTGATCAAAATTTTTAATTCAATATTCAACATAAGCATTCATAAAATTCCTCCATTGCTTTTATATCCAACCTCCAAGGGTGGTGCCCAAGTTGGAGGGTTGTAACCCCTTTAAAACATAAGCACTCATTCTTTTAAAACTCCTTTTTGAGGATTAAGGATCCCATAACCACAACTTAAGTGAACATAGGATTAAAAATACATTTTTGCAAACTCAACGGAAAATTAAAATATTTAAAGTACTTTTTATCTTTTTGCTCATAGAATAGGCCCCCTCCATGTTCCCTTTTTCTTTCTTTCCCTTAGCTTTGTGGGAACAACCAAGCTAAGGACCCAAAAGCAAGCTATGCCAAAAAGGGTGACATTACACTACCCAAGGTTACAATCTTGCAAAAAAAGCCATGACGAAAGACGAAGATATGGACAATATCAGCATGAGGAAGATTTGGACGTCCTCCGTATAGAATATGGGGCAAATACTACAGATATTAGGGCAAATATTTCTTTCATGAATCTTTGTACACTAAAGTCAAAAACAAAAGTTAAAAATATAAAACCTTTCTAAACAAGCCTCACAAAGACCTCAAAGCATGCTAGGAAAGCTCACAATTCCCTCATTCGATGGGTAAAACAAAGCCTCAGCTACAGCTTGGATCCAAAAGCTGAACACATACTTTTCATTAAGTCCAATGTATGAGGAGGCGGTGAAGTTTGCAATCCTTCTACCTAGAAGTCACTGCACATGAATGGTGGTACCACAATTTAGTTACTCAAGGACACAACCATATCACCACCTCCAAAGAGTGTTGTAGGAGATTGGTCGACATATTTGAGAAGACCCTGAAGAATGTTTTCAATAACTTTAACAACTCCGTCACCATGACTTCGTGGAGGCCTATGTGGCTGATTTTCAAAGAATAGCAGTAATGGTACCTGACATATCGGAAAGGCGCTTGGTTTTTCTTTTCATGGAAGGGCTGAAAGAACCACTTAGAGGCTTAGTTAATGCCCTTGAACTTGTTGACCATTTTTGGTCCGACAGGCCAAAAATCAGTCCCCTTCTTTCCCTGCTGTTCTAGGCCAATTCATTTTTTGATTTTGCACAAGTCTGGGATTTTCTACAGACTCCACAGGATTTTCTACGGACTCCACAAGAATTTCTACGGACTCTGCAGGTCCTTTTCTATGAACTCTGCACGCATGGGTTTTCTACAGACTCTGCCAGGCCAATTTCTACAGACTCTGTAGGTTTTCTACGGACTCTGCAGGTGAAGTTTCTACGGACTTTGCAAAGAGGATTTCTACGGACTCTGCAGGCGAGTCTTTCGGCGCTTGAAGAACCAGTCAAAGAGTGGAAGGTTTTACAAAGCTTCTTCGGACTCTTGTCTGAAGAAATTCACAAGGAAAGTTAGCATCTTTGAACCATTGAACCACTGAACTGGTTCAATGCTTTGGTTCAAAGGACTGGTTCAATGCTTTGGTTCAATGCTTCGTTTCAATCAGATGGTTCAATCACTCGATTCACTCAGTCGGTTCAACGACTTGGTTCGGCCGGTTTGGTTCAAAGCTTGGTTCAACGCTTAGTTCAAAGCTTGGTTCAAAGGAGCGGTTCAATGCAAAAGTTCAAGAGAGCCTCTCGAAGGAGAAGTGCCCTTGCAGAGGGCACTTGATCGGCAACAGCACCCTTCGGAAGGGTCGATTTCAAGAATCCCGAAGGGCACTTTTAAGGCCAGTCGAAGAAGCAAAGGAAGAAATCCTTCAGACTTTTTGTCCAAAGGGATTCCTTCAAACAAAAAGTCTGAAGAAATACGGAATGGAAGATAGCCGCGGGGAAAATGGCTGGGAAGAAAACCCGAAAGAAATCAAAGCGGCCAAAACAATTCTTGCAGACTTTTTGTC
The DNA here is from genome assembly GCA_037957365.1 of Torreya grandis. NCBI lineage: Eukaryota > Viridiplantae > Streptophyta > Pinopsida > Cupressales > Taxaceae > Torreya > Torreya grandis. The sequence goes on from JARHVA010003336.1 coordinate 1,713,969, forward strand.
TGCGAAAAAAAGTCCGCAGGGAAAAAGCCCGAAGGAGAAACCCGCCGAGGAGCTGAAGGACCCCGAAGGGCAGGTGCCCTTGCGGGGGACTTCAGCCAAACAAAGGGGACTTCTCCATAAGCCGAAGGGTCACTTTCCCTTCGGAAGGATGCAAAGCAAGAAGTCCGCGGAAAAGGCCAAAGCAAGAAAGCTGAAGAAAGTCCAAGGGGTGACGGGCCCGAAGACGTCAAAGTCAAGCACGGCGAACTAGCCGTTGGAAGTTCAAACGCAGTGACGGGTGCGCGGACGTCAATTTCAAGGCTTGTGAAATAGCCGTTGGTTTTGAAATGCTTGGGTGCCAACCAGAAAAGAGCCCAAGGAACGCAGCGACCCGCCAGAAGATAGCCCTAAGGGCCGAAGGAGCCAAAAAGAGATAGTGCAGGAAAATACAAAATAGTCCAAGTGGCAAAGGGGAGGCGAGTTATTGCCAGATGGTCACCAAACGGCGCAAACAATAAACGGTGCGGCCTGTCTTCTCCATTTTGCATTTATAAGGGGGACAAACCGCGTGAATATCTAGAAAGAACAGTCTGTTCGCAGAAAAGAGGCACGGTCCAGGCTTCCTCATTAATGTTGGAACGTCAAAGTCAAAGCAGGAACCGACAATCAAACGGCTTCCTCTTCCCAAGGCTCAGAACGCACATGGGTCAGAAAGTGCCAAGTTCTTTTCTCTTTCTATATATTGTAAACTTCTCATTTGAGAAGAGATCCATCTCTTAGCCCGTAAGGCAAAACTCTGCCCAAAAATATCTGGGTTTGTAAGGCAGAACTCTGCCAATTTTTACCTTGAATCAAGACTTAGCGTTTTTACCTCTATTTGAGCTTGCACTCACGCATATGTCTATGTTTTTTTTTGTGTTAAGTCATTTTCTTTTATGTTTTTCACATAACGATTCTAGCATGTCTAGTGCATTGTGAAGTCTCTTCTTCTGCAGGTCTGCCAGAAGTGTCTACAGCAGGAATATAGGCGCATGTGAATACGCTGCCAAAGTGTCTCAGAACACCTTTGATAGTTCCTTCCTCCCTGTATCTCTACGGACCCCTGACTCACTGATACAGAAGAGTTTCCCACATCAAATGAAGTGTATAGGAGCTTCTTGGTGAAAAGTGTATATTCGGGCTGGGTGGGTCATCTTTTTTGGTGTATCACCCTTTTTTAGTTTAGATTTAGGTTCTGTTTCAGCATCTTTCTCCATTTTCATCCCCCCCCCCTTTTTTTTCATTTTATTTGTTAGTAGTAGGGAATCCAGGGCCTAAAAGATACATCAGAGGGAGCTAGCCCTTATCTAGAGACTCTCCCCAACAGCTTCACCGGTCCCAGAGGGGAGAGGGGAGTTTCCATTTTGATGTGTGAAAGGCAGGAGCTCGGCCTCCTGCCCAGGGTGCAATCCACTGCGTCAATAGAACCGAATTCGCTACAAGTTGCCATTAAAAGATCTTTAACCCTAGAAGCCACTACACCTATCCGATCTTCCAAAGGGTCAGCGTTTAAGGGAACAGATATCAGGGTGTCACAACAGCAACAACAACAACAGAGACAACAACAAGGAATATCATATAAATCTTTTCCGCAAAATCAAGGGGCAGCCCCCTCTCGACCCAACGGACGCCAAGGAATGAAACACACATTTAGAAATCAACACGAACGAGATATCCTCTGCAATGAATTGCGGCAGAAACAGCTATGCTTCCGTTGTAAAGAACATTGGAATCCAACACATAGGTGCTTGGGAATAGGGCTAGTTCATTTGATTGAGGTATATTCAAATGATGAGGGAGAGCCCAAATTATGTACAAAAGCACATGGTGTGGAGGACGATGAGGTCTCACCAACAGGTACAAGAATTGAAGGTATAAAGTTACCAGAAGAGGGAATGCAGCCAACTACTATTGCTTCTTTGTCAGGAGCACCAAGGTACCACTCTTTCTGAGTTAAGGGAAAGATTGAAGGACAACATATAATGGCACTCGTTGATGGGGGAGCAACCCATAACTTCATTGATTAGTGTTTGGTAGCATGTTTCAGGTTGAAAGCTAAAGAGTTTGCCAGGGTCAAAGCGGTAGTAACACATGGTTACTCATTGGCTTGCAAGCAAGAGATCCAATAGTTAGAGGTAGTGTTGGATGAGCATACTATAACCCATGACTTTTATGTCATTCCACTTGGGGGAGCTCACATGGTTTTGGGTGTCCAATGGTTACATTCGTTGGGAGAGTTCACACATAATTACTAAACAATGACACTCAACTTTGTGGAGCAAGGACAAAAGAAAATCATCAAGGGGGTTACAAATGCTTCAGTACAACATGTATCAACTCATCAAATAAAGAAGCTTTTGAGACGTGATCAAATCAGTTGGATGGAAACTATTTCCACTATTAAAGGGATACCTCTAGGTACCATGGTTTTTGGGGTGGGTGAATACCCTCCAAATGTTCAAACCTTGTTGGATAAATATGCTTTTGTGTTTGCGAATATGCCTCCAAGACTTCCACCAGATAGAGGATTCCAACACACTATTGAGTTGGAACCAAGGATGAAACTTGTCATTGTCACTCCTTATCATCGCCCTCATGCCTTCGAGGATGAGATAGAAAAAACTGTTGAAATTAGGACACATTAGACCTAGCATGAGTCCTTTGCATCCGCAATGGTACTGGTGAAAAAGAAAGATGGAATGCTAAAGATGTGTATAGATTACAGAGATCTAAATAAAAAACAATAAAAAACGAATACCCCATATGAATTCCTTGATGAGTTACACGTGGCTGCACATTTCACAAAAATTGATTTGTGGTCTAGGTATCATCGGATAAGAATTAAACCCAAAGACTCTTTCAAGACTGCCTTTTTGTGTCATTATGGGCACTTTGCATATTTGGTGATGCCTTTTGGACTCAACAATGCACCAACCACTTTCCAATCAGCAATGAATGAAAATTTCAGGCCTTGTTGACGCGGTGGATTGCACCCTTGACAGGAGACTGAGCTCCTGTCTTCCACTCATCACAATGGAAACTCCTCTCTTGCCTGTGAGTCTGGCAAAACTGGGGGGAGAGTCTCTAGATAAGGGCTAGCTCCCTTTGATGTATCTCTTAGTTCCTAGATTTCTTACTACTAACAATGGGGGGGTGAAAAGAGAGGATGCTGAAAACAAAACCTAAACTAAACGGTGATACACCAAAAAAATTGATCTACTTAGCCTGAACATACACTTTCCACCAAGAACAAGCTGATATACACTTCATTTGATATGAGAAACTCTTCTACATCAGTGAGCTAGAGGTCTTCTAGAGATACAGGGAGGAAGAACTATAAGCGGTGTTCTGAGACACACTATGGCAGCCTGTTCACATGCATCTATACTTTGCTGTAGACACTTCTGGCTAACCTGCAAAAGAAGAACTCACAATACACTAGACATGCTGGAATCATTCTGTGAAAGCATAAAGGAAAATGACTTAACACAAGACAAAGCCATAGACATGTGCAAAAGTGCAAGCTCAAATGGAGGCAAAAAATGCTTCTTTTTGATTCAAGGTAAAATCCGATAGAGCTCCGCCTTACAAGCCAAGAGATCCCTTTCTCAAATGAGAAGTTACAATATATATAGAGAAGAAGAAAACAAAGGCGCCCCCTTGGAAAAGACTTTGATGTTCCTTTTTACAAGTGGCTCATGTGCGTTGAGAGCGTTGGGAAGAGGAAGTCGTTGTTGCTAATATCATCCTTCTAAAAGAGGCCTGCTAGAAACATGTTGTGTAATCGCCGGTCTTGACTTTGGCGTTCAAACATTAATGTGAAAGCATGGGACGCGCCTCTTTTTCTGCAACAAGACTGCTCCTTCAAGATATTCATGTGATTTGTCTGCTCATTAATGTAAAGTGGAGAAAAAATATGTCGCGCCGTTTACTGTTTGCACTCCTTGATGACCACTTGGCAGAGACTATTCCAACTGCAGGAATAACTCGCCTCCCTTTTGCCACCTGGGTTGTTTTGTCTGTTTCTGCGCTTGGCTCTTTGGGCTCTCCTTTTGGCAGGTCGCTGAGTTCACTTTTGACTTCTATTTCTACGCTTGGCTCTTTGGGCTCTCCTTTTGGCGGGTCGCTGAGTTCAATCTTGACTTTTGTCCTTTCCCAGCTTTGTCTCTTCCTAGTTTTGTTTTTTCTTGGAATTTGAGCTCTCGAGGCTATCTTCCCCGCTTTGCTGGTTCCTTGTGCTCTTCTCTCAGTGGTTCTTCCTTTTGGCCTTAAGGCCTTTGAATGCATTCAGGTCCGTGCTCAAGCCTTTAAAGATCAACGGCTATTTCATTGCCTTAAAGTTGACGTTCGCACGCCCGTCGTTATATGAAAGCCAACGGCTATTCCATTGCCTGATTTTGACGTCTGCGGGGACGTCATCGGATGTCTGGATCCCAACGGCTAGTTCAAGGTGCTTAATCTTGACGTCTTCGGGCCCATCACCCCCTTGAATTTTTTCACCCTTTTCCTTTCCTTCAACGTTTTGCTCTGGTCGGGCTTTTGTCTTAGTCGAGTCCTCATTGTTTTGGCGGCCGAATTTCTTCGGACTTTTGTCCGAAGGATATCTTTCCTTCTGTTTTGCCTTCGTTCGGACTTTTCCTTTTGGCCATTTTCCCGCGGACAAAATGTCCGCAAGAATTATCTCGATCACTTCCTTTGACCTTCGGAATTCTTCTTCGAGTTTTTTTCCCGCAGCTCTTTCTCCGAATTTCTTCGGACTTTTTGTCCGAAGGAATTCCTTTGAACAAAAGTTCGAAGAAAGTCATTTCCTGCCTTTGCCTTTCAACTTTGTAGAAGCCTTCGTATTTTATTGAAGGAGCCTTGTCCTTCGAAATGTGCCCTTCAGAAAAGTGACCGTGGTCCTGTTGCCGACCAAGTGCCCTCTGCAAGGGCTAGTTGCTTGTGTCTATCCTTTTTTCGAGAGAATTGTAGGGCACCTGGCCTTTTTGCAAAGGTCCCGATTCTGTTCTCTTACCTTCCCGAAGGGTAGGTGCCCTTCGGGAATGTTGAAAACGACCCTTTCGAAAGGTACTTCCTTTGCCCTGCTTGTTTGAACGGACTTTTGGATTCTCCGAAGTATTCCTTCGGACAAAAGTCCGAAGGAATTACTTCCTTTTGCTTATAGGCTCCCCTTTGAAAAGTGCCTTTGAACTTTCTTTTGCCTTAGTCCTTTTTCTGAAGGAAAATTCTGACCCTTTCACACGTTTTCTGCCCTCTGCACTTGGTCTATTTTGCTAATAAAAGTCCTCCAAAACAATTTATTTGCTTTGTCAAACCCAAGAACACATCATGGAGCTCCTTAGACGTTTGAGACACAGAACTTACACTCAACTTTGGGAACTCTCATGGAGCTAGCATCTTTTGCAAACTACTGTATAATCGCTCCTTCCAACCCTGCCTGTTCTTGCAAACACTTGAAGTTAAGCCTTTGGCATGCCAAGAGAAAGAACGAGTTGTAGAAGTATACTTTTGCATTATCCTTCATGTCTGAGCTTGGAAATGGAAGGAGAAGAAAGGGGGACCGATTTTGGTCTGCAGGACCAAAAATGGTCAACATGCCTCACTTGAGGAAACTTGTACTAGCATTCTTTGACAACATTCTAATTTATAGTAAGACATGGGAGGAACACATGAAACATCTAGAGAGATTGCTGGCCATACTCAAGCAGCGGACCACCTTCGCCAAGCAAAGCAAGTGTGACTTTGGAATGCAAAAAAAATTGTATTTGGGTCACATAATCAGGAAGACAAGTGTTGAGATGGATCCAACCAAGGTGCAATCCATCCAAGAATGGCCCACTCCACAGATATTGACTCAATTACTGGGTTTTTTGGGTCTTTGTAGCTACTATAAGAGATTTATTAGAGGTTTCTCGCAACTAGTTTTGCCCTTGACAAAATTAACCAAAAGAGGGGCTTTCCATTGGTCCATAGCAGCACATGCATCATTTGACCATTTGAAGAAGGTAATGTGCATTGGACTCGTTCTTACCATACTCAATTTTGCACTACCTTTAGTGGTAGAGTGTGACACTTTAGGAGGACTAGGGATTTTCTTATGCAAAAAGGGCAACCCATATTATTTGAAAGTCAAAAACTAATAGATACAAAGAAAAATTGCTCTATATATAAGGAGATTTTCACAGTTATGTGTGCACTGTCTAAATTCACACAATATTTAGTTTGTGGACATTTTATAGTTTGCACGGACCACAACAACCTGAGTTTTTTCTTTTCAAAGCGTGTTCTCAATGATAGGCAACAAAAATGGGTAAGTAAATTACAAGCCTACAATTTTGACGTTAAGTATGTCAAAGGAAAGAATAATAAAGTAGCAAATGCACTCCCCTAGAGGACTGAATTATTGGTTGTTTCTTTAGCAAAATTGGATTGGAGAGAAGAGTTGTTCGCTGAGTATGCCAAGGACCCAGTAGCTACAAGATTGATTGAAGGTACAATCGTTGTTTCAGAAAAAGATGAGAGATACCAGGTGAAGAACGACATTATTTTGTACAAAGACATAATTTTTGTAGTGCCAGGATCCAAGTTGAAATGAAAAATTATTGCAACATTTTATGATTCTCCGCTTGCTGGTCACACTGGATTTTTCAAGACTTAATAGACAAATTCAGAATAGATATGTTTGGAAAGGTCTAAAAGAGGATGTATCACAATATGTACGGAAGTGTGGAGTGTGCCAAAGGATGAAACATGATGTCATATCCCTCTTTTGATAGGGACATCGTGGAAGACTCTTAGCCTTAAAACCATTCCCGAAGGCTAAAGGAAAAATATAAAGGGAAGTGAGTATTGAATGTTTTATTTGAGTATATGTAAAAATACTTTTTTGAAAAGTACTTTGTTTCTTATTTCACTTAAGAGGGAACCTTTAAGGGTCATAAAGGCTTAAATGATTTTAAGGAAAGGTCTTTTAAAACAATTTTTTGTATTACCCTCCTTTTTGGGCGCCACACTTGGAGGGCTACAAAAGTGAAAATATGATGTCCCCTTTTCATATAATTTTAATAATTAATTAAAAAAATTGAATAGTGATTTTAATCATTCAAAAATATACGATAATTAATTTAATTATTAAAATAAGAACTATCTTGGATAAATATTTGAATTACCGGAAAAGTGGTTTTAACCATTTGAAAAATTAAAGTAATTTTAATGATTATTCTAAAGGGCTTTATAATTAATAAATTGTTTGAAAAGTGATTTTTATCAATTTAATTATTAGAGCAATTTAATTAATTATTTTAAGTGAGGACATAATTATTTAATTTGCCAAAGATTAATTTTAATTACTAATTTACTAAGGTAAGTTATTTAATTAATTCAAAAAGACCTAAAGTGAAATTAAAAGGAATGTCGGCGTGGGAGCTAAAGCAAAAAAAAGAAAATATATTTTAAAAAGGGCATGTGAGGCTTATGAAATATTTTACCTCCCCAAGGTGGTTTGCCCCCCTTTGGAAGATACAAATACAAAGTGAAGATCACAATTGAAGACATGCTGAATTTTGATAATTGTTATTCATGCTTGAAGAAATTATTGAGATGCAATGCCCAATAGACGTTCGTTGTTTTGGTGTTGATCAATCTACAAAAAGTGTATTTTGACACCACCTTTGCTAAGGAGATCTTGTTCTTTCTCTAAAAGTGACGCGATTTACTTTGAGGAGCGCTGGTAAAATTTTCGTGCGACTTTTAAGACTCATTTCTTGCATATTAACTTTTCTTAATATTTGTTTTATTTTTGCAAGTGAAACAAACTACTTTGGAGACTTGGATTGAGGGTTTGGAGGCCTCGTTTCGTCTATTTTATGCAAATGAAATATTCTAAATTTATTTGCTCTGCATGTTGGCATGAAGTTTTGGAGGAGTTTCATGGAGGGTTTGAAGCCCTAAATCACTAGAAAATTAAATAATAATTTCATATTATTATTTAAACATTTTTTATAGGTTTTGAAGTTGTTTTCACCTGCAGAAGGCAAGATCTCACTCTCCTAATTTTTTATTGATTTTTCTACATTTGGCGATTTGGATGATTGAATTGGAGGGCACTTTTTAGCCATTTTTATGCCCAAAAAGGTTCGCTGAAATTCTCTGATATTTTTTGGGCACTTATGGCAATTTTTGGCAAGGGTTTAAAGCGAAAAAATATTTAAAACCGCTGTATTTTTGGAATTAAATCAAATTTTTCCAACCATCATAAAATGGCATTTGAGCTTCAATAAATTAACAAAAAGGTACTTAAGTCGTACATTTTTTTTTTTTTTACAAATATTCAATTAATTTTGGGATAAGTTATTGGCTGGAAATCATCTACAAAACCCTACTATTGTGGCATCTAGGGTTTCTAGGGCTTTGACAAGGGTTTGGAGCTTTATTTGCAAACTAGGATTTGCTAATTTCATTTTCAAAATTTTGAGATTTAAGGAAAAACCCCTTTTGTGTGAAATCATCCCATTTGAGAACATTATAGAAAAAAATCATCTGGTGAGGGCATGTCATGATTTGAATATTGAAAATTTGGTCTATTAACACGCAAACACTAAGCCGATTGCTTTGAAGACGAAACCCTTCAAGCAAACGAAGTTAGAGGATGGAAACCCTCTGCCTTCTTTGAGGTAACTTCATTCAGGGCTTATCATTAGAATCAACTAGTCATTCAAGGGTGTTTTAGACACCAATTAGTCATTTTTAGGTTGGCGCCTTGCTATTGGGAGAGTGGCGACTTGACTGGAGAGTGAAATCTCACATTTTTTGTGAATTTTGTGCTCTAAGGGAAACTCTGAAATTATTCACATTATTTTGCATAGGGGTGATTTGGTTTGGGAGAGGTTTGGACATATTGCAAAAGATAAATTATCTTAAATTTAATTTTGTAATTTTCTCATATTTTTCCAACTTGACAATTTGGGTTTTGGTTTTTTTTAGCCATCTAAATATTAAGAAAATTCATAAAAAATTATGCCTTTATTGCAGCCATATTTTATGCAATTTATCAAGAGTTTTGATAAGATCTTTGGCATAAGAAACATCTACAGTTTTCAGATTTATTTTACAACCAAGGATGCCTAGGGTTTGAAGAAAAAAATTGAATTTGAAGGGTTATCCTTTCATGTTTTGCGCAGTGACTAATTAATTAAGGTTCAACATAATTTTAAACTATTTTTAAGCTATGTTTGAAGGGTTGTTGGCAGCTAGAGTTTACTGCAATTAAATCAAAAAATTTCTAATTTGAAATGGAGTTTATAAATATTTTTAATTTTCAGCTAATCGTCCTTTTTGGGGGCAGTACAATGGTATTAGAGCCAAATCTTGGCTAGCTATGGGTTTTGCAATGAAACATGCAAGGTGAAGGAGAGAAGATATTACTTGAGGAGCAAGAAGAAAGTGGGGGAACCACACACAAAAGACATGTCTCACCTAGATCAATCAAGGAAAGAGGCAAAAAATAGAGAAGAACAAAGGCCCTACAGGTACACACAAGCCCAAGAACAAATGACGACCATGATGTTAGAATTTGTGCAAACCATGAAGGAGATGAAAGGTGACAAACCATCCAATGGAGGATGGTAGTGCTTTGGGAAGTCACAACATCATGGATCAACCTTTTTAGGGTGGTGGAGGAGCTTCACGTAGGCCTAACCAACCTACCTTCTTTCAGAATGAGGCGGCCATTCTCGAGGGAGAAGCACAACCCTCATTGAGAAACACTTTGTTGAAAGATTATGATGATTGCATGACATATCCAACCCCTTTTAGGGAACAAATGAATTTTTTAGCTTTCACTTCTTGGAAGCATGGTCAAATGGGAGGTAATAAAGCTGGGCAAAAACACAAAGGCAACCAAAGAGGACTCCCCCTAGCTTTGGGTAAGCTTTCACTTTCAAATTTTGATGGTTCCCCCAAAAGTTCTGTTGACGCGGTGGATTGCACCCTTGACAGGAGACTGAGCTCCTGTCTTCCACGCATCACAATGGAAACTCCCCTCTTGCCTGTGGGTCTGACAAAACTGGGGGGAGAGTCCCTAGATAAAGGCTAGCTCCCTTTGATGTATCTCTGAGGTCCTAGATTTTCTACTGCTAACAATGGAGGGGTGAAAAGAGAGAAAGATGCTAAAAACAGAGCCTAAATTAAACAGTGATACACCAAAAAGTTTGATCTATTTAACTTGAACATACACTTTCCACCAAGAACAAGTTGATATACACTTCATTTGATATGAGAAACTCTTCTACATCAGTGAGCTAGAGGTCTTCTGGAGATACAGGGAGGAATAACTATAAGCGGTGTTCTGAGACACACTATGGCAGCGTGTTCACATACGTCTATACTTTGTTGTAGACACTTCTGGCTAACCTGCAAAAGAAGAACTCACAATACACTAGACATGCTGGAATCATTCTGTGAAAGCATAAGGGCAAATGACTTAACACAAGACAAAGCCATAGACATATGCAAAAGTGCAAGCTCAAATGGAAGCAAAAATGCTTCTTTTTGATTCAAGGTAAAATCCGACACAGCTCCACCTTACAAGCCAAGATATCCTTTTCTCAAATGAGAAGTTACAATATATATAGAGAAGAAGAAAACAAAGGCGCTCTCTTGGAAAAGACTTTGATGTCCCTTTTTACAAGTGGCCCGTGTGCGTTGAGAGCGTTGGGAAGAGGAAGTCGTTGTTGCTGATATCATCCTTCTAAAAGAAGCCTGCTAGAAACATGTGTAATCGCCGGTCTTGACTTTGGCGTTCAAACATTAATGTGAAAGCATGCGCCGTGCCTCTTTTTCTGCAACAAGACTGCTCATTCAAGATATTCACGCGATTTGTCTGCTCATCAATGTAAAGTGGAGAAAAAACAGATCGCGCCGTTTACTATTTGCGCTCCTTGATGACCACTTGGCAGAGACTGTTCCAACTGCAGGAATAACTCGCCTCCCTTTTGCCACCTGGGCTGTTTTGTCTGTTTCTGCGCTTGGCTCTTTGGGCTCTCCTTTTGGCAGGTCGTTGAGTTCACTCTTGACTTTTGTCCTTTCCCAGCTTTGTCTCTTCCTGGTTTTGTTTTTTCTTGGAATTTGAGCTCTCGGGGCTATCTTCCCAGCTTTGCTGGTTCCTTGTGCTCTTCTCTCAACGGTTCTTCCTTTTGGCCTTAAGGCCTTTGAATGCATTCAGGTCCGTGCTCAAGCCTTTAAAGATCAAAGGCTATTTCATTGCCTTAAAGTTGATGTTCCCGCACCCGTCGTTATATGAAAGCCAATGGCTATTCCATTGCCCTAATTTTGACGTCTGTTGGGACGTCATGGGACGTCTGGATCCCAACGGCTAGTTCAAGGTGCTTAATCTTGACGTCTTCGGGCCCGTCACCCCCTTGAATTTCTTCGGCCTTTTTCTTTCCTTCGACTTTTTGCTCTGGTCGGGCTTTTGTCTTAGTCAGGTCCTCATTGTTTTGGCAGCTGAATTTCTTCGGACTTTTGTCCGAAGGATATCTTTCCTTCTGTTTTGCCTTTGCTCGGACTTTTCCTTTTGGCCATTTTCCCGTGGACAAAATGTCTGCAAGAATTATCTCGATCACTTCCTTTGACCTTCGGAATTCTTCTTCGGGTTTTTTTCCCGCGGCTCTTTCTCCGAATTTCTTCGGACTCTTTGTCCGAAGAAAGTCATTTCCTGCCTTTGCCTTTCAACTTTTTCAAAGCCTTCGAATTTTATTGAAGGAGCCTTGTCCTTCAAAATGTGCCCTTCAGAAAAGTGACCATGGTCCTGTCGCCGACCAAGTGCCCTCCGCAAGGGCTAGTTGCTTGTGTCTATCCTTTTTTCGAGAGAATTGTAGGGCACCCGGCCTTTTTGCAAAGGTCTCGATTCTGTTCTCTTACCTTCCCGAAGGGTAGGTGCCCTTCGAGAATGTTGAAAACAACCCTTCCGAAAGGTACTTCCTTTGCCCTGCTTGTTTGAACGGACTTTTGGATTCTCCGAAGTATTCCTTCGGACAAAAGTCCGAAGGAATTACTTCCTTTTGCTTATAGGCTCCCCTTTGAAAAGTGCCTTTGGACTTTCTTTTGCCTTAGTCCTTTTTCTGAAGGAAAACTCTGACCCTTTCAAACGTTTTCTGCCCTCTGCACTTGGTCTATTTTGCCAATAAAAGTCCTCCAAAACAATTTATTTGCTCTGTCAAACCCGAGAACACATCATGGAGCTCCTTAGACATTTGAGACACAGAACTTACACTCAACTTTGGGAACTCTCATGAAGCTAGCACCTTTTGCAAACTACTGTATAATCGCTCCTTCCAACCCTCCTTGTTCTTGCAAACGCTTGAAGTTAAGCCTTTGGCATGCCAAAAGAAAAAACGAGTTGGAGAAGTATACTTCTGCATTATCCTTCATGTCTGAGCTTGGAAATGGAAAGAGAAGAAAGAGGGACCGATTTTGGTCTGCAAGACCAAAAATGGTCAACAAGTTCAGCTAGGACTTGGATCCAAAAGGTGGATACATAATTTTTGTTAAGGCCTATGTTGATGAAAAATGCCATTCAGTTAGTTACCTTGCACTTGAAAGGGGTTGAATGTCCCCAAATAGGACGATTTCACACAAAAGGGGTTTTTCCCTAAATCCCAAAATTTTAAAATTCTGAAAATAAAATAAAAAACTCTAGTTTACAATAAATGCTTCAAAAACCCTTATCAATGCCCTAAAAACCCTAGGCACCATAATGCAAAGGTATTGTAAACAATTTTCAGTCAATATCTTATCCCAAATTTATCTAAATATTTGTAAAAATAATCAAAAAATTAAATACATAAAAGTACTTTTTTGCCAATTTATTGATGCTCAAATGCCACTTTATGATGGCTGTAAAAATATGATTTTTTTTCAAATACAACTGTTGTTCGTGATATTTTTCGCTTCAAACCCTTGCCAAAAATTCACAAGTGCCCAAAAATCACAGAAAAACCCAACAAACCTCCTAGGGCATAAAAATGGCCAACAAGTGCCCTAGAAGCCAATCACCCAATTCGCCAAGTGCAGGTAAAAAGCAAAAAATTATGAGATCAAGATCTTGTCTTTTGCAAGTGAAAAACACCTCCAAACCTGTCAAAAATAATTAAATAACAATTTGAAAATTATTATTTAATTTTTATCAATTTAGAGCTTCAAAACTTCCACAAAAGTCCTCCAAAACCTCACGCCAACATACAAAAAATTAGCAAATAAATTTAAAATATTTCATTTTCATAAAAAGACCCAAAAGGGGCCTCAAAACCCTCAACCAAGTCTCTAAAGTAGTTTGCTCCACTTGAAAAAATAAGACAAATATTAATCAAAATTAATATGCAAGAAATGAGTCTCAAAACCCTCACAAGAACTCCTCAAAGCAAATCGCCCCACTTTAGGAAAAGTAACAAAATCTCCTTAGCAACATTGGCATAAAAAACACATTTTTTAGAATGATCAACACCAAAACAACGAACTCCTATTGAGCATGCACCCCAATAGTTTCTTCAAGCATGAAGAACAATTATCAAATCCAACATGTCCTTCATTGTAATCTTCACCTTTTATCCTTTCAAAAAGGGGCGAACCACTTTGGAGAGGTAAAATACATTATAAGCCTTTGCTTGCCCTTTTAAAAAAAAAAAAATTCTTGCTTTTTTAGCTCCCATGCCGACATTCTTTTTTCAAATATAGTATTAATTAATTGCCTTAATAAAATAGTAATTAAAATTACTTTAAGGCAAATAAATTAATAATCAATTCATTTAAATACTTTAGTGCACTTTTAACAAATATTCTATTAAGTAATAATTGTCGTTATAAAAACAAATGATAAAAATCACTATTTTTGACAATTAATAATCAACTAATAAAATATAATTTCTTAGAAAGATTCATTTAATCTATGGAGAAGTAGACTAAAGGTATTCAATACCTGCTTAATACCTGTACGCTGAACATTCTAAATCCAAAGCCTTACTGATAGCATCTTGTAAAGAAAGAGGGTTAAAAACCTTAACCAAACATTTCAAAGGTTTAATCAAACCCTCAACAAATGAAACAACCAACCTCTTCTCACTAATATCGGGTACCATAACTATTTTTTTTAAATCAACAACATACCTTTCAACATCATGATCTTGTTTGAGTTGTACTAACTTAAGAAAATGTATTTTTGGATTTTTTCTATCAAACCTCTCCATGATTCTTTTGCCAAACTCCTCCATGGTAATAATAGATTTGTGGCCTTGTGTGATTAGGCCATGAAACCACCACTCAAGAGCAATACCCTCCAAATGTAGGGTGACGAATTTTAGAGCCTTATCCTCAAACATGGGGTTAAGTGACAAATATGTCTCCAACTTCTGTAACCAAGATTTTACAAGAAGTTTATCAGTACCATCAAAAATAGGAAGAGAAATATTACTTAACCTTTGTTGCAAATCTCTACAAAGTTGCATATTAAGAACCTTTGGCTTGGATCCTTCATGTCACAACAATCTCAAAAAGATAATAAAACTTGCATGGCAAAGCTTAGGGCTAGATCCTTCATCTCACAACAATCTCGAAAAGATAATAAAACTTGTGTGGCAAACCTTAGGGCTATACATTTTTTTTGGCGAATCTCCAAAATATCCTCCCTTGGCATCCTCATCTCTATTGCTGGTTCTTTTTGTAGAAAAGTGGCCTTGAAGAATTTATGAGGGAGGTTAATAGAAACCTCTCATTATCACTCAAATTTCATTCTCCATTGAAGAGGTGGTCTTTGCTCGGAGTTGTAGTATCCTTCAACACAGCTACAATTTGTATACCTAAAGTTTGTTGAAAATCTTTTTGGCTTTCTTTGATCAAGCAAAGCTTAATTTGCTCTACAGAAAACTCATTAGGGTTTTGATCCCCCATAGTCTTTTCCCCTTCTAATAATATAGGATCTCTTTACCTATTTGCATCCAATAACCAACTCAAAGGTAGACAAGACCAATGCTCTCATACCACTGTAATGTCCTCAAATGGGATGATTTCACACAAAAGGAGCTTTCCTCTAAATCCCAAAATTCTAAAATTTTGAAAATAAAATCAATAAACCCTAATTTGCAATAAATTCTCCAAAAACCCTTATCAATGCCCTAAAAACCCTAGGCACCACAATGCAAAGGTATTGTAGACAATTTTCAGCCAATATCTTATCTCAAATTTATCTAAATACTTGCAAAAATAATCAAAAAATTAAATACATGAAAAAAAACCTTTTTGCTAATTTATTGATATTCAAATGCCACTTTTTGATAGCTGTAAAAATATGAATTTTCTCCAAAAATGCAGTTGTTTGTGATATTTTTTGCTTCAAACCCTTGCCAAAAAAATTTCACGAGGGCCTAAAAATCACAAAAAAATCCAGCGAACCTCTTAGAGAATAAAAATGGCCAAAAAGTGTCTTCCAAGTCAATTGCCCAAGTCACCAAGTGCAGAAAAAATAGCAGAAAATTATGAGAGCGAGATCTCGCCTTTCGCAAGTGAAAAAGACCTCCAAACCTGTCAAAAATAATTAAATAATAATTTAAAAATTATTATTTAATTTTTATCAATTTAGGGCTTATATATTTTACAAAACTCTTCCAAAACCTCATGTCAACATGCAAAAAATTAACAAATAAATTCAAAATATTTAATTTGCATAGACCCAAAATGAGCCTCCAAACCCTCAACCAAGTCACCAAAGTAGTTCGCTCCACTTACAAAAATAGGGATAATATTAGTTAGAATTAATATGCAAGAAATGAGCCTCAAAACCCTTACAAAAACCTCACAAGAACTCCTCAAAGCAAATAGCCCCACTTTAGGACAAGTAACAAGATCTCTTTAGCAAAGGTGACGTAAAAAACACATTTTTTAAAATAATCAACACCAAAACAGTGAACTCTTATTGGACATGTATCTCAATAATTTCTTCACGCATGAATAACAATTATCAAATTCAGCATGTCCTTCATTGTAGTCTTCACCTTGTATTTGTACCTTTCAAAGGGGGCAAACCACCTTGGCGAAGTAAAATACATTATAAACCTTGCTTGCCTTTTTTAGAATATCTTTTCCTTTACTTGTTTTAACTCCCATGCTGACATTCTCTTTTTAGAATATAATATTAATTAGTTGCTTTAATAAAATAGTAATTAAAATTACTTTAAAGAAAATAAATTAATAATTAACTCATTTAAATACTTTAGTAATAAAAACCACTTTTAACAAATATTCTATTAATTAAGTAATAATTGTCTTCATAAGAACAAATGATAAAAATTATTATTTCGACAATTAATAATTAACTAATAAAATATAATTTCGCAAAAAAATTATTTTTAGTCTATGGGGAAGTAGACTAAAGGTCTTCAATCCCTGTTTAATCATGATGTGGAAATGGGGACATCACAATTGCCCATGAATGGTGGTATATCTTTTTATCGCGTCAGTAGACGGGCTCCTTGTCCAACAATCTTTGAAATCTTTTGAAAGAAACCTGCGATAGTAGGCAGGGGCCGAATGGCTACGGCTTCTCTATTTCAAAAAATATTACAAACTTACAATATCCTTGTTTCAATTTCTGATTCACAGGATCCTTCGAAAAGGGCAAGTGAAGAGCATACTCTTTAGCAAGGCTACTAGATTTTCACAATGAAAATTTTTCGATGATCATACTAAGGCGGAGAGGCTTATTTATAGCATTAGAGAGGTCCTGCCTGCTCGCTGGCAAGGCGGTGTCTGTCTCGTCATGCTTTACAGCGCATAGCTACAGTGAGATGCTATTAGACCCACCACTTGATTGTCCTGGTGACGATGATGATGAAGGGACCATGGGTTGTGGGCCCAACATGTCTTCCGCTTCGTCTACTAAGTCATCTTCGGAGATCGGTTGAAAAAGGCACCTTATCTGAAATGTGCTTTGTAGGTACCAATGTCGGCAACGGCCAGTATCACATGGCATATGGCGCGGAGTGCAATGAAAGTGAGATTCCCACTCAAGTTGTCGGCGAATTATTGCATGCACTACCGTATCCTGGCTATGATTGTGTTCTTCGTGAATGCGGTGCGGGCCATGTCTTGCTATCCACCTATACAGGTGTTCATTGAATGCCGTTCGGATCCGAATACGCCACGTCCAGAGTGGTTGTTTCAACAAATCAGTGAATTGATTGTAGAGGTATTCACTGTTAAGTCTCTCGATAATGATGACTTCATTATTCTGTCTGCGGTTCGCTTGAATCGTCACTGCTGTAGACATCTGCAAGTCTTGGGCTGCTGCATAAGAAATCCTCGTAAAACGGGGATGCATGCCTTCTCTTAAGATTTGTTCTTGGACCAGGGGATTCAGAGAATCAAATGCCTGGTTAAGAATTCTGGTTAAATTGAATCCAGGTGCAGGCTGATGCATGAGAGTGGCTGGAGGACTTCGACTTAGCCAATCTGCTACTACATTATTCTTACCTATAATATGCTGTACTGAAAACTTAAACCGATTGAAAAATGCTTGCCACCGGACATACTTCCCGCGACCATCTTTCCTACCATGATCTTTTTCTCGGAAGGTGAAGAATCTGGTACAATCGATTACAACAATAAACTGTGGCAAATGCAAAAGTTTAAGCATAAACTTCTCTAAGCATTTCTTTACAGCATAGATTTCTTTATCAGAAGAAATCCATTTCAGTACATCTGAACTAAACACTCCACTAGCAAATTCACACACATATTCAATATTATTTACAATGCAAACAAGTACTCCTCCCCATGAGAGGTCTGAGGCATCGGTATATACTTTCATATCTTGAGATTTTGGGATATGCAACTCTGGTAAGGCAACGACTTTGGCTTTGATTTTCTGGACTGCCTCTGTATGTCTTTTCTCCCAACGAAAAGCTTTCTTCTTCTGGAGAAGTTTTTGTAACAGGAATCTGTCTTCACCAGTGTTAGGATAAAAACTATTTAAATAATTCAACAATCCCAAAAATGCTTGCAACTTTGGTTTATCAAGTTGCTCTGAAAAACCGATGACCTTTTCCTTTATGTGTGGCTGGATCTGCAGCTTAGAATCTCGGATCACCATTCCGAGAAAATTGCATTCAGTCGTGCATAACTGAATCTTTGTCTCAGAGAGAACTATTCCTGCATCTGAAGCCAGCTGAAAGAATGTGGAGAGATGAGTAGTATGTTCATCTAAAGAATTACTGAAAACTAGAATATCATCTATATACACGCACAAAAACTGAGAAGTGCCTTCAAATATTTGATCCATATGCGCCTGATAATAAGCTGGCGCATTCATTACGCCGAAAGGCATGACAGTCCATTGGTAGTGGCCGAAAGGGCAACTAAATGCTGTCTTGGCTCGTATTTGATAAAACCCTGATTTGCAGTCGAACTGTGAAAAGTATCGACAGGCTGCAACCTTTTCTAGCAGATAGCTTTTATCTGGGATAGGATATGGATATGGTTCAGTTATAGCATTTAATGGTCGATAATTGATGACCATTCTCTTTTTACCCCTCTTCTGTTCTGAATGCTTGTTTACCATGAAGGCATAACAGCAGTAAGGAGAGGTCGATTTTTCTATGAATCCATTGGCTTCCAGATCTTTGATCTGAGCTTCCATATCACTGTAATCCTGTGCTGGGATGGGAATTCTTTTCCCAATTTTCATATGCTTGCCTTCAAGGATTTTTATTTCCATCTCAGGCATAGTCTTGGACCAAAACTGTTGGGGATTATCCGAACAGATAGAGGACTTGATCCTTTCACCAATTTCTTGGATCTCAGCAGGGATTAATTCAGGACTCTGAGTCATGGCACTAGGAAATTGTTCTGTGGCGTAAATGAGCCGGGGTATTCTTAGCCTTTCATTCTCTATGGTGAACATTATACTTTTTGCAGTGGCACCATAGGGTGTATATCTATCTATGAAAGATCTTCCTAAGAGGATGTCTATTGGCATCTTCTCTAAAGCAAAGAAATCACAGTGGAAGATTTTATTCTGGATTCGCAGGGGCTGCTGATGTTCATACTTTTTGCAGGTAAAACTATTCCCCTGGATATCTATGCTCTTGTAAGCAAGTCTCTCATCTAGTGTCTCCCAATCACTAATGAGTTGTGGTTTAGCAAAAGATAAAGAAGCACCTATGTCTACTTGTGCATCTACATATCTGCCATTAATCTCTAAAGTAAAGAACTGAGCAAATCTACCATTGATTAGATGGTTGAGATAGGCAGGCTGTGGCAGTTTCAAGGAAGGGATACTGGTACATACCAACTTTTGTCTTCCTGGGTCTTGCACAATGATAGGCTCTGTGTAAACTTCTTCTTCAGCTTCTGGTTCAGCTTCTTCTTGATTACTGCATTCACCAACACAGTAATCTTGGTCGGAGTAAAAGATACTGCCGACTTCATCCTCTTCTTCATAGCCATCGTCCCATCTGGGGTCTGCTGCAATGACAGGTTCTTCTGCAGGCATAATCTGTTCCCAGATTGGTTCTCTGATCTCTTTTGGCGGCTCTCTGCTGGTGAATTTGTTCTTTATCCAGGAGTCGCTTGGCTTGAACTGACTTGGATAATGCACAGGAGGATGCTGAGGTCTGTGCATTGTTGGCGGTTGTCTCGGTTGAGAGGGCTGTCTCCCTCTGGATGATTCTCCTCTTGAAATGCCTCTTCCTCTGGGCTTCTCTGGTCGTTCTGGAACTTCATGATGGTTGCGTGACCAGGGACCATAGGCTTCTTAGGAAGGATTGTATCCTCGTGCCCTGTATGGGCGCGATCCTCGCTGCATGTTTGACATTGGTTGTTCAAGATCATCGGCGAGAGATTCGAGCTCTGCTGCATCTTCATCATCGGATGCTTCATCTGGAACATCTTCAAGAACTGGTTCATAAATGTCGTCTTGAAGGTAAAGATCTTCATCTGCATCGATAATATCCCACCACGCTGCTGCGTTGGAGGAAAAAACAGCTTTAACTGCAGGATTTTTACAGGAGCAGTTAGGAGCAATATGGCCAGGTTTACGGCAAATATAGCAAATAGGCTTGTTGGAAGGAGGACGAGCTGTGCGGCGTTTCTTTAGGAAACGGTGAGGAGGTGCATAGGAATGTTTCTTAGGGAAGTAGCGACGCTTATAAGTTAGATGCCGGCGACGCTGCTTCTGGTGGCGACGTGGTTGTACATAAGGTCTACAGCCAAAAGGGGCTGTCTCAGGAAAAATAGGAGCAATGGAGGCGGCCTGGTGCTTGCTTAACTTTTGTATAGACTTAGCCTCAGAGACTAGAGTCATAATCTGTTGCTGCGTAAAGTCAATCACATCAGAAAGAGCAAGTTCCTCAATGGCAAGACCTTTGAGATCTATGTAAGAGAGGACTCGATCGATGAGATTATAAGGCATAGCATGCAGAAACTTGAGCTTAATTTCTGTGGAAGCAGAGCATTGGCTTTCATAGGCAAGCTTGCGAAATTGTTTGGCAAAAGTCTCAAATTGCTTGAGATCACATAATTCCATTTTCATCAACCACTTCTTGGATTCAATCTGTCGGTTAACGACAGGAGGAGCAAACTCATCAATAAGTAATCTATATAAAGCATTCAAAGAATCGGTTTGATTATGTACACGGGCGTATTGTTGTGCCTCAGGGATACTATCCCACCAAAGATTAGTAATTCCCTATAAATACTTGACTGCAAAGCAAGTGGTTCCGACTTGGTCAAGATGGGCCTGTACTGCAAGGACTCACATGGTGTTGCACCAGCTTGCAATTTCATTTAAAGGATTCAACAGGTCATCAATATTGAGATACCACGGTTGCAGGTGGACATGAGTGCGTTGCATTAAAGAATGACTTGGGGATTTTTTGACTGTTTTGAAAGAAGGGCCAAAAGATACTGAACAAAGAGGTCTTGAAGAAGACTCGGCTTTTTGGTCTTCTTTAGATAGCCAACTAAGACTATCTTCTAAGCTGTCAAGCTTTGAATCAATAGAATCTATTTTCTTTTGTATGTTAGTAACAGTGTCCTTGATGGACAACACATCTCTACATAAATCATCAAAATTTTCAGAGAAATGAGCATTAAATCTGGCAATATAATTTCTCTGCTTAAACTCATTTGATGGATTATCATAAGCGGCTGAAAAATAATGCAAAACTCCAGCAGCTTGTCTATGCACACCTTTTAGTGGTGGCCATCTTCCACCTCTGTAGAGAGTAACTGTTTCTTCTGTCAAAAATTCAAGACTGTCTTCTCTGGAAAGACTCATTAGTGTATTTGGTAAATCGTTGCCGAGATTTACCTCTTCATCCTCTATGAGAATATGACCAGTTTTTATAGATCTACGGGATGAAGACGTAGATGGTTTGGAAGAATGCATGGACAATGATCTAGGCAAGATATTTACAGATCTGCCATCACTTTAGTGGACAGTGGCTTGACTTTTCATTCTGGGTTTAACAAATGAAAGATAAGTAGAAGTATACAAAAATTTAGACTTAACTAACTCAGATTGTTTATACACACTAGAAGCTTTGAGAGCCGGAGGCTTAAACATACTGGTTTCTTTTTCAAGATCTGTTTCTGTGACTTCAATGTCTGGACAGTCTGATATCTGATCAGGGATAAAAGGAGGTAACTCATACATTCCTTCAAGTTCAGACTCATTGACAAGTTCTACGGTAGATGTAGATGGTACTTTTCCGAATTCCATTGTGGGGAGATTTGGGTTCTGGAATGCGAGAAATTTCTGGTCAGGGAAAAGGATATGCAGAGATAAAAGCGGCCTATGACAATATGGGTGAACGGCCTGTGACTCGATGCAATGACTTCCCAAAGAAATTTACAAAGCAGAGAACTCAAAAGATCTGATCCACGGAAGAGGAAAATGAATCACAACTTACAGTGAAAACTTGAAACTGACTCAAAACTTATCTTGGTCTGGCTCTGATACCAATCTTTTTATCGCGTCAGTAGACGGGCTCCTTGTCCAACAATCTTTGAAATCTTTTGAAAGAAACCTGCGATAGTAGGCAGGGGCCGAATGGCTACGGCTTCTCTATTTCAAAAAATATTACAAACTTATGGTATCGAAACGACCACTCTGGACGTGGCGTATTCGGATCCGAACGGCATTCAATGAACACCTGTATAGGTGGATAGCAAGACATGGCCCGCACCGCATTCACGAAGAACAAAATCATGACCAAGATACAGTGGTGCATACAATTATTCGCCGACAGCTTGAGTGGGAATCCCACTTTCATTGCACTCCGCGCCATATGCCATGTGATACTGGCCGTTGCCGACATTGGTACCTACAAAGCGCATTTCAGATAAGGTGTCTTTTTCAACCGATCTCCGAAGATGACTTAGTAGACGAAGCGGAAGACATGTTGGGCCCACAACCCATGGTCCCTTCATCATCATCGTCACCAGGACAATCAAGTGGTGGGTCTAATAGCATCTCACTGTAGCTATGCGCTGTAAAGCATGACGAGACAGACACCGCCTTGCCAGCGAGCAGGCAGGACCTCTCTAATGCTATAAATAAGCCTCTCCGCCTTAGTATTAGCATCGAAAAATTTTCATTGTGAAAATCTAGTAGCCTTGCTAAAGAGTATGCTCTTCACTTGCCCTTTTCGAAGGATCCTGTGAATCAGAAATTGAAACAAGGATATTGTAAGTTTGTAATATTTTTTTGAAATAGAGAAGCCATAGCCATCGGCCCCTGCCTACTATCGCAGGTTTCTTTCAAAAGATTTCAAGATTGTTGGACAAGGAGCCCGTCTACTGACGCGATAAAAAGATTGCTCTGATACCAATCTTTTTATCGCGTCAGTAGACGGGCTCCTTGTCCAACAATCTTTGAAATCTTTTGAAAGAAACCTGCGATAGTAGGCAGGGGCCGAATGGCTACAGCTTCTCTATTTCAAAAAATATTACAAACTTACAATATCCTTGTTTCAATTTCTGATTCAATCTTTTTATCGCGTCAGTAGACGGGCTCCTTGTCCAACAATCTTTGAAATCTTTTGAAAGAAACCTGCGATAGTAGGCAGGGGCCGAATGGCTACGGCTTCTCTATTTCAAAAAATATTACAAACTTACAATATCCTTGTTTCAATTTTTGATTCACAGGATCCTTCGAAAAGGGCAAGTGAAGAGCATACTCTTTAGCAAGGCTACTAGATTTTCACAATGAAAATTTTTCGATGCTAATACTAAGGCGGAGAGGCTTATTTATAGCATTAGAGAGGTCCTGCCTGCTCGCTGGCAAGGCGGTGTCTGTCTCGTCATGCTTTACAGCGCATAGCTACAGTGAGATGCTATTAGACCCACCACTTGATTGTTCTGGTGACGATGATGATGAAGGGACCATGGGTTGTGGGCCCAACATGTCTTCCGCTTCGTCTACTAAGTCATCTTCGGAGATCGGTTGAAAAAGGCACCTTATCTGAAATGTGCTTTGTAGGTACCAATGTCGGCAACGGCCAGTATCACATGGCATATGGCGCGGAGTGCAATGAAAGTGGGATTCCCACTCAAGCTGTCGGCGAATAATTGTATGCACCACTGTATCTTGGTCATGATTTTGTTCTTCGTGAATGCGGTGCGGGCCATGTCTTGCAATCCACCTATACAGGTGTTCATTGAATGCCGTTCGGATCCGAATACGCCACGTCCAGAGTGGTCGTTTCAACAAATCAGTGAATTGATTGTAGAGGTATTCACTGTTAAGTCTCTCGATAATGATGACTCCATTATTCTGTCTGCGGTTCGCTTGAATCGTCACTGCTGCAGACATCTGCAAGTCTTGGGATGCTGCATAAGAAATCCTCGTAAAACGAGGATGCATGCCTTCTCTCAGAATTTGTTCTTGGACCAGGGGATTCAGAGAATCAAATGCCTGGTTAAGAATTCTGGTCAAATTGAATCCAGGTGCAGGCTGATGCATGAGAGTGGCTGGAGGACTTCGACTTAGCCAATCTGCTACTACATTATTTTTTCCTATAATATGCTCTACTGAAAAATGAAACTGATTAAAAAATGCTTGCCACTTAACATACTTTTCGCGACCATCTTTCCTACCATGATCTTTTTCTCTAAAGGTAAGGAATCTGGTGCAGTCAGTTACAACAACAAAGTGTGGCAAATGCAGAAGTTTAAGCATAAACTTTTCTAAGCATTTCTTAACAGCGTAGATTTCTTTATCAGAGGAAATCCATTTCAGTACGTCTGAGCTAAACACTCCACTAGCAAATTCACACACATTCAATATTATTTACAATGCAAATAAATACTCCTCCCCATGAGAGGTCTAAGGCATCGGTATATACTTTCATATCTTGAGATTTTGGGATATGCAACTCTGGTAAGGCAGCGACTTTGGCTTTGATTTTCTGGACTGCCTCTGTATGTCTTTTCTCCCAACGAAAAGCTTTCTTCTTCTGGAGAAGTTCTTGTAACAGAAATCTGTCTTCACCAGCGTTAGGATAAAAACTATTTAAATAATTCAACAATCCCAAAAATGCTTGCAACTTTGATTTATCAAGTTGCTCGAGAAAACCGATAACCTTTTCTTTTATGTGTGGCTGGATCTGAAGCTTGGAATCCCGGATCACCATTCCGAAGAAATTGCATTCAGTCGTACACAACTGAATCTTTGTCTCAGAGAGAACTATTCCTGCATTTGAAGCCAGCTGAAAGAATGTGGAGAGATGAGCAGCATGTTCATCTAAAGAATTGCTGAATACTAAAATATCATCTATATACACACACAAAAACTGAGAAGTGCCTTCAAATATTTGATCCATATGCGCCTGATAATAAGCTGGCGCATTCATTAGGCCGAAAGGCATGACAGTCCATTGGTAGTGGCCGAAAGGGCAACTAAATGCTGTCTTGGCTCGATCTTCTTCTTTGACTCGTATTTGATAAAAGCCAGATTTGCAGTCGAACTGTGAAAAGTATCGACAGGCTGCAACCTTTTCTAGCAGATAGTTTTATCTGGGATAGGATATGGATATGGTTCAGTTATAGCATTTAATGGTCGATAATTGATGACCATTCTCTTTTTACCCCTCTTCTGTTCTGAATGCTTGTTTACCATGAAGGCATAACAGCAGTAAGGAGAGGTCGATTTTTCTATGAATCCATTGGCTTCCAGATCTTTGATCTGAGCTTCCATATCACTGTAATCCTGTGCTGGGATGGGAATTCTTTTTCCAATTTTCATATGCTTGCCTTCAAGGATTTTTATTTCCATCTCAGGCATAGTCTTGGACCAAAACTGTTGGGGATTATCCGAACAGATAGAGGACTTGATCCTTTCACCAATTTCTTGGATCTCAGCAGGGATTAATTCAAGACTCTGAGTCATGGCACTAGGAAATTGTTCTGTGGCGTAAATGAGCCGGGGTATTCTTAGCCTTTCATTCTCTATGGTGAACATTATACCTTTTGCAGTGGCACCATAGGGTGTATATCTATCTATGAAAGATCCTCCTAAGAGGATGTCTATTGGCATCTTCTCTAAAGCAAAGAAATCACAGTGGAAGATTTTATTCTGGATTCGCAGGGGCTGCTGATGTTTATACTTTTTGCAGGTAAAACTATTCCCCTGGATATCTATGCTCTTGTAAGCAAGTCTCTCATCTAGTGTCTCCCAATCACTAATGAGTTGTGGTTTAGCAAAAGATAAAGAAGCACCTGTGTCTACTTGTGCATCTACATATCTGCCATTAATCTCTAAAGTAAAGAACTGAGCAAATCTACCATTGATTAGATGGTTGAGATAGGCAGGTTGTGGCAGTTCCAAGGAAGGGATACTGGTACATACCAACTTTTGTCTTCCTGGGTCTTGCACAATGATAGGCTCTGTGTAGACTTCTTCTTCAGCTTCTGGTTCTGCTTCTTCTTCTTGATTACTGCATTCACCAACACAGCAATCTTGGTCGAAGTAAAAGATACTGCCGACTTCATCCTCTTCTTCATAGCCATCGTCCCATCTGGGGTCTGCTGCAAAGACAGGTTCTTCTGCAGGCATAATTTGTTCTCAGATTGGTTCTCTGATCTCTTTTGGCGGCTCTCTGTTGGTGAATTTGTTCTTGATCCAGGAGTCGCTTGGCTTGAACTGACTTGGATAATGCACAGGAGGATGCTGAGGTCTGTGCATTGTTGGCGGTTGTTTCAGTTGAGAGGGCTGTCTCCCTCTGGATGATTCTCCTCTTGAAATGCCTCTTCCTCTGGGCTTCTCTGGTCGTTCTGGAACTTCATGATGGTTGCGTGACCAGGGACCATAGGCTTCGTAGGAAGGATTGTATCCTCGTGGCCTGTATGGGCGCGATCCTCGCTGCATGTTTGACATTGGTTGTTCAAGATCATCGGCGAGAGATTCGAGCTCTGCTGCATCATCATCGGATGCTTCATCTGGAACATCTTCAAGAACTGGTTCATAAATGTCGTCTTGAAGGTAAAGATCTTCATCTGCATCGATAATATCCCACCACGCTGCTGCGTTGGAGGAGAAAACAGCTTTAACTGCAGGATTTTTACAGGAGCAGTTAGGAGCAATATGGCCAGGTTTACGGCAAATATAGCAAATAGGCCTGTTGAAAGGAGGATGAGCTGTGCGGCGTTTCTTTAGGAAACGGTGAAGAGGTGCATAGGAATGTTTCTTAGGGAAGGAGCGACGCTTATAAGTTAGATGCCGGCGACGCTGCTTCTGGTGGCGACGTGGTTGTACATAAGGTCTACAGCCAAAAGGGGCTGTCTCAGGAAAAATAGGAGCAATGGAGGCGGCCTGGTGCTTGCTTAACTTTTGTATAGACTTAGCCTCAGAGACTAGAGTCATAATCTGTTGCTGCGTAAAGTCAATCACATCAGAAAGAGCAAGTTCCTCAATGGCAAGACCTTTGAGATCTATGTAAGAGAGGACTCGATCGATGAGATTATAAGGCATAGCATGCAGAAACTTGAGCTTAATTTCTGTGGAAGCAGAGCATTGGCTTTCATAGGCAAGCTTGCGAAATTGTTTGGCAAAAGCCTCAAATTGCTTGAGATCACATAATTCCATTTTCATCAATCACTTCTTGGATTCAATCTGTCGGTTACCGACAGGAGGAGCAAACTCATCAATAAGTAATCTATATAAAGCATTCAAAGAATCGGTTTGATTATGTACACGGGCGTATTGCTGTGCCTCAGGGATACTATCCCACCAAAGATTAGTAATTCCCCATAAATACTTGACTGCAAAGCAAGTGGTTCCGACTTGGTCAAGATGGGCCTGTACTGCAAGGACTCGCATGGTGTTGCACCAGCTTGCAATTTCATTTAAAGGATTCAACAGGTCATCAATATTGAGATACCATGGTTGCAGGTGGACATGAGTGCGTTGCATTAAATAATGACTTGGGGATTTTTTGACTGTTTTGAAAGAAGGGCCAAAAGATACTGAACAAAGAGGTCTTGAGGAAGACTCGGCCTTTTGGTCTTCTTTAGATAGCCAACTAAGACTATCTTCTAAGCTGTCAAGCTTTGAATCAATAGAATCTATTTTCTTCTGTATGTTAGTAACAGTGTCCTTGATGGATAACACATCTCTACATAAATCATCAAAATTTTCAGAGAAATGGGCATTAAATCTGGCAATATAATTTCTCTGCTTAAACTCATTTGATGGATTATCATAAGCGGCTGAAAAATAATGCAAAACTCCAACAGCTTGTCTATGCACACCTTTTGGTGGTGGCCATCTTCCACCTCTGTAGAGAGTAACTGTTTCTTCTGTCAAAAATTCAAGACTGTCTTCTCTGGGAAGACTCATTAGTGTATGTGGTAAATCGTCGAGATTTACCTCTTCATCCTTTATGAGAATATGACCAGTTTTTACAGATCTACGGGATGAGGACGTAGATGGTCTGGAAGGAGATAACCTGGAAGAATGCATGGACAATGATCTAGGCAAGATATTTACAGATCTGCCATCACTTTGGTGGACAGTGGCTTGACTTTTCATTCTGGGTTTAACAAATGAAAGATAAGTAGAAGTATACAAAAATTTAGACTTAACTAACTCAGATTGTTTATACACACTAGAAGCTTTGAGAGCCGGAGGCTTAAACATACTGGTTTCTTTTTCAAGATCTGTTTCTGTGACTTCAATGTCTGGACAGTCTGATATCTGATCAGGGATAAAAGGAGGTAACTCATACATTCCTTCAAGTTCAGACTCATTGACAAGTTCTACGGTAGATGTAGATGGTAAATTTCTCGCATTCCAGAACCCAAATCTCCCCACAATAGAATTCGGAAAAGAAACCTGCGATAGTAGGCAGGGGCTGCTGATGTTTATACTTTTTGCAGGTAAAACTATTCCCCTGGATATCTATGCTCTTGTAAGCAAGTCTCTCATCTAGTGTCTCCCAATCACTAATGAGTTGTGGTTTAGCAAAAGATAAAGAAGCACCTGTGTCTACTTGTGCATCTACATATCTGCCATTAATCTCTAAAGTAAAGAACTGAGCAAATCTACCATTGATTAGATGGTTGAGATAGGCAGGCTGTGGCAGTTCCAAGGAAGGGATACTGGTACATACCAACTTTTGTCTACCTGGGTCTTGCACAATGATAGGCTCTGTGTAGACTTCTTCTTCAGCATCATGGTTTGGTTACTCAAGCCCACCGACTCATTTCATCATATGAGGAATTTAGTAAGAGGATTATTGAGCAATTTGATAGGGCTGATTTAGAATTGCATTTTAGAGAGTTGACTCAACTAAAGCAAAAAGACACAGTGGAAGGTAATGTGACTGAAATTTAGAGGCTTTCAATCATGGTAACAAATGTTTCAGAGAGGAGGTTAATGGTCCTTTTCATGGAAGGTTTGACTGATTCGATTAGAAGATTGGTCAAGGCTTTTGATCCTTCCACTCTCCAAGGAGCCATTCAAAAGGCTCTTGATCTTGAGTCCTCAATGCCACAAGGTAAAATTTTGCCCTTTAATTTTCAAAAAACTAATTTTTTTAAGCCCTATGGACAGCCAAAAGACAACAAATGGGGGCAGCCAAGGGGCAGCAATTTTGGGCTGCCTAGATTAGCTCCTTTTAGGCAATTGGATAAGCCCAATCAGCATGGTATAGGTAAATTTGGAAGGCCAAACCAGCAGGGTTTGGGGCAGCAAAGAGAGTTGCCAAGAAGGAGTTTTGAGATAAGAAATGAGTTGAGACGGAAGTTGTGTTTTGATTGCAAAGACCCTTGGTCACCGAGTCACCATTGTCATGGAAAAGGTCAAGTGCACTACATTGAATTGCATTCGGATGAAGAAAATGAGGATGCAAAGGAAGGGGCAGCCACTTATGATGAGGAGCATGTGGAAAGTTTTGGTGGAAAAGACTTGGAGGGCACTTTTGCTTCCCTATCAGGAACCCCTAAGTACTACCCCTTTTGTGTGAAGGGTAGTTTGAAAGGTATGGAGGTCACTATTCTGATTGATAGTGGAGCCACACATAATTTCATTGACAAAAAAGTGGCGGCTTTATGTGGATTACAATCTATTGAATTAATTGGTTTTCGTGTGACTATGGCGAATGGATTCACCATCCCTTGTACCACTAAAATTCTCAAGCTAAACATAATGATAGAAACACACCTCATTGAAGATGATTTTTATGTGGTTGGTATTGGAGAAACTAACCTTGTGCTTGGTATACAATGGTTGCACTCTCTTGGGGAGTACACCCAAAATTACCAAACAATGGAGCTCAAATTTGATGCCAATGGGAAGGAAGTGATTACATGGTTTTCAAGATAGGGCACCCAAAGGGGCAATGTCCAAAAGAATGGAAAGCATGATACATGAAGACATTCATGTTCGGGCAGCTAGGCATGTGGAATTTTCTAAGTTGGACCAGCCAACTCTCATTAAGGAAAAAAGTCTCATACATGGCATATGGGTTGAAGGAAAAGTGGGAAAAGGTTTCTCATTTAAAAAATTCAATATTGGGGGCATAGGGCAGCCTCTAAGGTATGAAAAGGACTTTCAAATTCTTCTTTGCATAAGCTGGTTTCTAAAGTATGCTAAAATGTGGGTCCTAAGGCATGTTAAGGTGGAAGGTTTGTTGAGAGGAGTCAATGCTAGTTGGTTCCCAAGGTATGGAAAGAATTACTTATTTCTTTTTTTTTTTGCCAATTTTAAAAATTTGTGCTTAAAGTTGGTATTGTGGGGAAGCAAAGTTCCATATTTGAGAAGAATTAATAAATCTGAAAATTCCAAGTCTTGTATGTCATTACAACCTAGCATAGAATTTGAAGACATGCCAAATAAAGTGTCAATTCAATTGGTTAAAAACACCCCAAGGTTTGAAACCAAGAGGACACTTGGTGATGATAATAATGAGGGAACAAATGGGTCACTTCGTCTGAATATGTGCGCTTGAAACAAGGTAAAAAGGGGCAATGGACAGCCCTCTAAAAGTTTGATTTTGCAAAGAAATGTAAGCTTTTTTTTAGAAGGCAAGGTTTCAATTATTGCTTCACTCCTCCCAAGTAAGCAACTTCCACACTTGGGGAACCCAACATATACTTTCAAAACCCTCAAGGTTCACAAAGAGGGAAAATCTTTAATGTTTTCCAATTCTAATTCTTTTTTATGTCCATGATGTCTCTTGTATGTGGCATAGACACTAATGAGTTATTGGACAACACTTTGGTGATGAATGGTCTAACTTCAATTAAAAATTGCAAGATTGTGGAAAATCAGAATAGATGGTTGGAAAAAGAGTTGGTTCACTCCAATACAAAAATACAAATGAATTTATGGGTCAAGGGTGCAATCAACATTTCCACATGAGTTTCCAGCCCTTTGGATATTTCACTAGACGAATTTGAGGGATAAAATCAAGATCATATGCAGTTGTTATGAGTTGCATAAAGTGAGATACACTTGGGGCAGCAAGGTAATAAATGGAAAAATCATTGGATGGAGGGATACGGGGGTTGCTAGGGGTTGAACCATTCATAACATTCAAGAGTTTGCAGCCATACTCCCTAAGCAAATCATGGTCAAAAACACAAAAGAGAAGGGAAGATCATTCTTTTGACTAACATGTTTGCTTCATGTGCAGGTATGAACATAGGGGCAATCAAGGCCCTAATGCTTGAAGACTACCTAGCTGGAATACCATTTTCCAGCCACCCTTATGATACGAAATTTGAAGACTTTCTTGCTTTCAACATATTATAGGCATTTTTTGAACATCTGGGCTCAAGGATAAGAGGTAACAACATGAGGTGCTGATGGTCTTTCACTTTCAGCTTGCTTAAGCAACAAGATAATTTCATATCCAACTATAGAAGGCATCACCAAGAGGGGTCTTTACATTGGGAAGGGCCTAGGTTCGAGTTTGACACAAGACCCACAGTGGAGATAGCACCTTGGCTACTTCTATTGCTTGAAAACAAGCTATTTTGGACACAAAGGATTGTCATGTCCCTCTTTTGACAGAGACATCGTGGAAGACCCTTAGCCTTAAAACCATTATGTAATGACCCCATATAGGATCTCATGTAAAAATAGGTAATTATCTTAAAAACTTCAAGCCAATCTGAAAATAATTGTATGTTGCCTGCAAACTTAGCAAAGCCTAGCCACAATGATCTTCCCAAACCCTCACAATAATACTCCACAAATGCTCTAATAAATAACAAATGAAAAGCTATACTTGTGTACCTTTTTTTATAGCATAAAACAGAGATGTAGCTGCTGGAAAAAGATGTGAAATTCTGCTATAAAGTGCTGGTAAAGCAGTCCTTTACTTCTGCAAATAGCCTTGAATATTCCGCTTAAAAATTAGGCCAAAAACTCTAATAAATATCCAAGCTTCCAAAGAACAAATTAAGTGTAATAGGATCACTTCAAAACTTCACACAAGTCGTCCAACTTCCAGAAAAATTAGGAATGATTTCTAAAGTCAAAACCCTTGAAAATAGCTATCAAGAAAGCCTCCCAAATCTGTGAATTAATTCGATCTCCTTGGGAAAATTATAGAAATAAATCTTAATATTTTACAAGCATAAATAAAGTCCACAACCTCATAAATCAAATCGCCAAACCAAGAAAAAATAAAGAATTTTTTTTGACCTTTACTCTTTTCAAATCTGTCTTTAATAAATTATTATTTTTCCTCAAAACAGCGGAAACTTAAAAAATTTATAACTTCTAAAATACTTGGAATTTTAATGCAAACGATAGCTCAAAATGACCACAAAATTAGCAGCTATCAAACAAAATTAGAATAAAAATTTTCTCTCTGGAAGAAGTCCCTGAAAATTAGACCTGAAGTTTTAAAAACCCTAGTTACAACCCTAAATCCATTCAAACCAACATATAGACCATCCAAGCAATTCACCAATCCCAAAACCTGCAATTTCATTAGATAAAATCCTCAAAAGTGTAGCACAATTTCCAATAGATAGGTGGTGTTAATAGACACCGTTTATAGATCATCATAACTCTTGGAGGGTAACATTTTCCAAAAAATTATGCCGAAGACAATCAAGCTTAACATACTTGACCTCTTTTCCAAATATCGTCCAAAAACATGTCCCTTCAAATGAATCCTTATTTCCTCTTATATCTCTTTCCCAAGCGTGGTGCCCAAATTGGAGGGAAAAGTTAATTTAAAAATATTGAAAGGAACTCCTTATAATTTCACTTTAGGCCTTAAGTGCCCATGACCCTTAAAGGGTCCCAATTCAAGTGAAATTTATAACAAAGTGTTTCTTTTTATTAATTGCCTTATTTTTAAGTATTTAAAAATACTTTTTATTTTAGCAACAATATTATTTAAATCTCCAAAAAAATAGAGGCATTACAGTGCTCCTTCCCAAATTTACTTGCTCTCAAGCAAATACAAGCTCATATGCTCAATTACCATGTCCAAGTGGTGAAACTTGTTGTAGTGCTCAAAAAGCCTTGCTCTTGTACCTGTTAAGTGGAATAACCTTTGCCAAAAAGCATAGCGTGACATACTCCAAATGGATAATGAATGTCGTTCCACTCTGCCAACACGTCCCACAATGCAAACCACTCCTGTATATGTTTCCCAAGGAATGAATACCTCGATCTAAATCCTACTGCTGTACCTGTGATTTGAAAGCTCCCCCCAAGTGTTGTTAGTGCCATGATAGTCTTTTATAGGCCTTTCATGCCCCCATGTGTAGCTGCC
Organism: Torreya grandis; assembly: GCA_037957365.1. Lineage (NCBI taxonomy): Eukaryota > Viridiplantae > Streptophyta > Pinopsida > Cupressales > Taxaceae > Torreya > Torreya grandis. The sequence goes on from JARHVA010003336.1 coordinate 1,747,271, forward strand.
ATAAATGTACCTATTGTTGTTAAAAAGCCATAAGCCCCTAACACCTTCCCAATTGGCCTTCCAACTACATCTTTTTTTAAACAACTCGTTGTCCCAAACATATGCTGCCCTATGCAACTCAAAACAGCTGCCATTACTCTCTCATATTGTCAACTCATTCATTACCAAGTTGACCTCCAAAGATCCTTTTATGTCTATACTTTTCAAGGAAGCCATTATGAATTCAAAACATCATGCTAAAAGAGCTAGGGCCAGCAAATAATCAAAACTGAATTGTATGTTATTGTTGCTCCTTATGAACATTTCCCTTTGAAAGCAAGCCATGGAGAACAAGTTACCATGGTATGCATCCGAAACCTTCTTAGGATCTTCCTTGTGCCATGCCCTTCTCTCTCCGAAACAAAGATATGTCTCCTCAATTTGCAAACAACAAACAAATTTGAACTTACTTAGAAACATACCTTGTATGGGAATACCATGGAGATGTAAACAGCCCTGTATTGGTGCCCTCTTGAATGCTACTTGTTTTTTCCTTGGCTGCCTTTTACCACCATGCTTCCTATCTTTAATGAGTTGGAAACTTGGAGCAATTTCCCCATTTACAAAATTCAACTTCTCATAAAAAATAAAGGGCCAACTCTCCTCTTCATTTACAGGATTCCCCAACAAATATAATTCTGATTTTTCAACAAAATTTCTGTCTTCCATGCGTAAACAGTTCTAAAATTTTACACACAATACTGATTTTTGTGCATACCACCTAGATCTTTCTTTAATGCAAAATGTAGTCCTATTTTTCCTTTTTGCAAGCTGGAAATTAGTCTTTTCATACCCTTGCTTGGCATCTTCAATTTCAGAATTCATTAGGCTCATGTAACAATGAATTTGATGTTCCTTTACATACCTTGAGGGTTGTCTATACCTGTTTTTAGTCATTATGTTGTCCTTTTTTGAAGAATGACACTCTCCAACCTTCAGCCTCTTTGTCAAACCAGCTATAAGATGAAGATTCACAAGGAGAGGTGGTTGTTCCAACTGAAAATTTGTAGCCTTCTTGGTACTCTTTGTTGTTATGGCAACCAATCCACATGGTGATCCTACACATGAAGCAAACATATTGTCAAGACCAATAGTGTTGAACAACACTTTTACAATAACTCCCTCATGCCTTATGAGCATGGTATGGGCTCCTTTTTGGTGCATTAACCTTTCCTTATCATTTTTGGAGCATAACTTTTCCCTCTTCCAATTCCACCATCTAGTGGCTGGAAATCCACTAATACACACTTGGACCATCCTCATGGTGTTAAGGTGTGAGAAGCACACCTTCTTAGGGTCACTACTCACCTTCGTGACAAGAAACCTTAAGTAGAACAAATTGAAAATACTAAAAACAATAGTCACTATGATCCTGGGACCATGACAATCCTTACTTCATTTCTTATTTTGGCCCAAGACATGGTAGCAACATTACTCTTGTAGAGCTCACCGAGATCCCGTATCCATGATAGATACTTGTCATGTCCTTCCCTTGAATTTACTTGGAAGACTTCTTTTTTCCATCGAGTACCCTTCACTTCCACCTCAATGGTAGTATAAGATACATCACCAAGATAATGAACAAACCCATTATGAAGAGAAAACAACAAACACTCACCAATATGACCACTCGCTTACTCATGTACAAATCTGATTTTCCTTTTTCCCTCAAATCTGATTTTTCTATTTATTAACTCCTTCATAGGATCCCCTTGCCTTGTCCATCTTTGTTAGGGCTTGTGCTCCCTCTCCAAGTGCCAATAGCAATTATCCTTCGCAAGCTTCTTCATGAAATCTGAAATTATGAAAAGAAAGAGATCTAAGATGAGAAACAATACAAATTTTTTCTTCTGAGACATACCTTTCCATTACGGTGTCTATCATTTGCAACCCCATTGGTTGCTCCATAGCTTGTTGGAAATCTTCACTTGGCTGCCCCTGATTTTCTGGTTCTTGTGTAACAAAAAATCCTATCATTGGTTGTCCATAAACTTCTAATTTTTATTTTTTTGCATGCTGCTTTATCTCATAAGGCCTTAAGCTCTCCTCACAATTATTTGCAACATTCTTAAACAGCTGATGTGCAATGGGAAATTTATTTTCTTCCACCCTCAAACCTGTCAACACAATAACTCATAGTGGCTTGGAAATATATTCACCTTCATTGAGTGTCATAGTCATCATCTCTTGCATATTCATTACAATATTCTTGGGAGGATTCTTATAAGCAATAGCAAGAAAATGTTGAAACATTAGAATAATAAGTTTATCACATCCTAAATCCAACATCAAATTATATAACCTGAGTGAAGTCATGGTTTCCAAAATGTTGACCCTTTTAGCCCATGAATGTCATTTGTCCCCAATGAGACCTTAGAAGCTTTCCACCATCAATGAGAGTATCTCCTTCAAGATTTTATCACTGTAGAGAATCTTGTGAATCGTTAGTCTCAATATCTCACAAATGCAATTAGTAACCAAGAGCCTTACCTCCTCATCTGTGTCTCTCAAGAGTTTATGTTGAACCAAGTAAGTAATTGAGGGTTGTACCGCCCATCTCATGAGTTCATATTTTGATTGACTTACCTTGGATAACTTCTTTTCTACTTCTTCCAAAGTGTTGATCACATCTTCCACAAATTGGCATAAGTTCTCTAGTTTCCTACCTGCATTGTGAAGTCTTTTCCCCTCCACGGCTTCCATGCTCTATTCCTTGTTCTTATTTTCACCCCACAGTTTAGCCAAGATATGGCTCTAATACCACTGTAATGACTCCAAATAGGATTTCAAACAAAAATAGGTAATTATCTTTAAAACTTCAAGCCAATTTGAAAATAATTGTATGTTGCCCACAAACTTAACAAACCCTAGCCACAATGGTCTTCCCAAACCCTCACAATAATACTCCACAAATTCTCTAATAAATAACAAATGAAAAGCTATACTTGTGTACCTTTTTTTATAGCATAAAACAGGGATGTAGCTGCTGGAAAAAGATGTGAAATTCTGCTAATAAAGCGTTGGTAAAGCAGTCCTTTACTTCTGCAAATAGCCTTGAAAACCCTTGAATATTCCTCTTAAAAATTAGGCCAAAAACTCTAATAAATATCCAAGCTTCCAAAGAACAAATTAAGCGTAATAGGATCACTTCAAAACTTCACACAAGTCGTCCAACTTCTAGAAATATTAGAAATAATTTCTGAAGTCAAAACCCTTGAAAATAGCTATCAACAAAGCCTCCCAAATCTGTGAATTAATCCGATCTCCTTGGGAAAATTATAGAAATAAATCTTAATATTTTACAAGCATAAATAAGGTCCACAACCTCACAAATCAAATCACCAAACCAAGAAACAATAAGAAATTTTTTTTGACCTTTACTCTTTTCAAATCTATCCTTAATAAATTATTATTTTTCCTCAAAACAACGGAAACTTAAAAATTTTATAACTTCTAAAATACTTGGAATTTTAATGCAAACGATAGCTCAAAATGACCACAAAATTAACAGCTATCAAACAAAATTAGAATCAAAATCTTCCCTCTGGGGGATGTCCCTCAAAATTAGTCTCGATGTTCTGAAAACCCAGTTACAGTCCTAGATCTCTTTAAACCAACAAATAGGCCATCCAAGCAATTTGCCAATCCCAAAACCTGCAATTTCATTAAATAAAATCCTCAAACAAATCCTCAAAGGTGTAGCACAATTTCCGATAGATAGGTGGTGTTAATAGACACCATTTATAGAGCATCATAGCTCTTGGAGGATAACATTCTCCAAGAAACTATGCCGAAGACAATCAAGCTTGACATACTTGACCTCTTTTCCAAATATCATCCAAAAACATATACCTTCAAATGAATCCTTCTTTTGTATTATATCTCTCTCCAAAACATGGCGCCCAAATTGGAAGGAAGAGTTAATTTAAAAATATTGAAAGGAACTCCTTATAATTTCACTTTAGGCCTTAAGTGCCCATGACCCTTAAAGTGTCCCAACTCAAGTGGAATTTATAACATAAAGTGTTTTTTCTATTAATTGTCTTATTCTTAAATATTTAAAAATACTTTTTATTTTAGCAACAACATTATTTAAATCTCAAAAAAAAATGGGGACATTACACATTTTCGGGGGCTAAGGGACAAGTATAAAGGGAAGTGAGTATTGAATGTTTTATTTGAATATGTGTAAAAATACCTTTTTGAAAAGTATTTTATGTTTTTTATTTCATTTAAGAAGGGACTTTTAAGGGTCATAAAGGCTTAAGTGATTTTAAGAAAATATCTTAAGGAAAGATCTTTTAAAACAATTTTTTATATTACCCTCCCTTCCTCTTTTTGGGTGCCACACTTAGAGGGCTACAAAATAGAAGAGGAACCATTTGGTGAGGGCATGTCATGATTTGAATATTGAAAATTTGGTCTATTAACATGCAAACGCTAAGCCAATTGCTTTAAAGATAAACCCCTTCAAGCAAACAAAGTTAGGGGACGAAAACCCTCTTCCTTTTTTGAGGTAACTTCGTTCAGGGGTTATCATCGAGGAATCAACTAGTCATTTAAGGGTGTTTTAGCACCAATTGGTCATTTTCAGGTTGACACAATTGGCGCCTTGCTATTGAGAGTGGCAACTTGATTGTAGAGTGAAATCTCATTCCTTTGGTGATTTTTGTGACCTAGGGGCAATTCTAAAATTATTCACATTATTTTGCATAGTGGCTATTTGGTTTGGAAGAGGTCTGGACCTCTTGTGAAAGATAAATTATATTGAATTTAATTCTGTCATTTTCTCATATTTTTCCAGCTTGGCGATTTGGGTTTTCGTGTTTTTTATCCATCTAATCTAGAAAATTCATAAAAAAATAAGCCTTTATTGCAAACATATTTTATGCAATTTATCAAGGGTTTTGATAAGATCTTTGGCATAAGAAACATCTAAAATTTTCAAATTTATTTTACAGCGAAAGACGACTAGGGTTTAAAGAAGAAATTCTGATTTTGAAGGTTTATCATTTCATGTTTTAAGCAGCCACTAATTAATTAGGGTTCAACATAATTTTAAGCTATTTTAAAAGTATATTTAAAGGGTCGTTGGCAACTAGGGTTTGATGCAATTAAATCAAAAAAATTCTAATTTGAAGTGGGGTTTATAAATATTTCTAATTTTCAGCTAAGCATCCTTTTTGGGGACATTACACATGAGACCACATACCCTACAAATCTGATTTAACCCCTCCCCATTCCTCATATAAATGAGAATCTGTATTGATGGATTTCATCATAGGGTTACCTAGAGTAGGGGGAAAGAATTTCATCTTTGTAGTTGTTAATTGACTGACGAAGTTTGCCAACTTTTTCTCCATCCCTAGTGAATTCAAAGTTCCACAACTCACAAACTTTTTCTTCAAAGAGGTCTTTCGATTGCATGGGTTACCTTGCACTATGGTTAGCGATAGAGATGCTCGCTTCATGAGTGCCTTTTGGCAAGAATTATTCAAATTAACAAGAACAAAATTGACACCCAATACCAATTATCATCCCCAGGCAAATAGGCAAACACAGAAGTTAACAAGTGGGTTGAAGGGTATTGGAGGAGTTTTGTGACCAATCTACAGTCAATTTGGGTATAATGATTATACCTCGAGTAGTATGGTTACAATCTATGTTTCAAATCTCAACGATTTCTCGCCATTTTTCACAGTACAGTCGGCAACCGAGAATCAAGGTGTTTCCCGCGAGACAAGAAACCCCATTTTTCTTGGCGATTACAAACAAAAAGTGGTCAATGTATTAAAAGTTAATATTGTACACAGATTTTTTCTCATGTTTTCTCATTCTATGCTTAATACACAGTTCGCGCTCGCCTTTTGCACAAACAATAGATTGTTAAGTGAAAATGTGCCTTCAAAGTTCAAGTATTAAGTTTTACAATGCCCTCATTGCAATTTGCAATTTGCCCGACGCCATTAATAATTAAAGTTGACAGTGATATTGTAAGTCTATAAGTGTAGTTTGTGCATAGGGCTGCAGTATACTACTTGTGTAGCTTGTGCCTTGTATATACTTTATAGTATAACTATATACTATAAAGTATATACAATATATTGTATACTTAGAGACTATTGACTGCTTTGATTCTTGAATGAGGGTAAATAGTAAAACACATACTGCAATATACAGTTACACAGACTACAATATACAATTATGTAGTTTTATACTTTATAGTATTTGGTAAGCCGCAATATATAACTATATAGTTTAACTGGTGACAATATACTCATTAACTACTTTGCATAGGGTAAAAACTTAACATAGACTTGCGGTTTTATAGTATTTGCAGTTGCATCAAACTTATTCCAAACACTAGAGATTAAATATAATATGTATATTTGATATTTCATGACTCCGAGTATTGCAATTTGTAACTTTGTACTTTTTAGTTTGCAACTTTGTAGTATTGTTACTATTGTACTCTTTTCTAATATCACATTGATAGAAAATATACTTATGGGCCTATGGCATTCTCCACATTCATTTCTCATGTCATTTAACAATGTTTTACACTTAATTTAAGTTTATTTTATGAATTTATATGTTTTTTAAAGTAGCAATAAAGTTGCCGAGAAATTCTCGAGATCCAATTCAAAATTTGGCCCTCACGAGAAATCGTTGAGAATGAGATTTTGAACTATGGTTACAATACTACCTATCATATGTCCATTGGGATGACCCCCTTCATGGTATTGTATGTTTATGAGGCACCATATTTTGCAAAGTTGACCATAACTAAGACACGGGTTCCTATAGCAGGAGATTTCATTGAACAAATCAAGCAAGTATTGACAGGATTACAGCTCCAATGTGCACAAAATCAGCATAATATTTATGTTGATAGGCACCATACTAAGAGATTTTTTAAAGGAGACATGGTTTTCCTCTGGCTACAATCGTACAAGCAATTTACTTGAAAAAGAAGTGGCGCTGAAAAGTTAACACCCTGCTTCTACGGGCCATACAAAATTATACGATGCGTGGGTGAGGTGGCTTATGAGTTAAAGTTACCCCCTCCCAGTCGAATCCACAATGTATTTCAATTTTCATGTGTCTTGTTTAAATAAGGCAGTGAGGCAGCAGGTCACACCTTCAGTTGGGATTCCACCATTAGATGATGAGGGGAAGTTGTTACTAATGTTGGAACAAGTACTTGGTACCCAAGAGAAACAACCGCGAAACCGTGTTTGGACAAATTCTCATACAATGGAAGGGTTTACTACATGAAGATGCCACTTGGGAGTATGTTGATGTCCTTTCCTTGATCACCCAACATTGTCTTGCTTGAGGACAAGAAAATTTAGGGGCGGAGGACTTGTAATGTCCCCATTTTGACTAACCCACAGCCTTGAAGTTGTCAACTGCCAAACGGAACTGAGTTGACTTAGTCTTGGTTGGCATTTTGAAGGGAATAACATTGTCATTTAGCTAGTTGGCACTCTTTTAGTTAGTTAGTCATCAAATCAATCAATGATACCTACAAATTAGGTAGCTACATGGGAATAAATTGATTTTCTATTAGAAATCCATGGAAGTAGTGAAAGGTCAGTTGAGTTAGTTCCATCCATTTAAGGAGTTGTTTGCCATGAATTCAAGCCACAAATTCAAGATCGCAAGAAGGGAAGTAGCTATTAGGAAACATTGGGAAGGAAGAGGTTTATCTAGAAAACTTACAACTTAAACCCCTTTTTTGTGAGTGACACAGTCACAATCACCTCCTTGCTTGGCACAAAAACCCATGGGTGCAGCCATTGATGGTTCTGGAGACGTAACCCTCTAGTAATTGCTTCTAGTTCAAGTTAAGCAATAATATCAAGAGTCAGCATGACATAGGAAGGACAGTTTCAATTATTTTATTTGCGTTGTATCAGAAGGACAAGAACACTCACCAACAATCATTAGCTTAGCATCCAACAAAATTCCAAACGCATCTAGTTCATTACTGGATTCATTCTAAACACTAGGACATCTAGTGAGTTATGTTCAATGATTTGTTTGTGGATTGTTATAATTATCAAAATAATTAATATAACTTCTTGTTATCAATGATACCTACAAATTAGGTAGCTACATGGGAATAAATTGATTTTCTATTAGAAATCCATGGAAGTAGTGGAAGGTCAGTTGAGTTAGTTCCATCCATTTAAGGAGTTATTTGCCATGACTTCAAGCCACAAATTCGGGATCGCAAGAAGGGAAGTAGCTATTAGGAAACACTGGGAAGGAAGAGGTTTATCTAGAAAACTTACAACTTAAACCCCTTTTTTGTGAGTGACACAGTCACAATCACCTCCTTGCTTGGGACGAAACCCATGGGTGCAGCCATTGATGGTTTTGGAGACGTAACTCTCTAGTAATTGCTTCTAGTTCAGTTAAGCAATAGTATCAAGAGTCAGCAAGACATAGGAAGGACAGTTTCAATTATTTTATCTGCATTGTATCAGAAGGACAACACTCACCAACAGTCATTAGCTTAGCATCCAACAAAATTTCAAATGCATCTAGTTCATTACTGGATTCATTCTAAACACTAGGACGTCTAGTGAGTTATGTTCAATGATTTGTTTGTGGATTGTTATAGTTATCGAAAGAATTAATAAAACTTCTTGTTATCAATTTTTAATGCATTATTTTTTGTCTTTCTAGTTAGCATATTTCACATGTTGGTTCCATCATTCACGTCACCTAAAGCAAAAAAGATATTATACAAGTATGAATGTTTATTTCCACGTAAATAGTCACCTAGTTAGAAAGTACGCCAATTTCCTTGAACATACTTGCCATCCCTAGGAGGTTGTGATACGCTACAGGAGTAACACAACTATTTTGCATTAAAAAAAATTAGATTATCAGCTGAGCTGGATTCTTTCACGGGGAATGTGACAATTGCAAAGTAGAAACTTGACTCTGAGGATCCAAGAAAATCGTCGCCACCTGTGGGGTGCATGATATGAGTGGCACTACCTGAGCAGAGGTGGGTACTGGTTGTTTTCCAATTGCAGTAGAACCACTTGTGGGTTTGTACAAAGTCGTCAATGCTTTTCCTAATCCACGACCCTATTGGTTGGCCTTTTTGTTGGTGACCATAGTCCACCCATCTGCAAAAGTAGTAGCATTTTTACACCTCAAGAGAGGTTTTGGGTTGTGTAACCTGTCATGAGTTACCCATGGGAGGGCATATTGACATGTTGTAATATTCACTTATCTTCTATTGTATATCTATCATTTCCTTGAGATCCTTGGAAAGATCGACCTCAACACACATTTATGGGGCCTTGTCGCATAGAATTTGTTTTACTCGTGGAAAATGAAACAGCATAAAGGCTTCATTAGCTAGTTAATGAAACCCCAAAGGGACAAAGGCAAACCTAGAAACTCTACTCAAACTAGGATTGCTAGTTTGGCTTGTTCATACACAATGAAATCCCTAGTCCAATGGGAGAAAGCTACCAGGATGTTGCAGATTAACCATTGGCCATGGGGAAAAATGGCTTTATAGTGCTCAACATCGAAAAAAAGAAAAAGAAAAAAAACCTTTTGGTTAGGTTTTGCATGCCCTCAAGCTTAACACCATGGGATTACTAGTTATTATGCACCTAACTCTTAATCATACTCTCTAAGGAGATTCAGTCAACAAAATAAGCAACCAAAGAGATTCTCAAACTAGTGACATACTTTATCAAATTCAAGATACTCTAAAACAACATCAAGTATAGAGTCTACTGGGAGGGATTCATTACCTCGTGAAAAACTTTCGATACGATTTTCTGGCTCGCTTTGACGTCATTGATCCGCCAAAAACACTTACAAAAATGATGCAAGCACCAAGGAATAGGTCATAAGATAGGTAGACTCACCGCCCAAGGGGCTGATTAATGGTAGGTTTAGTGCAATTAATGTGACTGGGCAATGATATTATGCCTGTTAATGGTAGTGTGGCAGCCAACTAAGGGAACAACATGGAAAACTATAGACCCTAACAAAGTGACATTCCAAGAATCTTTTTTCGTATTTTCAAAGGTTGCAATTTTCACTTATATTGGCATATACACATTATTTTCACTTTACTGATGTAATATCCCCTTTTCTAAATTAGAAATACTTAATAACATTTTTATTAAAATAAAAAAATCCGACAGAAACTTGTTAACAATAAGCCGAGGAAAATATGGCAAACTCTTTAACGCAATTCTTATATTCAGTTAAAATAAAACTTCCATGGACCAACAGAATCCACAAAACGATTAGAGAAAATATATCATTCCTGATTTCAGATGACTAAGATAGTGAATTTCCTAATTACATAAACCGAATTCAGATTTGATGGAAAAATTGGCATGAGACAATTTTAAGGAGGCAGATATAGGTATAAGTTCAGAAATTCTGATTTTCAATGTTGGATTCTACATTTCTTACATCTGGTAATAATAAAAATATATTTTTTATGGTTTCCTTATGCTTGTTAGACACAATTTAGTGTATCCTTAAAGAAAAGAAATATGCTAGTTTCGAGTGTGGTTTTTTTCCAACGTTTCGGATCCAACTACTGGATCTATCTTCAGGGGAGTGAGGGTTCAATGATTGAAAAAGAAGCTTGTGTTCATTTTCAATTGGCCGATATTTTTGCAGAATAATTGTCAAAATTTAACAGATTCTGCAAATATTTCCACATAAAACACAGGAATTAAGCCCAGAAAATCTCTTCCTCAACCAAACGAAAGTATTAGAAAAACGCATCTCCTAATAAATACGCCCTTGGCTTATAACAGTCCAGGTTTTGCAGAGCAAATTAAATCATATAATTTTCGAAACTTTACATGTTAATTTTTGTTAAAACGGAACTCAATGACGATGCTAGCGGCAAGATATTTCAAGTACTGAAAAGCTCAGACTGTACGCATAAGCAGCATCTCAATTCTCAGGAAAGAAGACAAATGCAACTATAATTTCAAATTTCCAAGGAGATAAAATTGTGGAGATTCGAACCACTGACCTCGAGTCCCATGGCTGAGGAGATTTACGGAATCTTGAGAGTGCGCTTCAAGAAAATAAAAGGCGAAAAGAAAAAGGTTGGATGCCAAAGGAAGGAATTGCAGCGTAAGTTTTAGTCGGGAAATTGAAGATGCATTCTGATTAGTTTTGAATGGCGAGGGAGAGAAAAACTCGGGAATGTTCGGAAGCATCCAGATAATTACGTTGGCCGATTTGATAAACTGCTGACACGTGGATGGCTTTACATATATGGATTTGCATTTTATTGAATGAAATGATTGATGGAATGAATTTTTTTGATAATGTATGATATACAATGCCGCTATAAAGTTATTTTGTGTTAGCGCAACTTTTTGATATAAGGGCTGTTTTATTATAAAAAATTTAATTCTTTCTAGATGTTATAACTTTTTAATTATGGATTTAAATTAAAAAATTTGTTGTGTTATCCAATTTTTTTTCTTTCAAATAAGTCAATTAAATTTCAAATAAGTTAGTTACGCTGTCAACCTTCTATTTGTCTTTATACTCAATATAAATGTCATTATATATTGCACACTTTATAATGAAATGTCATTTTGTCTCCACTACTCCTTTGTTATAAAATAAATATGTGGTCTTTTTTTATTTTTTCTTGGGCATTGTTTCCCTGTTGGTTTCACCCCTAAGATGATGTAAGCTAGTCCTCAAATATGCAATCAACGTCTTTGCTTTCCATTTGATTTTTGCTCTTATGTATGTCTTTTGTTCATGCTCTCATGTGGGATTAAACTATTTGATATAGTATATTTTCTTTCGTCCTAGTTGTTTTGTCTACATGGTTGTCTTGAATGTCTCTCACACACTTTTTGATTTCCTCGTTGGTGTTTGGACGTTCTTGTATGTTGATGTCTAATTTAATCATCCATTTGTTGTTTTGTTTCATCCGTGTGGTTTTTCTTCTTTTTAGCTCTACTTCTATTATCGTTTTAGGTCATCAATGATTCTTCATACTTTACGTCTTTTTTAAATAATTTAAAGTTTGGGGTATTGTAGATGCTTCGAGCAGGAAAGTACCTATGATCTATAGGAATGAAATGATTTTAATTACATCCACGAGACCAAATGGTATATGGGAACCATTCAAATTGTGGGACTAGTGGTATCCTTAAGAAGGTTGTTCATTCTCTTATAAATTTAAATTAACACCTTCCCCAACCCTTTTGTTTTGTTTTCTTCAAACCTTTACTATGGATCCAACTCTTAGTGTTTCCTCATATTTGGCTTGGCTATCCGCGTACTTTGGACATTCAAGAATGAAATGCTCCTCCATTTCAACCACCCTTGTATTGCATTAAAAATAAACCCTATTTTCTCACTCTACTTATCTCACATTCGACCCTATGGAAGCTAGTCCTTAATTGAGTAATGAGAATCTTTTCCTTCCATTTAATTTCAAGCCCTATATATGTTTTTTTACGAGGTTAATAAGTCAGGTTGAACTATGTAATGTAATGTTACTGTTTCCCACTTGTTTTCTTCCTCCACATCAATCTTCTAAACATTTCATTCAAATATTTTTGTATGTCTTTGTTAAGGTTTGGGCGTTTGTTTATGTTGATATCCCATTACTCATCCATTTATGATTTTGTTTCATCTACATGTTTTTTCATATGTTTTCTATTTTTTTCAAGTAACATAGTAGCCAGTTCATAGCAGTTGCCTCTAACAAAAAAATTCCTATTTCGGCAAGGATACTTTCATAGGAAATTAAAGCCTTAGTTCTAAAATTATTTGTGATTAGACATTTTTAAGTCATTTTTATTTGCCTCCATTTCAAACTTGTTATTCTACTAGCCCATACCTTACAACCATACAACAACACAGGAATGACAAGTAAATTGAATAGGACCTTATTGGTCTTCCAATCCCATAACCCAACATTTTTGTGCCTATTTTGAGGCACATAAAGATTTCTCCAACCTCCATGTATTTTTTTCATCCTACATGTATAATAGCTGAGCTTGTGAAATTCGAGGCCAAGGTACTTGTATTTTGACACCACTTCAAGAGAATCTCCTATAAATTGAAATTCAAGATGTTGTTTCTTCCTTTTCACTAAGAAAATCATAATTTTGGTTTGGTCAATGCTCGCTTGCATCCATACTTATTTATAAAAGAGCTCTAAACCTGTAGGTGGTCTCTTAGATCTTGGGTTGTCTTTGTTATTAGAATTAGGACGTAAAGCAGGTGTTTCAACACATATTTGGGCAAGTGGACCCCTTCCCCTCCAAATTTATTTATCCAATATTCTAGTTTGTCAATGTATAGCCTAAATAAAGTCAGGGATAAAGAGTAACCTTGTTTCGCACTTGTATCACTTCCGAAACACTCAGACAATAGCCTTGACTTGTTTATACGATTTATGAATTATTGTCTTGTAGTGTGTTGGGACGCCTAGTTTCTTCATTTTACTCCATAATTGAAGATAAAATGACGAATCCAATACAAGAAAATTAATACTAACATAATATTAATGTTAAGATTAAACAAGAGAAATTGCATGCACATAATATTATATAATACCCAAGATCTCACTTGTGAAACCCTTATGGGAAAAAACCTAACATGATAACCTCCTTTACTATTATATTGACTTAATCATCTTGTGATATAATAATGTATTTATCAGTTCTGTTAAACCCCTACTGCATGTATGATTGTATATAGCCACATTAATAGGTCACGATCTAAGCAGTCTTACAATACTATGGGTACCAAAATCATAGGCCAAGAATACAACCCATAATGGTTCACTATAAATATATGGGTCATAACACCACCCATATTATTACTCTAGGTAAATATAAGTACAAGATTACCAAAATGTGAATCTATTGTGAAAAAAGAATTCTTGAGGGCTCTCACCTCTAAAGTATTGTGCCTATCTATACAATACGTAAGGGGTGTAACACATGCAAAGCATAGAAAAATTTCAAAAAATAATTTGTTCCTTGGCTTCGTGTCAAAAGCAGTTTTGAAGTCTATAAAGCAGTAATATGCACCCCCTTTTTAATCCCAAACCTTTTTAACTAGTTGTCTAAGCTTGACATAGTGATCGATAGTTAAGAGTTTGTGTTTGAAACCTACTTTACCCTTTGCTCTCTTTCATTTTTCCTCCACCCAACTGCTAATCATGTGATCTATCATACTCCCAAACAACATTGTAAAAAAAAGATTGACCATGGTAGTTGGATAAATTGAGGGACTTTTTAGATCTTCGATTTTGAACAAATGAATGGTTAGGTTGGTTGTCTACTATGTCCAAAAGTCATTTTGGATGACCTCATAGAAAATTTATTTGATTTGAGGTCCTATAATATCTGCTCCCCATTTTGGATTTTTTACTTGAAGGTTGTCTATGTCTTGAGTTTTGGTGGTTGCTAACTTTTTAATCCCTTGTATGATGTCTTCAACTATGAAAAGTTTGTCATTAAAAATGATAGTGGGAGGTGCATCTTATTCATTTTCATGCTCATATAATTGCTTTGAATACTTTAGCCACTGACTTGTTATGTTGTTATCTAACTTCATTTTTCCCCTTATGGAGCTCCCTCTAAAATATCTTTAGTTCATGTTTCCCTAAGCAATTAAAATCCTTCCCCCTAGTTCTTTTACATTCTTATTTTTTTACCCTCACCAATTACTGATATATTTTGTTGTTTGCCTTTGTTCTACTTGTTGGTTCCTTTAGCATGCATTCTGCATTGTACCATGGGTTTTTTGGGAATCTATTTATTTCCATATTTTTAGGTTTATCTCTATTATATGTGTTTAGGGCTTATTGAATGGTGCACACTAACCTATCAATCTTAGTGTAATATATACCAATGTTAGATGCCCCCTTATTTTCTCCTTCATATAGCTTGTCATTCAATGCCACCCTAAAAGCTTGTTTATTTTCCTCTATCAAGAGTATGTTTCCTTTAAATGGCAATTTATTTTGGTTGACCCTAGTGTGTTCATCATGTTTCTTGTGTCCTTGTAGTTGGAATTTCATAAAAATTAGGTTGTGATCTAATTTAAGTTCCATGAGAGAATATTCTACTTCTAGTTCTTATATTCTAGGCATACAATTTTATGAGCATATGACTTAGTCAATTATGCTCTATCCATTATAAGTCGAGAGGGCCCCATGGTTCTTGGTTGACTAAGAGATATTGAATTGTTAACTAAAACAACATATTGGTAGATTTGATCTTTGTTAGCTAACAAGTTAATAATTATATTTTTTCTTTAAAATTTTAATTGGAGCAATTAAATAAACTAGAGTATGTTAATACATACGTAGACACTTAAAAATTGCACTATGGCATTAGTTAGTTTTTTATATTAATTATTTTCGTTTAAACTGGGTAAATAATTGACTCTCTTATTAACGTTTTTGTCTTGTGAAAAAAAATTAGTATGCATCTCTCTTTTCTTATTATGTTAAGAGGTGTTCTATAATAGTATTCAGGAGGGGATTGTAGTGGTGGGATATAATATCCATGAGTGTGTTCACTTTTAATTCTAATCTTAAATTTGACATCTATGTCATCATCACTTAGAGGTTTTCCCTTTTTTTCTTAGAGAATTCAATTTAAAAATTATTATATCTTGACCATACAGTAGAGTTCGGAGCCCCCTTTTTCTGAAACAAAAATAGAACTTGACACATTGGTGTGGTTAGATTGACATGATTTTTTATCAATCAGTAGGAAATTTTTGAAGAAGATAATGAAATTATTAATAATTGTGATATGTGAAAAATCCAAGATAAGGGCCTTGAGATTGATATCTCTCAACATTTTTTAAATAAATGTATTTAAGAGATTTGTAATAGTCTTATTATGTTGATAGTTATTATGCGGATAGGCATACTATAATGACAGCCAAGGGTAGTAAAGGGTTGTAATGTATGTGTATAAACAATAATTGGTTACATTAAATTTGACATCCATTTGACTATTACAGGGTAATTTCAACCTTAAATTTAACATTTAGTTGATTGTCACTTAGAAGTTTTTTCTTTCTACTTTGATAAGTCATTAGAAAAATCATAATATCTTGGCCACAAAGTAGATTTTGGAACCCTTATTTTTTTGTTCAAAAATATTTTTTCGAGCCTCATGCATTGGTGCACATAGATTCATGACATTTATTGCCAATCAATGGAAAATTTTCAAATAAAGTTATAGAATTATTAATCAATGTAGTATATGTAAAATCCAAGATAAGAACTTGAGATTGATATTTATCAGTGTTTTTTAAATAGATGTACTTAAGATATATGTACTACTATTATGTACTCAAGATATGTTATCCATATCTCACTAATGTTATTTAAACTCTTTGTATGGCCCCTTTAGTTAAAGTCTACATGTCCTTTACTATTCACATTTTTAGATCCTAATTATTGGAAATTAACATGAATGTTCATATGTTTATTTGAATTCAAATTTTACATATAAATAGCCAAGCATTATTGTTTATTTACATACAATATTTAGCAATCATTCATAGAGAATATGTCGAGCACTAATGAGGATTGTCTAAGAGATAAAGTAATTATTATAGCATCCACTGTTGTTGAAGTTGGAATTTTCTATGGAACACTTCTAACATATAATCTAGGGTTTGTATGTCAGTAGAATGATATTTACTTATGTAAACTATTATTTTTGATGTAATTTTCTATAGTATTTTCCAATACTCAGAGGTTGAACAAATAGCAAGGTAGTTTTACTATTCACACAATTTACCGCAACACCCCAAAGCTCACCTTTTGCCTTAAGTTTCATATATTATAACTATTGAAGGGCAAGGAGGAAAAAAATATTTATTTACAAGTATACAAGTGTTGGATATTTAGGATAGGAACATTGACTAAATATCTAGATCAATAATGTAAGAAAAAAATAAGTCTCTATAGTTTTAAATTAATTAATTATGCATTATTTATGTATGGTGCACATATTTTGATGCCTAGTTAAAAGTAATTGGGTTATTTGCATTGAAATTTAATTGTAATTCATTTAACCATGTAATAAATTATTAGCTTAATGTTGTAAATACCTAAAAAATATCTTGAAGAATTTTTAATCATTAAATTGCATGATTTTAGTGTACTTGTCAATTTATTGATAATTGATATAAACTAGGCATTGTGGGCACCTTTTTTGAGTGTTGTTTTATCTCCCCCTTCATCTCATCCCTATTCAAAATTCTCCTTCTCTCTTTTTGTGTTTATCAGGCTTTGTGTCCAAAGCAGCTCAGATGCACCCATGTCTGTTCAGAGCACCCTTAATGCTTTTAAGCCCTCATTTTGGTCCTTACCATGTCAAGGCAAATTTTTGCATTTCTTTTTTGTCTTTATGGCTATTCATCATTTGGTGATAGTTTATGCATACCAATATGGTCATAATTTAAATTCATTTGTCTATAAATACATAAGCATTTTAGTTCATTTTCACCAAGATATTACACATTGTTTTAACTATTAAGTGCACAATGACCTAGACTATGCATAAACATTAAAATTACTACACAATAAAAATGTGTTTAAATACGGTAAATATAATCATATAGATAGTTATGAAATGTGCTAAAATAGATAAGGAAGCTTTTGAAGTTTGTCTAAGAGGGATGAAACAGAAAAACCTTATTTACAACTTACTAGTGCATTTTTAGAAGATGTCATGGTTATGAAAAATGCTCCAAATAATAAGATGAACAAAACCCATATAATAGTTTTTCAGTCTAAGAAATTTTAGAGAAGGGATAAATTTGGTCCCAAACCTAAGTTATATTTGACACCAGCCTTTTGTGACCAATGTATATGTCCTTGTATATTCAAATCCCAAATTTTATGGAGCATATGCATTGTTCGATGTTGATTAGGGTTGTACTTACAATTTTCTAATTTCATAGGTTGAATGTTTAATTTGATGTTCTTTATCTTCTTGTCTTAATTCAACACAAAATAATTAGAAAAGAGAAGGAAAAATTAGTTGGGTTATGCAACATAAATGGAGCTGCAATTACATATCTCATATGCTAGAATCAAACATCATGAGTTCTTGTGTAATGTGAATAGATAATTCAAGTGAGGGATTTGACCTCATCTTCCTAAGTGGAGATGCAAATGCATGAACATTTGCCTATACTTTTTCTTAAAGATGCAACTAAAACTTTGAGCATAATTCCTTAAGAGAAAAAATAAATATTAGGGTGTGCCTAGACTTGAGTATCCTTATGATAAGCAAATAGATATCCTCGATGGCTATTATTAAAATACTTTTAGATTATTTCTATACAGACTTCTCAAGTTTGAATTAAAGACTTATTGGTGTGCAAGTTGGCCAAAGAAAAAGTAATGAACTAATATACACAAATCCAAACATCAAAAGGACACAAGAAAAGATAGAAGGACTAACAAAAACATAAGGACAAACTTTGCAGGACCATGAATTCATTCTAGTAGAAGATATAATAGAAGGTAGAGGCAAAACAAAGAAATAATTCTACAAGCACAAAAAAACCAAAAAAAATAGAAAATAGAAGAAAAGAAGACCATAGGATCATGCAAAGAAGAAGGGGAGAAAAAAATGCACAAACAAGTACCAATAAGACCCTAATTCAAACCAACAATCCATATGCACAAAACATTACTAAAATCACTATATTAACAAGACTTAAATCAAAATTAGGTGTCTACATAATGCCCCTAATTTAGTGTGCATATGTGGGTGAGCACATTCATACACCAAAGAAAAATAATATAAATACTTTAAGCACATAACTTAACTTACCTAGGGAAAGGAGGGTGAAGCTTTTTTACATGTTTCCATACACATTAATGTTTTTTACATATTACAATGCGAACATACTTAAAAACAATGACAAATTATAATCAGTAATCAATGTTGAATTAATGTGAAAATGTAGTGAAAAATGTAAATTGAAAAGGGAAGCATAGGAATGACTATACATGGTGGTACCAATGTCTTCATTTTTAGTGAAAAATAAAACAAAACATTCTTCTAATGAGAATGTTTTGGGAGTTCTTTCAACCCAATCCACTTCATGATCAAATAAGTAGAAAAATAGACCATTTCTAGTGCTCTCAAATCACTTACTCAATTTTGTGTGCTCAGTACTTTTTGCTCCATACTTTTGCTTAATATTTTTTTCTCCATCATGAAAACTAAAATATATGGATATATGCCCCACTTTTGAGGTGAGGGATTGTAAACTTACTCTTGATATCACCCATCTCAAAAAATAGAGTTAAAAAAACACATGGTATAATTAAATATAATTTAAGCTTTGAAAATATCTAATATATATATATAAGTACATGCATGTGACAATTATAAAATATCATTATGTGAAACACAATAGTAAGATAGACAAACAATATGTCCAAGTGTAACTGTTGGCCATTTTTTGGCCCACATATCAAAGTTTGCCTAAGTATGGAAAAGGGAGCTTTCAGGCAAGAAAATGGTAAGCCTTTGGGAGGACTTCAGGTTTTCCAGCAGTGACAACTTCAAGTTTTTTGAAGGCACAGTGCAAATCAGGTTTCCAGTAGTGTTTAGCTTCTAAATGTTTCATAAGTAGAAGTAATTCAGGTCTACACACCCAAATTACTCATAGAAAGTGTATTTTAGGTTCTCTAAGGAGCACTACTTGATTACTTCATAAGTTGTGAGTAGTCAAAAGCCCGAAATGAGTAAAGGTGTTCAACAAACCTGATGTGGTCTTGAAAAGTAATACTTCTTGGGTTCTTCAAGAGATGAGTCTTTTTCAAAAAAATCCGAAGGGAATTTTCAAAATGCCAAAGGGTATTTTTAAGGCAAAAGGGACCAATCAAATTTCTTGAAGGTACACTTCATCTTTTCTAAAGGGCTTTTTCTTCTCCAAGTGGATAGTTGCAATTTTATCGAAGGGTATGTTACCCTTTGAGAGGACCATTTTAAAATTATCGAAGGGTATCTTTCCCTTCGGGAGGATCATTTGTAAAAATCTTAGGGGACATGCAGAAAGTTCGAAGGGTCTCTTACCCTTTGGGAAAGTCCATTATGAAAAGTCCAAAGGAATTCCTTCAGATAAATTATCCAAAGAATTCTTTTGAGAGATTTTCCCAAAATAAATAAGTTGAGAGGGAAGCCTGAGACCAAGTGTCTAAAGGAAATGATTGGCTAATGGATGTCAAAATTAGGATAAGTGACTAGTCGTTGGAAGTAACCGAGTTTAAAAAGCCCAAAGTCTTAAGGCTTGGGAAGCAACAAAGCGAGAAGACTTCAAGATGGACAAGTCTGAAGTAAGTAGGCTTAGAGAACCTAAATTACTCTACATAAAGTAAATTGGGTTTCTAAAAGTACTCTACTTAAAAGGATTTATTAGCAAAGGATCTGAGAAAGTCTAAAGTTGAAGAGGCCAAAGAACCTAAATTACTCTGCCTAGAGTAAATCAATATTTTCCAAGGGCTCAACTTAAGCCTGGTCTGACAACGCTAGAATCATGATGCAATGAATGGAAGGTTTCTATGTGGTGCAACTGGAGCTAAAAGGGCCAATCAATAAAGGACAAGTGACACAAGGATGTTCAATAAACATGAGAAAGTTCAAGCGATTGGTATTTAGAAGTTATGAAGGCTCTCATCCACCATGGTTCATTGCCTACAATCATCATTTGATGCTTGAATGCATCACACCAAGAAGAAACATTCTAGCTACTCACAACATGACTTTTTAGATGTGCCAAAGAAAGTCTTAAAGATGGGAGGGGCTCGAGAGTATTGGGTGGTGATCTAAAATGGTGCATTCATGAATGTTAAGGAAGAATAATAGGAGTTTCCAACCATTTGCGACTTCTTCTTTCCTCCCTTTCTCTCTTCATCTTTTTATTTATAAATAGAGGCCTGTGAGCCTAGAAATATATCCTCAAACTGGTGATAAACTCACTCTATAAAAATAATTGTGCAATGGACCTTTGAAGCAATAAAAATTGTTTTTACTTATCTCTCTGTCTAAAAATTGCATTGAGTTAGCTTGTGCACTAATAGCGTTGTGAATAAGCATCTTTCCAACTTTGTTACCCTTCTTTCTTGCTTGTTTTTAGGCACTTACCAATTAATTACAGGTCTGAACTCATGCTTTTCAGCCATTAATGGATGCTTGGTGTGAATTTTGAAATTCCTCTTTGCCTCATGTGTGGTTCAATAAGCCTAGCTTAAGAAATACTTATGCAAGTTAGCTAGTTAGGAGGTTGTGTAAGCCAACTTGTCTTATGTTGAATTAGTGTCTTTCCTAGGCCAGGTGGATCACTTACTTTCGGTGAATCACCTCCCTTAGCTTAGTTTTCTTTTCAATTAATCTCTCCCCCCTTTTACTTGGCCATTAGTAGAGTTTAGCATAGAAATCCAAAGAGCTGAAGTAAAGCCCCTGAGGAACTAGCCTCATAAAAAATTCTAGAGGTTCAACCTCACCATAGGGTACCCACATCCTGAGGTTGTTCCTATGCTTATAGCTAGAAGTGAGAGAGCCTGAAGAACTCTCTCACAAGGGTGAAAATCTAGTCTATAATAGTTATGGCACGCTTGATGGGATAACTACCATTTTACTTCCATTTTTATGGAAAATTTGGTCAAATTCGATGCTATTTTGATTAGTTTACAGTAGTGGTAGATTTCATCCTTCAGCATCTGGCAACTCCAAAGAACATCTAGTTATCTGGTGGTAGAGCAATAGTTGTCTTTCATGCCAAAGATGACTACAAGATCGACTTCTATAGGTATTCCTTTTGAATTTCTTGAATTACCCTTAAACTCAACAAGAAGGTTAAGATTCACCCATAATCACCCTTACGTAAGAAGCTATCCTCCTAAACTAGTCATAAAATATACCTATATAAGAATATCTTTATTAGACCCTCTTACTACCATAATTTCCCAAAGAGCTTTTGTGGGCTTCAATGGCGAAAACCCTTTGAACTTACCATAGTATGATCATATGCCTGTAGCAGCCCTCAAAAGTGTCCCTTATTACATAGGAGACCACTTATTACATAGGAGACCAAGTTGTAACTCCTATTGAGCACATAACAGACATAGGCAACTTCTACAACATTCACAATATCATAGTGAAAAACATGGTTGTTAGGATATTGGTTGTATCCTTCAAAGGAAAGACATTGGACTGGTATAGGGGTATAAATCCTAATTCCATCCATTCATGGGATGAGCTAGGAATAACCCCATGTAAAAGGTTTGCAGATAAGAAAGATCATCTATCACTTGCAGAACAACTGACCACCATCAAGAGAGCTCCTCATGAAGTCATGCAAGACTTCAATACAAGATTTTAGAAGGCATGGGATAAAATCCCAACAGCTGTTAGACTATCTCCAAACTTTTCTTTCTTGTATTACTTGAAGGCTCTCAATAGTGACAAAGTTGTAATGATCTAGTCTATGGGAGGAGACATACTGCCAGATGCATACAAAGTGGCTATTAAGGCAGAAAATTGCCTAGTTCAGGTAGGCAAGCTTACTCCCAAACCTCTAATGCCTCTTTTTCCATAGATTAGACCACCTCCTATAGTTATTTCTCTACTTGATGTTATACTTCCAACACCAACAATTATTGTTGTACCTTCACCTAAGCAAGAGAAGGCCTCTATTAGTGGATCCAATGACTCCCAAGAGTAGAAGAATTACTTGGAGTTGAAGAGCATGCTCCAATCCTTGGAAAATTATGTGGTCAATGTTAAGAGGCAAGCTTACAACAAGCCTTATCAAGTTCCATATCAGCGTCAGCAACAACCTTTTCAAGCAAATAGGCCACCCTAAAAAGGAGGTTTCCAAAGATAGGGGCAACCTAACTATGTTAGATAGCATAATTACAATCCAAATTCTGCAAGCCCTTCCAACCCCTTGGTCCCAATTATGAATAATGTGGCTCAAGAAGCTGAGGGGACAATGCCATGGAATCATTCTTTTGGGCAATCCATTGTCTCAACTAATGGCTCCAATTAGGCATTTAATGATCAATGGCAGTAGGTTGTTGCTTATGGATATAACCAAGCTATTATAGCCAAAAACATGGAGGTACCCACAATGACAAGACAAGAGCAGACTCCATAAGAGCATGACTTAGATCAAGGATTAGACCATCCAGAAGCCTCAGTGGTCATTAGTGAGCAAGAGGAGTGTTATGCATCTAATCAATAGGCCACTCTCAGTCTAGCTCACACCCCCGTATTAGTAAATATAAGTTCAAGAGAAGGAATATGGGTGACAATCAAGAAGCTTTCAAAGAACCTATTGTCATCGCTCCTTCATTGAGAAAGCCAACAACAATAGCTCCCAAACTTTAGGTAAAAGTTTGTGGTATACCAATCAACATTGTGGAGCAAATGAAAAAATCCATCATGAGTGTGTTGATGCGAGACATGCTTTCCCTACCTGGCCAAATAGACATTATGCAAGAAAGATTATCTAAGATGGGTGTTACTATAACTACAAGTAAGCAGCCAAGAAAGGTAGCTGAAGTCTTCACTAATGCAAATAAGAGTCATGCAAGAGAAGGGTCAAGTATTGTGACCAAGCCCCCCCTTTCTACATATTTTTGATCATTGGCAATTCCTTGGTGCACAACTGCTTGGTGGAGAGTGGGGTCAGCACCTCAGTCATGCCAAAGTCTATTGCTAACCAATTGAACCTCAAGCATGAGCCTCACACTAAAAGAGTACTATAAATTGATGGTTCTTCTACAAAGCCATCAGGCATCATCATGAGTTTAAGCCTAACCTTGCATGCTTGTCCTAGTGTGTCTGTGGTGTAAGATGTGTTGATTCTAGATATCACTCTTTGCTTTGCTTTGTGTCTTTCTAGAGAATTCACAACCAAGATTGGGGGTTACCTTATAGTAGATTGGTCTTACATGGAATTCATAACAAGGTACGGGACCAAGGTCTCAATCAAAGCTGTGGCACAATTCCATATTGACCCCATCAGCCAGATAATATAAGACTCAATTGTACCATCCTTGATGAGGATGAGTTTACAATTGGCCAATAGTTGAACACTCATCCTAAAGAAGTTCCAAACTTATTCTTGGATGAGTTATGGGGAGATAACCAATTTTTCAATCCTTTGGAAGGTGTTGAGGAAAAAGACATGGGTGTCTACCTATTGTATGAAGAGAATCAACCCATGTCGTCACTCATTAGACCTAAAGAAGACCCCAATGGTTTATGAAAGTTATTATTTTATGGCTCAAGGAGCAAGAATGGCATAGGTGCTAGGGCAATGTTGGTTTCACCCTCAGGTAACAAGCATTTTTATTCTTACAGGTTTCATTTCAGCTGCTCTTCAAATGCAATAGAATATGAAGGCTTGATTCATGGCCTTCAATGGACCACCAAAAGAGGAATCAAACTGTTACAAGCTTATGGAGATAGTGAGCTCATAGTTAACCAAGTCAGAGACTTGAACATCACCAAGAAGGCTTTTATGAGGTCCTACAAATATAGAGTGTGGGACTTGATTAAAGATTTTGAAGCCTTTAACATTCAATTTGTCTCAAGAGATCAAAACCAGTATGCTGACAGGTTGGCAGTCGTAGGAGCTCAGTTTGAAATTCTAAGTGAGCTGAAGGAAACCAATGTTCAACCACATGTCAAGGTGGTGGTGAGACCGTCAGTGCCAAATAATGAAGCCCATTGGCAAGTTTTTGAGAGTGACAAGAAATTTGTTTATTTCTTGTAATAGGAAGTTGAATTCTCCTCCTCCAACCAAGCTAAATTGCAACATCAGTATGAGTATCAGATTGTTTAGCTGAAGTCAAACAAACTTCCTAAGGGGCTGGTTACACTTGAGGGCCTTTTGCATGAAGGATACCGTATGAGGAAGTAGAAGGCAATAATGTCTACTAAGGAGGAAAAATATGAGAGAGTCCTCATTTTCAAGAATAAACTTCTCAAACTAGGGAAGGTAAGTAACAAAGCTGAGAGGCATACTTTCATAAAACTTTTCCAAGAGTATGTAGATATTTTTGCTTGGGATTACAATGACCTAAAATATTTTGATCCTAAACTAGCCCAACACACCATAGAGTTGGAGGCCAATGCCAAGCATGTAAGGCAAAAGCAAAGGCTAGTTAACCCCAAAATTGAGGAGCTAATGAGGAAGGAACTAACCAAGTTGATCAAGTCCAGGATCATCTTTCCCATAAATCACTCATCATGGGTAGCCAACTTGGTGCTTGTAAGAAAAAAGAGAGGGAAGATTAGGCTTTGCATGGATTTCAGAGATTTGAACAAAGTTTCCTTGAAAGATCATTATCCCCTGCCATCCATGAAGTAGCTCCTTCAAGTAGTTGTTGGTTTAGAACGCTTTTCTTTATTGGATGGTTTTTTTAGCTACAACCAAGTATGGGTGAAGGATGAGGATCGGTACAAGACTGCCTTCACCACCAAATGGGGCATGTATGCATACCAAAAGATACCTTTTGGTCTATCAAATGCTGGCACTACCTTCCAAAAAGACATCAACATGGCTTCTTGGGGTTGCTAAACCAAATGGTGCTTGTATACTTGGATGACATCATGGTTTTCTCCAAGAATGATAATGAATACATGGACCACCTGAGGCTGATTTTTGAAAGGTGTAAAGAGTATTAGATTTCATTGAATCCCAAGAAGTGTGTGTTTGTTGTGCATGAAGGCAAGTTGTTGGGCCACATCATCTCAAAAGAAGGGCTGCATATTGATCCTACCAGAGTTTCCTTGAAAAGATAAACTTCATGAGAAAATTTATCCCTGGTTTTGCAAGTTTAGTCAAGCCCATCACTGCTATGCTAAAAAAGAACCAAGTGTTCACTTGGTCAAATGAAGGCAAGTCAGCATTCGAAGCCATCAAGCAAGCTATTGCTCAAGCACCCACACTTATGAATCATAATTTTTGAAGGGATTTCATTTTGTATGCTTTTTCCAATATTGATAATATATCAGCTATGCTGATGCAAAGAAATGGTGAAGGACTTGAGCAACCATTAGCATTTTTCAGTCAGGGACTTGAAGAGTATGAGGTGAGGTATACTTTTGTAGAAAAGCAAGTCCTTGCAGCAGTAAGGAGCCTCAATAAGTTTAGGCCAATGCTATCTAATAACAAAATCCACCTTATAGTGTCTCATCCTAAAGTAAAAGGCTTCCTTCTTAACAAGGATTTGAGTGAAAAAAGCATTGGTTGGATTATTAAAGTCATGAAGTACGATGTGGAGATCAAGGTCACTAAGCTAGTAAGAGGTAAAGGCTTACATGAGCATATGGCTAAGGAGCTTCATGAAGACACAGAGGCCATCTTGGTGACACAATATAACCTACAAGCAGATGTACCTCCACCTCACACTAGCTAGCTCCATGATACGACTCACTTTTTACTAACAAGTGAGTGCCTTCAAGTATGGACAAAGCAAAAAGAAGGTATTTCAGACTCCAGTCCATACCTTATGTTTTAGTTGATGGGGTTTTGTTTAAAAGAGACCTCAATAGAGTGCTCCTGAGGTGTGTAGATGACGATCAAGTTTCCAAGCTTTTGGAGCATTTCCATAATGGGCCTGTAGAAGGTCATTTTGCTCTAAGGACTACTATAGCAATGATCATGAGGGATGGTTACTACTAGCCTAGCCTCTTCAAGTATGCTTATACATGGGGGATGAGGTGTCAGGAATGTGCTCTTTTCATAGGAAAGTAAAGGTTAGCAACTTTCCCTCTCAACCAAATTCAAGTGGAGCAACCATTCATGCAATGGGGTTTGGATTTCATTAGTATAATCAACCCCCATCAAGTGTAGGGCATAAATGGGTGTTTACTGCAATTGATTACTTCATCAGGTGGGTGGAAGCCCTTGCATTAAAGGAAGCCAATGTAAGTGTAGTCTTAGACTTTTACGACAATATTGTGACCAGGTTTGGTGTTCCAACCACTATCATATATGATAATGCTTTGGATTTCCTTGGTTTGAAAACAAGTGAATGGGTTCTCAAGATGGGCATCTACCTTAGCACTTCCTCAAACTATTATCCTCAAGGTAATGGGTTGGCTGAGTCCATAAATAATAATTTGCTAAGGATCATTAGGAGGACTATGGAGGAGAACTAGAGGATGTGACACACTATGTTAAAGACAACCTTGTGGGCTAATTGCGTAACTCCTAAAGCTGTTGTTGGTAATTATCCATATGTTCTAGTATATGGAAGGGAGGCCAGGTTACCAATTTCTCTTGAGATACCTGCATTAGAGCTAGCCCATCAATTAGAGCTATTGGAAGATGAACCCATGAATGTGAGATTAGTAAAACTCACAGAGCTTGAGGAGACAAGGGACCTTACAATGAAAACATTGGAGGCACACCAATCTTAGGTCAAGAAGACTTTTGACAAGAGAGCTACAGTAAGGAATTTCAAGTAAGGAGACCTGGTTCTCAAATGGGACTCAAACAAGGCCAAACCAGGCAACCATACCAGGTTTGATAGCTTGTGGAGTTGTCCTTACTTGATCCATAGATGCAAATAGCATAATGCCTTCCAACTTGCTTAATTAGATGAAGAGGTATTACCGATCCTAGTCAATGGGATTCATCTAAAGCCTTGCTATTGAAATTTTATAGCTGTTGTATATATTTATGTACGCTTCTTCTAGTTTTATTTTATGTTTTCCTCTAAGTGCCTGGTGCACATCTTTTTCAGTTGTGTGTTTTCTGTTCCCTAAGGTGCCATGGGCACAATTTATTTCATTTCAATTGTCCTTGTTGCTTCAAGGGAGATTTCTAGAAAGATCCAGCTTTGTGCAAAAGCAGTGACTCCACACCCAATGGATCGAACAAAGCAAATGAGTTGGGTTCTCAAGCATAGCAAGCATACTTCCCTATGAATTACTAAAAATGTTAGCCATTTTTTCATCCACATATTAAAGTTTACCTAAGTATGGAAAAAGGAGATTTCAGGCAAGAAAATGGTAAGCCTTTGGGAGGACTTCAGGTTTTCTAGTAGTGATAACTTTGGGTTTTTTGAAGGCACAATGAAAATTGGGTTTCTAACAGGCTTAGCTTCTAAATGTTTCATAAGTAGAAGTAATTCAGGTTTAATTACTCATAGACGGTGTATTTCAAGTTCTCCAGGGAGCACTACTTGATTACTTCATAAGTTGTGAGCAGTCAGAAGCCTAAAATGAGTAAAGGTGCTCAACAACCTTGATGTGGTCTTGAAAAGTAATACTTCTCAAGTTCTTCAAGAGATGAGTCTTTTTCAAAAAAATTCGAAGGGTATTTTCAAAATGTCAAAGGGTCTTTTTAGGGCAAAAGGGACCAGTCAACTTTCCCAAAAGTACACTTCAATTTTTTTGAAGGGTTTTTTCTTCTCTAAGTGGACAGTTGTAATTTTCCCAAAGGGTATGTTACCCTTTAGGGGGACCATTTCCAAATTCCTGAAGGGTATCTTTCCCTTTGAGAGGATCATTTGTGGAAATCTGAGGGGACATGTAGAAAGCCTGAAGGGTCTCTTACCTTTTGAGAAAGTCCATTATGAAAAGTCTGAAGGAATTCCTTTGGATAAATTATCTAAAAAAATTCCTTCAAGAGATTTTCCCAAAAGAAATAAGTTGAGAGGGGATCCTGAGACCAAGTGTTCAAAATAAATGATGGGCCAATGGATGTCAAAATCAAGATAAACAACTAGTTGTTGGAAGTAATCAGGTTTAAAAGTCCTGAAGTCTTAAGGCTTGGGAAGCAACAAAGTGAGAGGACTTCAAGATGGACAATCCTGAAGTAGGTTTAGAGAACCCGAATTACTTTTCATAGAGTAAATTGAGTTTCTCAAAGTACTCTACTTAAAAGGATTTATAAGCGAAGGATCTGAGAAAGTCTGAAGTTGAAGAGGACAAAGAACCTAAATTATTCTGCATAAAGTAAATCAAGATTTTCCAAGGGCTCTATTTAAGCTTGGTCTGACAACGCTAGAATCATGATATAGCAAATGGAAGTCTACCACATGGTGTAACTAGAGTAAAAAGGGTCAATCAGTAAAGGACAAGTGGCACAATGATGCTCAATAAACATGAGAAAGTCTAAGCGACTGGTATCTAAAAGTTATGAAGGCTCCCATCTATCATGGTTCATTGCCCACAATCACTGTTTGATGCTTAAATGCATCATACCAAGAAGAAACATTCTAGCTGCTCACAACATGACTTTTTAGATGTGCCAAAAAAAGTCTTAAAGATGGGAGGGGCTTGAGAGTATTGGGCAGTGATCTGGAATGATGCATTAATGAACATCAAGGAAGGACAACATGAGGTTGTAGCCATCTACGACTTCTTCTTTCCTCCCTTTCTCTCTTCCCCCTTTTCTTTATAAATAGAGGGCTTGGAGCCTAAAAATGTATCTCTGGACTAGTGATAAAATCACTTTATGAAAATCATTATGTAATGGACCTTTGAAGCAATAAAGATTGTTTTTACTTATCTCTCTGTCTGAAAATTGTATTGAGTTAGCTTGTGCACTAATAGCATTGTGAAGAAGCATCCTTCTAACCTTGTTGCCCTTCTTTCTTACTTGTTTTTAGGTACTTTCCAATCAATTTCAGGTCTGAACTTGTGATTTTTGGCCATTAATGGATGCTTGGTGTGAATTTTGAAAGTCCTCATTGCCTCATGTGTGGTTTAGTAAGCCTAGTTTAAGAAATATTTATGCAAGTTAGCTAGTTAGGAAGTTGTGTAAGCCAACTTGTCTTATGCTAAATTAGTGTCTTTCCCAGGCTAGGTGGATCACTTAATTTTGGTGTATCACTTCACTTAGCTTAGTTTTCTTTTCAAGTAATCTCTCTCCCCTTTTCCTTGGCCATTAGTAGAGTTTAGCGTAGAAACCCAAAGAGTTGAAGTGAAGCACCTTAGGAACTAGCCTGATAAAAAAGTCTAGAGGTTCATCCTTAGCATAGGGAACCCACATCTTGAGGTTATTCCCATGCTTATAGCTGGAAGTAAGAGAGCATGAAGAACTCTCTCACAAGGGTGAAAATCCAATCTATAACAGTAACCATATATAATAGATAACACTGTGTAAAAATCCATGGCAAAGTATAACTCTAGGGAGTCTAATAATTTCAAGTGAGGGCATGGTCAATTCCCCACTCATAGGCAAGAAAACAGATAGGTGTAGACACTTAATTTTGGCATAAATCTTATTATTACAATTATTTTAGTATTTGTTTGTGCAAATAGGTCATCACCTTGAATAAGGGGTTAATTAACATGTGTCTTTATGTCTCTTTCCTCTTTGTGCAGTCCAATGGTCCTTTATTCCTCTATTTTTTGTGTTCATCATATTTTCTTATGCCCATCGCATGTCTATCATGTTATCCCAATTTTTGAATAGAAGTAAAAAAAAAAGAGTGTTATATCTTTTAACTGCAAGTGGTCAAATTGAGTCAAATTTGGTTAAAGTCACCATTTTACTAAGTCAAAATGTCTTATTTAAGATATTCATCATCAAATGTCAACACTTGGTCAAATTTTTAAAGAAAAAATGAGAAAATGCAAAAAAATGGCTAAGTCCTTGCTTTGTCAGATTTTGGAGCTCTGCTAAACAAGCATCAGATTTTTGATAGGTGCCTAGTAGGATATCAGACTTTGATATTTGTCTAATCACACTTTGGAAGGCAATAGGTGTTTAAACACCTATTATATCATGATAATCTATCAAACACATTATCAAAATTTGATGCATGCCAAAACATAGCCTGGCATCCAAGGCCTCTGCAAACATACTTGTCAAATCTTGATGTTTGCTCGAGCACACCCAAATCTCTATCATTACTCCCCCCTTGGCCCTCACATAGGCAAATTCTTTGTTCCTTGCAATATATTTCCTCATCCTTTCCATTATACCTATCATTTGATCGTTACTCCTTACTCCTTCCATCCCTCATTGCTCTCATTTTCAGGTTCAACATCTCATTGATCTTAGGCTTAACAAGGTTTCATAGATTTGAATCACTTTCTTCATCTATAGAAACTAGGTTTTTTTAATTTTTGATCTCAACATTGAAATTTGTAAGGTCTTTCCTCTAATTTTAGTCTTTTGCTCAATTTTATCCTACTCTAGACATCACTAGATTCTGGAGGCTCCCCAAACATCCATCAGACCTGAGATTTTCTTATGCAAATTTAGGACTCTAGCTACCTACTAGGCATATCATTAAATTCTAAAGATTGTTGGTGCACTTATCAGAATTTGAGACCTTATAAAACACCTCATCAAACTCTAACACCCTATTGAACACCTTATCAGACTTTGAAACTTGATTTTACACATCTCAAACTCTGACATCCTATTGAGCGTGCTATCAGATTTTGATCCTATGATAAACATACCCATAAAATCTATTGTCTACATGTTCACACCCTAAAATCTGCCTCTTGCTAAAACACACTCAGATTTATGTCTTCCTCCACAAGGTCATTTTAGGTTCTAGTTTCTCTCAGGAAAGTGATCTTCATCATATGTCAACATTTAGCACCCCAATCAAGGAGAATCCCAATGAAAGCCCTCCCAAGAAGACACCTACCAAAAAGAGTCTCTATTTGGAAGAGGATACATAAATGACGTATCAATTTCAATGGGTAGTTCGACCTTCACACTTAGAGTCAAATGTTGAAGAGATAACAAATATATACCTATGCCACATTGATATGGAAGAATTATGGAACATAATCGATGGCATCCATAGGATAAATTATGGGAAAATCATCCATGATAGTGGATTGGCTCAAGTAGTTGCATTTCATATTGTAGTACAATGTCCAAAACTAGTGTTGACAATGTCCCAACACTATTATGTAAAAAAGAGGGAAGTCAAGAATCCACAAGGAGAGTTGATCTTATACTTAGATCTAAAGCATATTGATCATCTACTATAGTTACCTAACTGAGAATTATTTGTAAATTTGACTCTCACATCTTCTCAACAATTCTAGGTTTCTAATATGAGTTCTTGTTCAAAGTGGGTCAATAAGTAATGGTTGACAATATCTAGGCATACCTCAACAAGGTTGCCTAAGAATCTTTCTAGATTTGAATTCATGAATGAGGACAATGACATGATCACACTCTTGCATAGAGTAGTAGGAAGCCTAGTTACAATTAATTTCCAAACATGGATGTACAAGTACATATGGATCATCCACCAAAAAAAGTAATATATCAATGAGAGATAGTTGTTCAGTGATTCAATTCACAAGTAGCATGTTAAGGTCAATACAACTTCCAAATTCTATATGACCTCTTATCTTGTTTATTTTGTTACCAAAAGAAGATGCTACAATGGTTTGAATATAATGGGTGATATGTAGACTACCAAAATCTATGACTTTTATCCTTAATGCTATTTGAAAGAAAGTGCATGACATTTATGTAGGATAAAATATACATTATTAAAATATATGATTCATATGTTTGAACTAGAACCATTTAATTTGAGGCTATCAATTTAGGCCTCTACAGATATTTACAGATGGGGAACATGGTTCATACAATTCTCAACTTTCACCTATTTGAGAATTTGTGGCTATGAAATTATTTTTTACATGCTCCTGAGATATGTGAATGACAGGTGGGTTTTGATGGAACTAGTGAGATAGTTAAATGAAACACATAAGTTATTGTCTTATAAACATAAGTTTGGAATAAAATTTCCTATCTCTATTGGTCAATACACTTTTGATTCTTTAGCCAAAGCAAAATCAATTGATGAAGAAATGAATCGAGTTATTATTTGATCATTTGAAATTTGACCTTCATTTGATGTTAGGGGTCAGATGCAGAATATTCTTGGTTCTTCACATTAACATGTACATCATTTAAAGACTATAGAATGGACTGTGATGAAGATAAAGATGTGAGAATCCATGATTATTCATGATTCACTCTTGAACATGTTATTATTTTTTATATATTGGAGATCAAGAAAAATATATCAGATGATGAATATGTACTATATCCCATATATGAAAAAGATGGAATTGAATCAAAACCTCTTCCAAGAGTATATTGGCACAATAAAGTATCCACTTCACTCATTGACATAACTTAAGGTGTGCTAAACAAAACTCTAAACTGGTTGAAGAACAAATGCATCAATGTTAATAAAGTAGGATTTCCTCCTCCTATGAAGGAAGTTGAATTAGGAACTGATCATATATAACATCAAACAAAGATATTAACATCCTCCATGATAAGAACTAGTAAGGATTCATATGAAATAGAAGAAAAACAAAATTTGAATTGGTTACAGAGGTTGTTCCAGTGAAAAAACCAGTCAAGTT
This sequence comes from Torreya grandis, assembly GCA_037957365.1. Classification (NCBI taxonomy): domain Eukaryota; kingdom Viridiplantae; phylum Streptophyta; class Pinopsida; order Cupressales; family Taxaceae; genus Torreya; species Torreya grandis. The sequence goes on from JARHVA010003336.1 coordinate 1,780,756, forward strand.
AAAGATAAGAAGGTTAGGTGAAAAAGTCTCAGGTACCCTAGTAACCAATAGTACATAATAGTTTTCAGCTTTTGATACATCATTGCTATTTGATTCTTATGTCCCTTCTCAACTTGATATGTCCATTTCGTTGTCTCTTGCTCAAAATGTTGAATTGCTTACTGAACCCTCTGCTAACACTCTAGTTGATACATTAGGAAAATACTAAGGTGAAATAGTATTGGAAAAGTCTCAAGCTCTACAAACTCCTCTACCTCCTGAAATTAAAAAATAGTCCAACATTACTCTTGTATAACAATTTCCCAGTGCTAAAGATCCAAATTGGTTGAATAATGTAGTGAAGAAAAGAACCAATATCCATCCTCATGCAACAAAGAAGCCCAAAAAATTTTCAAGAATAATCGCTGATTAGAAAGGAGACAAATATGTAGAAATAACAATACCTTCTATTGATAAAAATAAAGATGATGTTGGAACTTTTGATTATCAAGTCACAAAATTCCACATGGGAAAATCTACAAGAGAAGGTATGAAAGAAAATGTCTAATCTGTAATTGGCTCATTATTCAAGAAAATGGACCAAGATAAAGTAACTAATGAGCAACTTAGAGAAAAAGTTGAATAACTACCATTTGTGGTTTAGAAATTAGTTAGGCCTATTCACTCTTCCCATTATGTTCATAAATTTTTTTATACAGAGACACTTAATTTTGCAAAAGAAATTGGGCATATGGGTAAGGCCACAAAAGAGTGGATCGAGAAAATTTTACAACAAAGTATCACTACTCTTCAAAAAATAATGGCTGTATGTTCTAAAATTCAATTAGAATATGATCAATCAACTAAAACTGAAGGTATATATGAATAAGAGGTGAAGAAATGGAATGAATTGATTCTTAAGTTGGAATATTTTTCTTTGACCTATCCATATTACGTAATTCAAGATAAGGTCATCCAAAAAGAGGAGGTTGTGTACCTTATCAAATTTCTAGGGGCTATTAAATTCAGAGTTTGCATTGCTTTAAAAAGTGTCAATAAATTTGATGACTTTAAGTCAATGGGAGGAGATGCTCTCCTTGAGATACTGGGAGGAGTAGGAAAATTGAATTGCAAGCTCACTAATGATAAAGGGAAAATGGTACCTAAGAAGGCCATTGTTGATCAATTCAAGAAGAATATTGAGGAGATCATAACTCCAAAGTTTGCATTCATTTATGATTCAATTTAAATATTGATCAAGTATCAGAATAATTTAGAGAACCTCAATGTTATGCTTAAAATGTTGCAAAGAATAACACAAAATATGATAGAGCTATATTGTGATGCATAAATAGATTATATATATTTAGATGGTCCATATGAACATAAATTGTTGGAATTCATGTAAAATTTCAATGAATGTCATAAGAAGAAGTTGAAGCCTAAGAAATAAGAGGTATAGATCATCAACAATAAAGATGAAAAATAATGACTCAATATCAAATTTTGATCCTTCTCATAGATTTGATTTTCTTGAATCATTATTGTAATTGTCAATACACCTTCTTGTATTAGTTACTTCACACATTATACAGTCATGCAAATGTATGAACTCCCTTTTACAATTTTGAATCGTGCAATTTTTCCAATGCTCTTTTTCAAGTTGTGAAAATTTGTCATTGTACTCTTGCAAGTCATGCAAAAACATCAACACATTTTTGTAAGTTGTGCAACTTGCTTAACATGTTTTTTCAAGTTTTAAGTTGTGTAAATTAGCTAATGTGATTTTACAAGCCCTTGAAAAGGCCAAAAAGGTGGTTATATATTGTAACCACCCATTTCAACCTGTAAATATGAGTTAAGGGCTCATTTGTTACGGTTTTTTCACAATAAAAAATTTCAATATAATTTTTGAAAGAAAAGATTATATTTGCAACCCAATAGAGGTCAATACAAGGAGATTTTACAAACTTTGTGTTCAATATTTCTTTGTGGATTATGTATGCATATGTTATGTATGTATATTTAGATATTTGATTTTAAAAGGTTGTAATTATTATGAACTAGTCAGAATTTAGAAATTCTATTGTAATGTTTCTTCTTTGAACCTACTTCTGTTATTTATGTTTTGGTGAAACCTTGGTGGGGTAAAATAGTAATTTTCACTTTTTACAAAGAAATAAAAAATAATTATCATTTTCTATTATCATTTATAGACGATTATTTTGGTGCATGTAATATGTGTTTTTATGAGCACATATGTCTTTCCTATTCATTAAATGACAAAGGTTTCCATTTAGATAGATTACCCACTTCCTTGACATTCCTAATAGGTTTTTGAGTTTGACTTATTGGATTTGTTATTATTTCCACTTTTCTAAACATACTTCTTTCCCCTATCTCTCTCTTTCATATTTCAGTTCCTTTTTATAACCTTTTCATACTTTATGGTTAAAAGTACTACCCCATTGAAAATCATATTTGCTGTAAATATTTTCCCTTACCGCATCTTTTTGGATTTAAATAAAGGTAGTTCTGTTTGATAATAGGAGAGGGGCTTTGTCCTGTGACTATTGATGAGAAATATCTATTTACCCCCTTGATGAATTTTCACACCAATAATTTTTGGCATCCACTGTGGGACATGTTTCTATAACACTTGTGTAACCCACATTTTGAGATATTAGTCTACTTGACTTTGTCATCAACTTAAAGGCCACTCTATCAACTTGAACTAGATTTGAAGTAGTCTACACAATTGAATATCATTTCACATATCAAAAAATTGTCCTGGGACTTAGACGAAGTTTTTGTAGCTTAGTTTCAAATTATTTTAACAATTTTGAATCAAGAGTTAGATCATGCACAAAGAGCAAAAATATTATTGCACGTAGGGAAGCCCACATAGTTCAATAAATATCTTAAAATCATTATATTTTGTTCATGACTATTTCAGTCATTTAAAATATTGATCATCAATTTGGTTTGAATTGGATAGAAAATGCAGAAGACATTACTTTAAGCCTTTAACAACTACCTTGGGATAACAAAAAAAATTACTCAATTAAATATTGTCACTGTGGTAATAAATATAGAGGAAGATCATGCTGCTATTACCTGAATAAACACTAAGATTATTTCAATAATACAAGCATGAAGAGTGGTTCATAAAGTTTCTCAAAAACTTTTAACAGTAATAATTTCATTTAATGACCATTTAAGTAGTCTAAGCACCAGTTCTTCAACTGAGCAGTCAAATACAAGAAGATATATTATTGGATTTGAGAACATTTACATAGGATAATATATTTAATTCAACACATTTTCATAATTTTGTTAAGGTATTAGAGGATGAAGAAGATCATGTTGTTTTAGCACAAAATGTTGAAGCACTAGTTACATGTAGAGCTCAACAAAGAAGACCGGCTCAAAGAATTATTCAATTTGAACCAGATCCTCATCAACAATAAAAAATGATATAAAAAAGATTCACTATAATTACTAAATTAAAAGGTAAAATTGATCCTTTTTATCAGCTACAAGAGGCTTCTAATTTCAAATTGAATCCTAGACAAAAAGGCCAACTCAAAAAAACATTTAGTCTTCTTACAACTCCTAAGAAAGGTAAACCATTACAAGGAAAAATAATCATCAGTCAAGTTCTTGTCTTATCAAACATTTTTATACCACTACAAGTAGTCTTTTCAACTATGGCTCTACCTTGGGGCAACATAATTAGCTTGTTGGCTTTGAGACAGTTACATGAACTTATGAAAGGATTAGAGAAGTTTTTTTCCAAATTTTTAGGTGATAGTAAATAACATTTAGATGAACATATTGTTGTTTTCTCTATAGCATGTAGAATTATAAGCATTAAACATGAGGATGTCATAGTGAGATTATTCATTGAAACTCTCCATAATGAAGCAACAAATTGGTTTTATCATCTTCTTCTAAGGGCAATAACCAATTGGAATAATATCAAAACCTAGTTTGAAAATAAATTCAAACCAACAGAAGATGTACACATATTATTAACTCAACTCACTCATATGAAGAAAGAAACATATAAACCTATGAGAGATTTTTAGCTAATGCATAAAATACCAATAACTGCCAAACTAACAGATGAGAATTATAAGTGCTTCTTTATCAATTCTCAATTTCTATAAGTAAGTTATCAATTGAGAATATCCAAAGTAGCTGATTTGACTACTGCTCAAACATTTGTTATTAATGTTGAAGATGATATGATAATGGCTAAAAATTTGAAAATAGAATCTTTTAAAGGTAAAATACAAAGCTTAGATCAATCTTCAACAGAATAAAATTTTCAAAATATGGCTAATGATATAACAACTTTGAAGAAGCAACTACCTCAAAAAATCATCACAATTCCTTATCAAGACATTCTAAAAAAAGCTATGTGCCTTTTTAAAGGGATTGTCCTCGATTGCAAGCTCCTCAACAAAAACTTGCACTGGAAGCTCCTCCTTAACAAAATATAAATTCACCTTTGAATGTAATTTTCAAAACAAAACAAATATTTGGATATGAAGAGATCGAAGAAGAAAATGGATAAGAAAATACAAATCCTCAAGAATGTAAAATTGAAGAACTTGGTGGTGACTTCATAGATGTTTTCCTAGAATACAACTCAGATGAAGATGATTATGAGGATAATGTTGAAGGCATGAACAGTCAGTCATTCATGTTCTTCAAAAAACTTAAAAATCAAAAGAAACAACAAAATGATAGGCAAGAAGAATCTATGGAGGTTATTCTTCCATGAGAAATGCAACCTCTTGTTCAAATGAAATGAAAACAACCAATAGATAAATTAGGTGAGTCCTCCCTAAATAATTTTATTGGTTATCCAAAATATGCTCCTGTTAATAATAATGCTAATATATCTCAGCCTATGTAATGTTCTTCTTCTATTAGTTTACCTACTTTTGATGTAATTGAACATGTTAACAAGACTAAAATTTATATGTCACACGTTGGATATTTGAGATCATATCCATATCAACTAGATAGGCTAGTATAATTTATCTAAGGCAAAAATCTTACTCAAAATAAGACTAATGTCAAAGGAATATTAGCCACCTTAACTTCTTCTAGTCTAGTAAACTCCATGGTTGTTGTGACTTTCAAGTCCAATAAAGTTGATCCATTTTACATTTTTATTCCTTATGGGATGTAAAGTTAGAAATTACATAATTGACACATGAGCCTTAGATAATGTAATTCCTTTCAAAGTTGCTCATGCAATTGGCCAACCCTATACAAAAGAATTTTCTCATTGTTACTCAATAGAAGCAAAACAAGTTCCACTTGGTGGCCAAACTAAGGATGCTCAAGTTGCCCTTAAGCCATTTTCTCAGAAAAGGATCAAGATCAACATCCTAATAGTTCATATACCAATAGCCTATGGTATAATCCTGGGAAGAAATTTATGTAAAGGATTTGGTGGTGAAATTTAATTGGATTTGTCACATGCAATAATTCTAGTAAAAAGAGTGAAATAATGCCTTGAACTAGAATTGAAAACAAAATACACTATGCAAATGGTAGATGATCCCAGGGCAGATATCTTGTATGAAGATTTAGGTATATGTAATTATTTGTTGATGTTATAAAATGATATAGAATTTCTATAAATCATGGAAACCAATCCCAATGAGGTATAGATGATGGAATTTGATGGTAGTTATTTTTCAACAGGATCTAGTGCAGGAATTGTTCTGATATATCCAAACAAGGAAATACTTCCTTTCTCTTACAAATTGCAGTTTGAGTGTATTAACAATACTTCAGAGAATGAAACACTCTTACATGTATTTTTGTGTAGAAAAATAAATAAATAAATAAATAAGATTTATCTGAAAATTGATTTCTTCTAATGTCGAAGGCTCATAGGGTTTAGGTGATATTATTGTGTATTACGCCACCCAAAGCGATTTTTTCATGGCCCATGATGTTCATCTTTAAGGAATTAGACACAAATATTTTAATAAAATAACTAATCTAATATCAACACTAATATGCTCTGTACACCTTATTATTCAACCAAATTCATAAATTTTTAGCTTAGTGGATTTTATGCGTAATTAACCACTAAAACTACTTGGTAAAAAAATTACATTTAACATGATTATTACTATTCAAATATTATAGTATAGCTATAATAATTTTATTAATAAAGAAATTATAGAAGTTATATAAAAAATAACCCTTTAACATAACATAGTAAAACAAAATTACTATAATAAACACTTAAAATTTTCAAATTACCTGTACAAGTTGTCTAGCCAAACAACCTATAAGTAAAACTACCTGAAAATAATAATCAAACAATTATGGCTTTGGTGCCATGTCAGAATAACCAATGGAAGGGAATCAAATATTTTTTAATATGAATGAAGGATAATTAATTAATTACATAATGTGTAATAATAATTAAATAATGCAAGAAATGAATGAATGACACATCACACAGTTTTAACGTGGAAAAACCTCAATGAGGTAAAAAAATCCACAAAGCTTTCTAAATCCTTTTCAACTCACCCCTTCTCTTTGACAAATTCTTCACAAAATACTCAGAGGTACATCCACTCAAAATAATTCACAATCTTGTGATTTGATTACAAAGGTAAAATTCCTTTATAAGATGTGCGAATGGTTGTAACCAATCAATTCACCTAATCAGATATAAAACATAAATTTTATATGCATAAAAGTTTTGAATATTTTGTTTTATTAAATAATAATTATGTTATTTATTATTTATTAAATAGAACAATGTGGACCACAAAGGTATTCCACAAATATTAATTTTCCAATAGCTCGTAATGATAAAAAATCATAGGTCAAGATGCCGAAATCCTTTACTTCAACTCTTCGAAACTCAGGGAAAGGTGGGTTGGGTTTGAATTTTTTGGATTATTTTAAAAAGAATACATTACTGAATTTGGAAATTATGGAGGTTTTATTTATGATATTTTGTGTTGATATTGTTGGTTATAGCATCTAAAGACTCCTTACCATATTTTTTTGAAAATTCAAATTTGTTCATAAGATAATCTTGTCATTTAACTTGATCACATATTTTTTCCAAAGTCTTAGGAGAGAAGGACCTTACTTTGTATTGGATTTGAGGTTTAAGGGTGGTAATAAAAAACTTGAGGCTTTTCTCATTCATTTTGTGATCTGATTTATGTGCCAAAGGCTTCCGTCTCTTGATGAAATCATGGGTCAACCAATGAGTTAATTTATTAGAATTAATGAAGTTACCAAGGCTATTATTTAGAAGATAATGATATTGGAATTCTTTGACAAGAGCATTAGTTAGATATTATATCTTAGTAATTAAATGGATTGAAAGCTACTTATACCATTCTAATGCATCCCTAGTTAAGGTTTTTGCTAAAAGCTTGGTAGTTACATAAGTGTAAGTTTTAATCCACCTATTTGTTGAGGTTTTTAAATGCTTTAATATAAACATGGTGGGGTTCATAGACCTGAAATATGTGATGGTTGGTGAAATTCCTCTAATTTAAAGTTCATTTTGAAGTTTTTGAGGCATCTTGTTATGAATAGTTAGTTGGGGAATAGGATTCATGTTAGCATTATTGAGGGGAAATGAGAAAGGACACTTATTGGGTTAACCCCAAATAATTTTTTGAGGTTAATTTCCCATTTTTAATTTTGACGTTGTGGATTGCACCCTTGAGAGAAGGCTAGGCTTCTCTCTTCCACGTGACACAATGGAGACTCCTCTCTTGCCTGTGGGTCTGGCAAAACTGAGGGGAGAATCTCTAGATAAGGGCTAGCTCCCTTTGATGCATCTCTGAGTTATTCTAGTACTATTTCTAATATATATATATATATATATAGTGAGGGGGTGAAAAGAGAGAAGGATTACTCAAAACATATCCTAGATTAATACGGTGATGCACCAAAAAAGTTTGATCTACTCATTTAATCACACTTTATATCAGAAGACGACATACATACACTTTATCTGTTGGAAAGACTAGACTGTAGGGAGCTCAATAGGGAGGCTTAATGAAGACACAAAAAATGAACTTACCACAGGCGCTGTAGGAAAACACACTGTTTGGTAACTCTCTTCTGCCTTTGCGCTCTAGATACAACACTTCTTGTCACTTGCAAGAATGATGCTTTGTCTATCCCAGGTATGTTGGTATCAAACTTGTAAAAGAATTATGGAAAATGACTGAACACAAGGTTAATACTCAGGCACACTCAGAGATATATCCATCCAAATAGAGGCAAAAATGTATTCTATTGATTCAAGGTGAAAAATTGGTAGGGCTTCACCTTAAAAAATGAGAGATGCCTTCTCAAATGAGAGATTACAATATATATAGAGAGAGGAAGTAATGGTGCCCCTTTTTACAAGTGGCCCATGTTGCATTGAAAACATTGGGAAGAGGGAGTCGCTGAAAGAACATGTTGTGTCAGTTGCCAGTCTTGACTTTGGCATTCAAACATTATTGTGAAAGCATGGGCTGCACCCCTTTGTCTGCAAACAAGACCACTTCTTTAAGACATTCACATGGTTGTCTGCTCATCAATGCGAAATGAGGAAAAATAGGCCACGCCATTCATTATTTATGCTCTTTGATGACCATTTCATAGGGACTATTCCAACCATTGTAATAACTCTTCTGTCGACGGCTCCCTTTGCCACCTGGGTTGTTTTGTCCATATCTATGCTTGGCTCCTCGGGCTCCTTTCTTGGTGGGTCATTAAGTTCACTCTTGACCTTTGTCCTTTCCCAGTTTTTGTCTTTCCTTGGCCCTTTCAGCCCTCGAGGCTATCTTTTATCAATCTTTGGCTCTTCGAGATCCTTCTTCAGCGGTCTCTCCCTTTTGGCCTTAAGGCCTTTAAACTCCTTCAGATTCACGCTCAATCATTTAAAGACCAATGGTTATTTCATTTCCATGAAGTTGACATTCGCGCGCCCGTCACCCCTTTAGAAACTCTTTCGGCTATACTTTCCTTCAGACTTTTCTTTGTTTGGGTCTCTATCATTGAACCCTCCCAAAGGGAAGGTGTCCCGTCTAGCTTCGAAAAAGGTCCCCTTTTGGTAGCTGAGAGCTTCCCGCAAGGACACTTGCCCTTCGGGCTCCTTCTGCCTGCCTTGGTTTTTTAATTCCTTCGAACATTTTGTTCAAAGGAAATGTTCCCTTTATGTTTTGTTGCTTGATTTCTTTCGGTCGGGCTTTCCCTTTGGGCAAATTCATTTAGACAAAATGTCCGAAGGAATTCCCTCAAACTTTTGTCAGAAAGAATTTGCCCTTACCATTTTGCTGCGGATTTCTTTCCAAAGGTTTTTCTTCCATTTGGTTTTTTGCCTTGTTAATTTCTTCGGACAAAATGTCCGAAGGAATTCAACCTTTGTCTACTCCTTGGATTTCCTTCGGACAAAATGTCTGAAGGAATCTTTTGTCTTTTGCCTTGCCTTTCTCCGAAAGGAAAATCTACCCTTTTTCTGCCTTGTCCACTTTGGTCCCCTTTTAAGTGTCTCCTACCCTCCGCAAGGGCAATTGGGCCCCAAGATGTCCTTCAGAACTTGCTTGAATAGCCCCATTCGGCACCTTCCTACCCTCTGTAAGGCACTTGCCCTTTGGGCTTTTAAAAATGATCCTTTGGCCTTTTGAACTTGGTCTTTTTGCTGATTAAAAAGCCCTCTGAAGTAGTTTATTTGCTCTATCAGACCCAAGAACACATCATGGAGCTCCTTGGACATTTGAAAACACAAAATTTTCACTCAACTTTGGAACTTTCAAGAAACTAGCACCTTTTGCAAACTCCTATATAATCACTCCTTCCAACTCTGCCTATACCTTCCATACCAAGTGCTTGAAGTTGAGCCCTTTTGTATGCTAAGAGATGAAAATGAGTTACAGAAGCATATTTTTGCATTATCCTTCATATCTAGGCATGGAAATGGCAAGAACCAAAAAGGGAGACCGATTTTGGCCTGTAGGACCAAAAATGGTCAACATTTAACAAGTTTATTTTTGTTTGGACCATGCGATCCTTATCGGTAGAATGCATTCTATGTATTTTGTCCAACACTTTGTCAAGTATTGTTGTACTATCTAGTGGGGAATTTATACAAGAGTTATTCAGAGCATGATTACTAGAGTTGTTGTTGAGACAATGAACATTATTTGATGTTTTGGACACTAATGTAAAGTTTTTTAAGATTCCATTATTAGGAGTATAAATAACATTTGTATAAAGATCCTTGATATGTATATTAGGATTTTCTTGATCATTCTCTGAAAAGGGATAAAGTAGCTACCTATAGATAATCTAAATGTGTTGAGGTTTGCTACAAAACCCCTAAGAAGATTTATCATTGAGATGAGAGAATGAAATTTGGAAAGAAAGGGATGCTTTAAAAACTAATAAAGTTAAGAATCTAGGGGAATGTGAAGATGAACCAACACACCGGTGGGATAAGATTCACATCATGATTGATGGGGAATCAAGAACAACAAACAACTCTAATTCCACTTGTCAGGATCTTGCTCTTCAATAAGAGCACAATATGATTACCTTGTATAAGTAACTAAACATGCGGAATTAACCAAAAGCAATAAGTAACTAGAATTCACAAAAGACACAGAATATGAGAGACAACACAAACTGTATTAATACTCATCCAAAAAAGAATACAATGAAGAGACGCCACACTCTTCCACACCTTTCAGGATTCCCAAACCAAGTGTACATTAATTCTCTTCAAGAGTTCACTCTCCTACCAAAAACGGTCCCAATACACAACTCAAACATAGAATTGGTGTTCACCTCCAACCAGTCAGTAATAACCCTGCCAATACACAAGTACTCAAAGTACTTCAAGTAGATCTCCCATGAACTTGCAATAACCTGCAACTCAAATGATCTTACTTACACATGTAGAACTTCTCCTTGATCTTGCAACAACCTGCAGATCACCCTGTTCTTACAATTGGAAGGATCTACCTTGCCTTCCTCTATTTGCTCATCTGTGGAACTAGAAGGAGCTACACTTGCTCAAATCTAACTAGCACAATGGCTATCTAGCACACCTTACAATACATGCCAATGGGTCCATAAATAGATCCCAGACTAAACCATAACTTAGACTCTTAATTTAGACACGTAGCTCAAGACTCGAAATAGCTTTTACATGCAAACAATCAGTTCAACAAACTAATTGTTCGTGCAACGAATAGTTCTGGAACTGCACAGGTGACCGATGTCGGTCCCTATCTGCCTAGAGATGACCGACGTCGGTCGACTCCTACCGATGTTGGTTGCCCTTCTGTTCACCCTTGACCAACGTCGGTTGGCCTAACCAACGCTGATGACTGTGACACTCAGCAACTCCTCCATGTCTGCATATAGTTGAAGCTTTTAGCTCCACAACCTAATAATCTCCCACTTGGAGATAAACAACTGCAACTGTACCTATACCTGTACACCATCTAGTTTGTTCCCTGGCATTGTATCCCTCTTCAAGATCACTCTTAAAGACCAACCACCACAAATCTTGTGGTGCACCTCCTATCATCCAAATCACCTGCCACATCCGCATCTACAAACCCATGTAGAAAATAACTTGACCCTACATAGCATGTGCACCTGCTGTTGGTCCCTCTCAAATATCTGAGAATCCACTGAACTGCCCTCCAGTGCTTCTTTCCCAGATTGGCTCCAAACTTTCTGACAACTCCCACTGCTTGAAAAATCTCAAGTCTAGTACATACCATGCACTTAACCTCATTATGTGAATCAAGACACTATTCATAAAACTGTCCAACCATCAGTGTGCTAACCGATTTCACATAATCATCAGGAGATAAAATCAACCTGTAACCTTCCATGTCCCTAGAACACACTCATGCCAAAAAAATCTTGCTGCTCCTAGATTCCTCATGACACACCTCTGAACAATCTTTACCTTTAGTTCAGCAACTCCCTATATGTGTAACCCTGCAATAAGCACACAATACAGTAACATGATAATATAGCTAATATTATCCAACCTGGTAAAGAGAAACACAATGGTCAAACCTCCATTATTTTGCAACTAACACAAGACCATATACCCTGGCCTTCCGTCTCATGTGTCCATTCCTGCTCTTCTTTATCCTGAACATCCATTCATCTCTCAATGCTTTCTTCCAGCTGGCAACTCTACCCAAAAACTCTCATTTGGTTCTCCTCCAAGGAATCACATCCTTCATCCATGCCAAGCTCCCACTGTTTCCTGGATCTACCTGCTCTACTTCTTTAATAACTTCTTGGTTCTTGACCATCAGTGAGCAACAAGTAGTGTAAAGAAGGGAAATGATGAATTTGAGGGTTACTTACCCTTTAAGTCCTCCATATGGGTGCTTGAGACTCCTTGACAGCTTGTTGTCTACCCAAAATCCATCTCAGTGACCGATGCCGGTCACATCTCAGTCTGCACCCGACCGACGTCGGTTCCATGCGACTGCCTCATCGCTGACATCAATTTCCCCAGACTAACGCTAATGTTTATCTATCTAGAGTCACTGACGTCGGTCTACACATAGCCGATGTCGGTCCCTGTCTGGATGCCGATGTCAGTTTTCTAATCGACATCGGTCTCTGTGTTTTACTTGTGAGCGATGACTTCTACTTGCGAGCTCCTTTTGGATCAAAACCCTGTCCAAATCAACCTTGCTCTGCTCAAAATTCTTTAGCCCCTTGCGCTGATCTCTATCTGTCACCTTCTCCTTGAAAACCAAGGCTTTCCTGTTCTTGTCACGAACATCAAATTTATCAAGAAACATCACTTTCTTCCTCTGCATACAGAAATCTTGATCCATGCTTTTCAAATCCGAAAGCATACCCTTTGACTCAAGAACATGCATCCCCTTCTTATTCATGTGACCAAGCCTATTAAGCCACATCTTCGAATCTACAACTGAAGTAGATAAACCAGAAGGAGAATCAGTAATACAAGTAGATAGATAAAGCATACCTACTTTCTTACCTCTTGCTACAACAAGTGCACCCTTGGTAACCTTCCAAGAGTCCACTGTGAGAGTTACTGTGCAACCATCATCACCCAACTTTCCAATAGAAATCAAGTTCCACTTTAGGATTGGGATATGCATGACTTCCTTCAACACCCATGTGTTACCTGTCTATAATTTCAGCTTCACTTTCCCTTTGCCAACCATCTGACAAGGCTTACCATCCCCTAAATAAATTTCTCCAAAGTCTCCCTGGACATATTCATGAAAAAATTTCCTATTTGGGGATGCATGGAAAGAGGCACCATAATCTAAAACCCAAGATTCTAATTTATCTAAAGAACATACCAGAGCATCATGTGCAACAAAATCCATAACATCTTCTTCTTCCTGTCCTTCATGCTGATCTTCACCCAACCAACAATCTCTCTTTAAGTGCCCTTGCTTTCCACATTTCTAGTAGGTTATTCTGCCATACCTGGACTTGGATCTTCTGCCTATCTTTGACCTTGATCTCCCATGCTCGATCTTCTCTCTTTGCCTTCCCCTGCTTTCCACACTCAAAGCATTTCCTAATGATTCACCTGTGCTTTTTTTGTGAATTTCTTCATTCAAGATTACACTCACAACATCATCCACTTTTAAGATTTTTGAAGCAGACACAGTATTACTAACTGTCATTACCAAACTCTCCCAACTTTCAGGTAATGAGCATAATATTAAGAGAGCCTTAATTTCATCATCAAAAAAAATATTGACTGAATTTAACTGGTTTACCAAACCATGGAAATCATTAAGATGACTATGTACAGATCCACCTTCCAACATTTACAAATTAAATAATTGCTTCATAAGAAATACCTTATTCGAAGCTGAGGGTTTTTCATATAAATTTGCCAAAGATTCTATCAACTCTATCGTTGTCTTGGCCTGTGATAAGTTGGAAATCACAGACGATGCAAATCTCAACCTTGTATATCCCAGAGCCTTTCGATCAAGAACCTCCCATTCTTCATCCTTCATATCCGTGGGCTTGCATGCAACCCCACCCAACGGTAAGTACAAATCTTTTTGATACAGATAATCTTCAATCTACATCCTCCATAATTGATAGTTCTTGACATTAAACTTCTCCATTCGTAGCTTACTTTATTCTGCCATTTCTATACTCCCACTCAAACAGAAACCCCTGTGAGTAACCTGTAATCAACACACACTAACCAGATCTAAAACACTTGTTAGTAACCCAACCAAAAGTTTAGCTTTGATACCAGTTGATGGGGAATCAAGAAAAACAAATAGCTCTGATTCCACTTGTCAAGATCTTGCTCTTCAATAAGAGCATAATATGATTACCTTGTATAAGAAATTAAACATGCGGAATTAACCAGAAGCAATAAGTAACTAGAATTCACAAATGACACAGAATATGAGAGACAACACAAACTGTATTAATACTCATCTAGAAAAAAATACAATGAAGAGACGCCACACTCTTCCACACCTTTTAGGCTTCCCACACCAAGTGTACAGTAATTCTCTTCAAGAGTTCACTCTCCTACCAAAAATGGTCCCAACACACAACTTAAACACAGAATTGGTGTTCACCTCCAACCAGTCAGTAATAACCCTGCCAATACACAAGTACTCAAAGTACTTCAAGTATATCTCCCATGAACTTGCAACAACCTGCAACTCAAATGATCTTACTTACACATGTAGAACTTCTCCTTGATCTTGCAACAACCTACAGATCACCCTGTTCTTACAATTGGAAGGATCTACCTTGCCTTCCTCTATTTGCTCATCTATGGAACTAGAAGGAGCTACACTTGCTCAACTCTAACTAGCACAATGGCTATCTAACACACCTTACAATACAGGCCAATGGGTCTATAAATAGATCCCAGACTAAACCATAACTTAGACTCTTAATTTAGACACATAGCTCAAGACTCGAAATAGCTTTTACATGCAAACAATTAGTTCAACAAACTAACTGTTCGTGCAACGAACAGTTCTGGAACCGCATAGGTGACCAACGTCGGTCCCTGTCTACTTGGAGATGACCGACGTTGGCCGACTCCTACTGATGTCATTTGCCCTTCTGTTCACCCTTGACCGACGTCGGTTGGCCTGACCAACATCGGTGACTGTGACACTCAGCAACTCCTCCATGTCTGCATATAGTTGAAGCTTTTAGCTCCACAACCTAACAATGATAACCATAATGTGTGTGGGATAAATATGGTCAATATTATTAGGATCCTATAATATAGGAAAAGGTAGAAAACAATATTACACCCAACACACATACAAGAAATCCTTCCCCAAATTAGTATAAGGATAAATACAAGGGTCGAGTACAATGATGACATAAGACATACTATTAGGAGATTTATATAAAGAATTTATGAACATAAACCTACCTAGATCTAAAAAAGAGGGGTAAAGTAAATTAACCGAAATATAATTCCATTAGGCAATAACCAAAAGGTGTTTAATCTAAAGTGTTATATCCAAAAGGAAAATAATCTATGGTTTGTAACAAAGAGGTGTAAATAGAGGAAAAACACATAAAAATTTAACAATATACTAACTTGTTTTCACTTCAGTATCCCCTTGGATTAGATGAAACTCTATGATAGATTTTCTAAGTGAAGCTCAAGATGGAAAGAAGTCTAAGTATCCTTAGCTAGGAACTCAAAAGACTAGGCGTACCTTGTTGGTTTAGCTTCTCTTCTTGATATCTTCAAAGACCTTACACAAACATGTCTTCCTCAAGTGTAAAATCCTCAACCCTAACTCCTCTTCTTATTAATAGGGTAGATATGTGTGCATTTTTTCCATGTTCACGTTAAACTAGGTGTTTATTTATCTAGTCTTATTTTGTGTCTACTTTTGAGTTTTTTTGTAACTGATTAACTAGAGATCAAACCAAGCTTGTGTCTCTTGATGTTCTTCCTAGTACTAGTCATGCACTTGTTGCTATCTCTTCTAAGGAAAAACCTACACCTAATTCTAAGACTAAGCCCTTTAATAAACCTACAAAATCTACGTCTAAGTATCCTAATTCCACTAAGCCTAAAAAATCATGTAAAAGAAATAAGTATATTCCTTGTGGCTTTTGTGGCAAGATAAATCATCCTAAGTTCAAATGTTTGAATAAAATGGAAGTTTTATAATGAAAATCAAAACAACATAATATTTATATTTCCTCTCATTCTTCTTTGGCTCCTTTCTTAGGTAAATTTAAAGCATTTTCTATCAAGGCATTGACTGCATCACATGATATCTAGATTTTTTATTCTAGTGCTTCTCATCATCTAACACATTCTTTGGATATTTTCTCATTTGTTTCTAATTACAACACTTCATAGATTATATTAAGAGACTCTCTTCAAGTTGAGGTTTTGGGCTTTGACATAGTATAAATTCAGGATGGGTGCATCAATGATGTACTTCTTATTCCCAAAATTTCCACTAATTTGCTTTTTGTATATCAAACGTGTAATTTAGGCATTGGGAAGATTGTGTGATTTTATCCACATAATTTTGTAATTAGAGAATTACAAGATCCAAAAGATGTAGTTTTGAAATGTGTTGTTGATGATTGTTTGTCTCTATAGTTTTGAGAGATTTAAACCCTCTATAGGTTCATATTTTGTTTCTCATGCTAATTTAGTGAGCAAATTATGGTATAACATTTTGGTCACCTAAAATATAGATATTTGTAGAATATGCGTATACAAAACTTTGTGATTAGTCTTCTGAAAGTCTCATGTATTGATGGTGTTTATCTAGGATGCATGCTTGGAAAATAACACCAATTCCATTTTATAAAAGGTAAGGCTTTCTGAGCAAAATGTCTTCTAGATTTGGTGCATAGTGATCTCAAGACATTTCCCCCTCATTCTTTTTCTAGAGAAAAATATGTACTCACTTTTATTGATGATGTATTTCAAATAACATGGGTGTACTTTCCCAAATACAAAATTAATTTTTTCGATAACTTCAAGTCATTTAAGGCATTTTTTAAGAAGCATACATCTCTTCCACTTAATAAGATATGCACAGATAATGGGGGACTGTGTGAGTAAATCCTTCTAGGAATTTTGTATTGAGAATGGCATCTTGCATTTATTCATGGTTCCCTATACTCCTCAAAATAATGTTGTTATTAAGTGGAAGAATAGAACCTTGAAGGAGTTAGAAAATTGCATGATTTAATCCAAAGACATGGAAACTATAATTTGGGCTAAAGCAATTAATTATGCAAATTATATACAAAAATGCATACCCCACAATACACTATAGAAAAAGACATTTAAAAAAGCTTGGTCAAGGATCAAGCTTAATTTATCTAGGTTTCACATGTTTAAAAGTAAGGTATGGGCATTTTTTCTTTATGATAAATGCAATTTTATGGAGAAGAAGATAAAACCACTCATCTTTGTTGGCCATTGTGAGGATGTTAAGGATTATCACCTCTTTGATCTAGTCACTCATGATGTCATATTTGAATAGGATGTCAAGGTTGATGATAGTTTCATTCCAATGGAGCCTACATCTAATTCTTATTATTCACTCCTCCTCTTTAATATGATTATGAGGACTTACTTATTGATACAAATGATGCCACTAATGATTCTTCATAACCACCTCCACCATCTAATCCTCCATTTATGCCTAATTAGGATAATACCACTCTTAAAATAGTTAGTTATTTATTTGTTGATCCTTTTAATCCTCATCATACTCATTTTTATACTTTTTTAGTTTTTCTTGTGAGCCATGTTATTTTAGAATATCCAATACAATTTTATGAGGCAACAAGTAGACCAGATTGGTATGTTGCTATGCAAGATGAGTGTTATTCACTAATGAATAATCATACATGGGACTTGGTGCCTCTTCCTAAAGGAAGAAAACTTGTGTGTTTAAATTGGGTCTATAATACCAAATATGTAGTTGATGGTTTTATTGATAAGTACAAGGCACATCTAGTATCAAAGAGTTTATCACAAGTTGAAGGAGTTGACTACTCTGAAACCTTTGCCTATATTGCCAATATGGATTTTGTTCATCTTGTACTTTCCCTCATTGTATTAAATCATTGGTTTGTATACCAAATGGATGCAAAGAGTGGATTTATGTATGTTAATATTCAAGAGGATATCTATACAGAGTAACCACAAGGTTTTATATAGGACCTTTCATTTGTATGCAGACTTTATCATTCTCTCTACAGTCTTAAGAAATCTCTATGAACTTGGTATGAGAAGATAGAGAGTTTTTAGCTCAATTTTGGTTTCACCCATTGTTCCTCCAACCCTAATGTCTACATCTATAAGTAAGGGTATAATATTTTGATATCGGTCCTTTATGTTGATGATCTAATTCTCACACGTAGTTCAAAACCCATGATTCAAGATGTCAAGTACAAGTTGATGGAGCAATTTGATATGAAATATTTAGGAATTATACACTACTTTCTTTCCCTTTAGATTCATCAGTCTTCTAAGGGGATATCCCTTGGGTAGAATAAGTGTGTTTTTGATTTGCTAAATCATTTAGGCAAGGCTGATTTCAAGATAGCTCCCACACCATTTCATTCATGTTTTGTTTTATCTAATAGCTGAAAAAACCTTACGATTGATATAACCTTGTATCAATAGTTAGTGGGTGATATTCTATACCTAACTCACATTGACCCAGATATCTCTTTTGTTGTTAATCTTGTATCTTGATTCTCTCATGATCTTCATGAGAGTCATTAGCAAGTAGCCAAGCATATTATGTACTAAATTTGAGGCACCACACACTTTTGGATTCAGTATACACCACAAGTAAATTCACATATTGAGGGATAAACAAACTCAAATTGGGTGGGTGATGTTGATACTTACAAGTCCACCAATGGATTTTCCTACAACCCTAGTTATGGGCTAGTTGCTTGCGATTGAAATAAGTAGGCAACTATTGCATTGTCCTCTATTGAGGCCAAATATTGAGGTGTTGTTAAATCAAATTAATATACATATGCACTTCATTTGAAATTTTATTCAGAATGGATTAATTAAGTTAGATTGCATGCCTACCATTGATCAGGTTGCAAACATCTTTACTAAACCCTTGACAACACCTCGTTACCTCTTGTTACATAATATGCTTGGGATGAAGGAATTTTTCCTTGGGGGTGGGGTTGGGGGGAATTTATCATGAAGTCCTTCCTTAATTATTTTATTTTTATTTTTATTATACATGGGTACCTTATGAGGCCTAGTAATTATTGTAGTCTAGGATTGCACCTTTGTGGGAGAGTTTTTTAGGCTCTCTCACTCCCAGCTACAATATTGAAGCAACCTCAGGCTGTGGGTATCCTGTAGTGAGGTTGAACCTCCAAAGAAAGCTGGCTTCCTCTTGGTAGATCACCTAAACTAATGTTTCTGCTTGGAAAAGAGGTAGAGAGGGGGTATAGGGTAACTAAGAGAGATAAATGGGTGATACACCAAATTTATTGACACTCACATAAGCATGAAATAAACACTAATTTAGCATAAGATAATTCTTGCTCACACAACTTCACAAACTAGTTAATTTGCATAAGTGTTTCATAAACTAGGCTCACCAAACAATACGTGAAGTAAAGAGGAATTTCAAAATCCACACCAAGCATCCATTAATGGTAGAAAGAGATCAAGTTTAGACTTGAAACTAACTTGAAAACACCTAAAAATAGGTAAGAAAGAAGGACAATGGACATGGAAGAACACTTCTTCACAAGGCCATCATGCATAAGCTTGCAAGCACAATTTAGAGACAAGAGATAGGTAAAGATTGATCTTTGTTGCTTCAAAAGGTCTTTCTTACAAATTTTGATAGGGTTTCTCCTTGTCAAATGAGGATATATTTTTTATTTTATGGGGGGATAAAACAAAGATATAGGAAAAATAGGGAAGAGAAAGGAGAAGAGGCAAGCAAATAGAATTCAATAAATGAGATCCAACCACCCTCCATGAATTCTCACCCATATTTGGGGTAATTATAACTAATCCTTCTTCAAAAAATTAACCACCATTAGCTCCAATAGTCTTCAATCCCTCTCATTAGTTGAGAAACACACTAGAAGACAAGAACTTGTTGAGGATGATGATGTCATGATCCACTAAAATAGGAAAAGTCTAGGAACGTCTTTAATGCTAGAGCTACCATTTCCAATCACCTGATCTTCATCTTTAAATTCCATGCCATCCTTCACTTGTCTTGCACGTATAAGGACAAAATCCTCATAACTTTGAATCTATACTGAGCCATGTTACCTCTGAGTTGAACGACTATTTGTCAGAGATGATGGCCATGTCGAAGGATGAGAGCCTTTCCATTAATTGCATACACCGGCTCCTACTTTGAAACCTAGGCCAAATCATTTTTATAAATGGAAAACCAATCCAAGGACATTGGTTTTTGTGTATCCATTTATGTTGATACAAGTCTATAGATTGCATAGCTTCTTTTGATCTTTTTAAATGCCAACAACTACTTTTAGGGGTTCAGATTTTGACATTTGT
Source organism: Torreya grandis (assembly GCA_037957365.1). Taxonomy (NCBI): domain Eukaryota; kingdom Viridiplantae; phylum Streptophyta; class Pinopsida; order Cupressales; family Taxaceae; genus Torreya; species Torreya grandis. The sequence continues at coordinate 1,801,340 of JARHVA010003336.1, forward strand.
GGGCATGTCATCAATTCCTTCAAATAACTTGTTTCGGCCATTTTCTTCAGACATTTTAGCTTCCAAAGGAATTCCTTTGGTACTTTGAAAATGGACTTTATTCCTTTTTCCGTTATTCCTTTGGGACCCCTTTTTCTGATCTTATTCCTTTGGACAAATTTCTTTGGGTTTTGTTAAGTGTCATTTCTGAAGGGAAAGTACCCTTCAAAACTCTTAAAAATTCCCCTTCGAACAATTTTAATTTGATCACTTTCCCGAAAGAAGAGGTCTTCGAGACTTTTGAAAAGGTCCATTTCCTTTGTAGATAGCCTTCGAAATGTTGCATAATGTAACACTTCAGCATGGAAATGACCCTTCAGAATGCTTGAAAATGCCCTTCAGCTTTGATAAATTGACCTCGCTAAAGGAAAGTGGACCGTTTGACAATCTTGAAAATGCCTTTTTTGAAAGGAAAAGTACCCTTCGGCTTTTATGTTTGGTTCATTTTGCCTTGAATAACCCTTTGGAAATTTTGTAAGTGCCCTTTGAAAGAATTGTTTCAGACAAAATGTCTGAAACAATTCCTGACACTTAGCTCGAATAAAACTTTGAAAGAAAATACTTAGTCAAAAAGACTCCTGAAAGAAACAAACCTTTGCACTTTTGCTTCTTCTAGTCCTCCACTTATCCTTGATCATGTCCATCTCTTTAAACCAATCAAAATTTTGCTATGTGGGCCAAAAATTGGCCAATAGTAATTGGGACCCATGTTTTAATTTTTTTTTTCTCTCGCTAACTTTCATTTCCAGGAGGATTTTGGCATGTTCACTTTAGACTAGGTGTTTATTTCGCTAATCTAGTAATGTGTTTATTCACACCAAATAATTCTAAGATCCAATTTATGGATATTAGTTAATTTGAGTGAGGTGAATGTATAATTTTTTTAGTACCTAAATTCTACACTCCTAGCTAATGTTTGTTTTTTATAAAAAAATATTTTTTGTAGTGAAATAAACTTTCCTATCTATAAATTAAGAACTCCCATGGCATATGAATGAGTAAGTAATAACATATTGAGAATTATATTTTTCTATGTTTTATCTTTCATATTTTTGTGTATATCGACATAAATGCAATCTTGTTCATGTGGTTTTATTCTTTGGGTTGATCTTGTGGATCCATGCATCTCCTACCCACTCTCATATGCACAAGTATTGGATTGGATTTTTTATTTTGATAAATTACAAATGGGATCTATATAAATAAGGCTCAAAACCCAAAACATTACTACTCAAACTTAGCTAACATCATCAGCCGTAATATGATTTTTGTTGGTAGACACAATATTGTGTTGAACCAGTTGATCATGTCGGCCTATTGGAAAATTATTATAGGAAATAATTAGTTAGGCCAATGATGTTTTTTGGGAATAGGAAAAAATGAACAATAGGGGTGGAAATCGATAACATGAGAAATCACAAGACAATAAAGTGGATGATATGAAATGGATGAAGATATATATAACATATGATCATTGGGAAATCTCCCACAAAGTTTCATGAATTAGCCCATCCCAGTCCCAATGCATTACTTAGAACATTCACTCAAAGAGGTTGATGTTCCGATGGTTCTTGCAATAGAAATCATCAGTAAATGAAAAATGAGGTGTATACATGAAGGGTCAAATGAAAAAAATGGTTATTGGAATTGATGAAGTGCTAGTTCAAAAGGAGGTACAAAGACCCATAAAAGAATAATCACTAACATAGAGGAAGAAGATGAAGAGGGATTAATTCATTATAATACTTATGTCATATACAAAATGTGTGAAGGAGGGATATAATTTGATAACATGTTCAAGCACTGGTGTGGTTGAAGATTTTGACCATAGGATAAAAGTGTACATAGAAACCTTAAAAAAATATTTGAAAATAAGAAATGGAAATGGTATTGTGTATGAATAGTTGAAACCTAAAGGAGTTTGGGCATAAGGGATTCAAGATCTTTAGATTAAATTCATGTTGTCAATCAGACTCGCACCCTTGTGAAGGTAGTTTCAGGCCTTCACAGTATACTAAAACATGAAAACAATCCTAGGCTATGGGTGGCCTAATCAGTGGATTGAGTCTCTAGATCTAAGGGCTAGCTCCATTTGGTGTATCAATTAGGATCTCTGCTATGCTACAAACTATTGGGAAAAGGCAAAATGAAAAATACAACTAAAAGGAAATCCTATCTAATAATAGTGATACACCTGTATTTTGATTGATCCACTCAATGTGAGCCTTTAAAAAACATTGATTAGACAAGAAAAGACTAAATATTCAACTCCAAATGACTCTTATGCATAAGTATGTCATGAAAAGGCTTTACCTAATGATCAAAGCTTGAGGGAAATGGTGTGATAGGCTTGATTAAAGGCACTAACCAACCACTTATATCCACTGTAAACTTAGCCAAGAGACATCAAACACAAAACATGACCTGCATAAACTGATCAACTATGTTACTAGGTAAGAATCAAGACTTGACAAGGAAGATAAATTCTATCACTTATGCAAATCATTGACATGAATACACTATACCAGTTAGAATTTGAAAACAACAGTCCTTCTATTTATTTGAAAAGATTACAACTCAATCTTTGGCAAAATCTGGTCTTGCCAAAGGAGAGATACAATCCATGGCTAAAAAGCCAACTTATATAGAAAAGCATACACAAGCCAAAGATTGGCATTGAAAATAGAAGAGGAATTCAAATCTCACTTCAACCCAAGTCCAATTTCATCTATGCTAAGATAACAAAGCTTTCTAAAAATATTTTCTTGTCTTTTATCTTACATGAAAAACCCTTTGGCATTGAAAATGGATGGTGGGCTCAAGCTTGGACTAATCTGCCTCATACATGAAATCTATGCCAATCTTGAATGTCTTAACTCAAGCTTGAACCGATTTGAAGTCAAGTTGGAACAAGAGAAGTCCTCCTTTGCATGGAAAGTATGAGTAAATGTAGCACTTGATAACCAGTCAACTCTATAAATTAAGAACAATCAACTCCATTTGCATGAAAAATCTACGCCACATCCAAATTTAAAATTCTACTTGAACTATTAGAAATGTTTGAAAGGCTCAAATTAACGAGAGTGCATGCATGAAATTTTATGTTGAGATCTCCAACATTAAAATCCTTGATTCCTTCATGCAAACGAGTCTCCATTTTAGAACTGAAAGCATCATGTTTGAAATGGTTACACATCTTGGACGTGTCTAATCTTGTTTTGGGCCGCTTTGCATGATATAGAATGCATTAATGTGTTTTTTAGCTGTTTAAATCTCTTGCATTTTTTGGTTCTTCATCTCTATCTATTTCCTGTAGACAATTTGTTTGGGTTCTTCCTTTTTCCTCTGGCTTTATTTATTTCCACAGACAATCTGTCCAAAGGAAATCTTGTCTTCGAACTCTATTCCTTTAGGAGTTATTTCTCAAAAAATTGAATCGGGCACTTCCCTAGATAAGCTTTCCAATGGAATTATTTCGAATAATTTGTCTGAAAGAATTCTTTCAGACTTTTGTCTATCTTTTGGCTTGTTTTTTGTCTGACACATTCCTTGAAATAATTTATTTGAAGGAATCTCCCTTCAGACTATTTACAAATGTCCCTTCAGGTTTTGGAACTGCCCTTCAGGTTTCTTGCAATGGTCCTCCTTTTCAAAAATACCCTTTGGCATTATTGTAATGGACTTTTCGAAGGGATTATAACCCTTTGGATGTTTTGCAAAGTCCTTTTCTGAAGGGCTAAAACCCTTTGGATTTTTTTTTTGAACTTTCTTGAAGGGTAGATACCCTTCAAGATTTTTGTAATTGATCCTTTTCCGAAGGGATTCTACCCTTCAATTTTTTTTGAATGATCTTTTCCTTTGTAAACTTTCTTCAGACAAAAAGTCTGAAGGAATTATTTCCTTTGTAAATTTCCCTTCGAGCTTTCCAAAACTATCCTTCGACTTTTCTCCAAGTGACCCTTCAAAAGTTCAAACCAACCCTTCGAAATTATTACAAAGTAACTTTTCTGAAGGGCACATACCCTTCAAAATTCCTTGAAATGAACCTTCTCGAAGGGACTATACCCTTTGGGATTCTTACAAATAAAATTTCTCAAAGGGAAAGTGACCCTTAGGACTTAATGTAATGGTCCACTTACCCTTCGAATTTCTTGTAAAGGACCCTTCCGAAAGAAAAAGACCTTTGGACTTTTACAAATCATCCCTCAAAAAAGTTGACTTGCCCTTCAAGAAACTTGAAACGGTCCAATTGCCCTTGAAAATTCCTTTGGGATTTATGAAATAGAACCTTTCAGAAAAATGGTAGAGGCCTTCAAAAAGTTTGAAAAGGAATTTTTCAAAGATAATAAACCCTCCTGAAACTTTGAAATGATTTTTGCCCTTTTGTGAAGAACCTTTATTCTTGTAAAGCTCGAAGTCCTCTTTAGAATTTGCTCCTTTCAACTGCTCTAATCAATGTTTGTTCTTTCCTGCAAAGAATAAGACAAGTGAAAGAAAACCCCCTATATCACCTAAACAATCTCAAGGCCTGTTAAACATGGATTTTCAAGGATTTCTCAGGACCAATTATTGAGTTCTGAAGACAAAATGGCATTGCAAAGTTTTGGATGGCAAGGGTGGCAATTTGACCTGTGGGGTCAAAATTGTCAACAATTCCATCAAGAGGATCATCCAATTTCCATTTATATCACTAGGAAATAAATGCTTGGGGAAGAAATAACAAAAAGGGTCTAAATATACTGTGGTGTAGGTTGTTTGATAAAACATGTAATGCTAAATATTTTTAACATCAAAGTATATGATGATACAATCATGCTCAACCTCAATGTAATGGGTCTCACAATCAATCAATGTATGGTCAATATAATAAATATCATATTATTTATCTAACTCATCTTGTTAGGCAAGCATTTCCCTAACATAGATGGGGGTATAAGATGTGTACAAAAGGAGAGGTGGTTCATTTGATGGTGGTCATAAAGTAAGAGGTTTGAGTAAATATTTCCTCGTATTTTCAAAGGCATTTGACAAGCATCGATCCACTCAATATTTATACCTTTCTTGAGGAGGGAATTGATTAAAATGAGTTTGATAGGCCAATTCGAGGATGAATCTCATACTTTTACCAAGTTTTCCAATAATAATATGGATTTGAGGGATAACTAGTGGCCTATGAATTTCAATTATTTTTTTGATGTTCGAAGGATCCACATCAACTCGTCTAGAGACTAATACCCCTAAATTTTTTCCAAAGGTAACACTGAAAACACACATTTTAAGGTTGAGTTCAACTTTGTATTTAATCAAATGTTCAAATATGAGGGTTAGGATGTGAGGGTGATATTTTCAATGCTTTGATTTTTCAAGGAGATCATCCATACATGTCTCAACAATATTATGAATTATATCAGGAAGATATGATTCATGGCAAGTTGATAGGTTGCCCCAACATTTTTAAGGTAAAAGAACATTTTATCATAACAATGTGTGACCCTCTCAGTATTAAATGTGGTCTTATGTTGATCTTCAAGAGCAATGTAAATTTTATTTTACCCCAAAAACATGTTCATGAGGGAAATCATCTCATAGCCAACTATAGAATCAACAAAGGCATCATTTGAAGGAAATAGGAAATTGTCATTGGGACATGCTATTTTGAGATTTTGAAAGTTTATACATATGAAAATAACCATGGAAAATTTATTGTGAGTGGGGAATATGTTATAAAACCATTCAAACTAATATGTTGGCTTAATTAACTTAACATCAAAGAGCTTGATGATTTAATTGTGACATAGTTTGGATACTTCCTTGGGGAATTTTCATTATTTTTGGTAGATGAGAGCACATCAGGATAATTGATGATATTATGAGTAACACTTTCAGGATCAATGACGGACATATCCTCATATGACCAAGAAAAGGTTGCCTTTTATTTTTTAAGGATGACATTAAAGTTATATTATTATTCAAAACAAACTAGAGAAGAGATGAGGATAGGTTGAGGATCATTAGTTGGTATTATGTTAACCTTGATAGTCCATTCAACTAGAATTGAATTAATATCTAGAAATTATTATGGGGTAGGTGGTAATTTATAAAGAGGATAACTTTTTGTATAAACTATAGAGATAAAGTTGTGAAAGTAAGTAGGGCTTTTTTCAAACTTCCCAAGTTTGCAATGTTGAAGAAATATTTTAGGCTACCTTGTGTCAAAAAGTTGTAAGATAGCTTCATCATTTGATAGAGTGGGTAAAGGACTATGATATTCAATATCAACCTTAATATCAACATATTTATTACCTTTTTTGTCATGTTCTATGTGAATCTACCTAAAAACAATAACCTTGGCATCTAGGGTAATTTTTAGATCAATAGAAGGGGTTTCTAAATTTTATTTGACATTATCACTCCAATCAATTTTGTGGGGATTTCCTTTATTTAACATCATAGGCTTAGCTTATGAATTAAAAAAAATTAGATTATTTTGTGCATCATTAACCTCATCAATGTCATTTTATTATGGTGTTTGTAACTAAACACCATCACCCTGACTAATGACATCAAAAATGTCACTTTAATTCTTAACATCGTTGACCTAACTGGTGAAGTTAGAACTTGCTATCTAATTATGAACATCATCATATTGGAAGATGAAATTGTAACAATTAGGATAAAATTAAACATTAGCAATTGATCCAATGGCATCATATTGAGATAATTTTTTAGAATTTATTTTGAATAGTGATGTTCTTTGAGGTTTGGAAGATAACTCTAAGATATATTGAATCACACATCTAGGATATTCCAAGCATGGATTAGAGAGAGGTAAAAAACCTTCTTCATCATCACTTGAATCACATTTAAGGTCATTGATTTCATAATAAAGGTATACTAAACTAACATCAAAATTAAAAAGCATGCATTTTAGAAAGATTTTCCATAAAAGGGAGAACATTCAAGTGTCTCATTTGATCTTTGGAAATAATAATTTTCATCATAAGATGGTGAGATTGTGCATGCTTTATTAGGTTGAGGTTTTTTGGAAGTATCTTTGGTAGAGATGCCAATTTGACTAAAAGCTCTATGAGAGAGTAATAATAGTTATTGGAAGAGTTTAGCAACTCATTTTTCTTTGCATTCAAAAGAGTCTTCATCATATGAAACTTCATTTAATTGCAAGGAGATATGGTTTCATTATCTTTAAAATCAGGATGCATGTTGGTGAACTTATATAATGGAGGGATATGGATATTGTTAATTGAATAAATTCAATATTATTTTTTAAGATTGGTAACTTGAGATTCCATGGGTTGAGGTCCACTTCATGCTTGTATCGATCATTGTTTTGGATAAAAATTTAAGCATTGGCTACTATAAGAGGAAATTTATCTCATGTAATGAGTTCAAGGGTGGCATAAGTGTAGATTATAATAAAGGGGAAGATATATAACTAGGATATTACTACATATAGTTTTGGGTCTTACAATTGAGATGAAGCCAAGTGAATCCAAGTAGATTTTAGTTGTTTTTGTAAAATCTACATAAATTAAGTTTTTTTTTCTTAAGATCTTTTGTGGAATATCCTAAGGCCTTAACTAACCATATGGAAGTGATATTTATGCTCGAACGTTCATCCATAAGCACTTTACTCACTTTAACATCATTGATCAAAACACTAATGAAAAGAGGGGAATCATCAGCTTGAAATATTATTTCATCATTGATCATTTCATCCATTAAGAACTTGATGGAGAGTTTGTCATTTGGTTGAGGATGAGATATGGTTTCAATGGAAAGTACATTTTTATTTGTTAGAAATTCATGAGGTTAAATGGTTTGGTTCATTTTCACTTGGTGATGTTGATTCTTATATATCTTATAATTTCTACATGAGAAATTTCCTATGATATGGTGATGTTCTGATGAGTTCCATTAGAAGAATGTTTCAAGGCATAGTGTTGACATCTTCTAGGAAATTTCATTGAGTTTATTTTTGATAAGAGTCATAACAATATTTTGGTTTAGAACTAGAATATGCTTTGAAGATTTGATGATAGAAAGAGGTTGATCCTTATGTTGAGAATTCATTGGCAGAGTGGTTGAATAATTAGATGTTGCATTGTTTGTACATGTATTTTTTATATTAGTGACTATCGTCTTCTTCAGAGGGTTTTTAAGGATTTGTGACGAGATATATTTTAGTGAGATTACATTGGTAATTAACATTTTCCACATTAACATGTTTTGAATTAGTGTATTATTGATCATAATTTCCATCAATTGCACTTACAAAGTTGTTCATAGGTGTGATGGTAGGATAATATTTTTTTAGTGTTATTTTGAGATTGATGTTGTGACTAAAACTAATTTTATTGATTTGATTGGCTTGATTTAAATTTATAGGCTTTGATATATTATTTATAATGGTCTTTAAGGATAGTTTTATGGTTGAGTTTTTCACCTAAAATGAGGTCATAAGTGAAGTATTTGAGGTCATGATAGTTTTCCTGAGAATAACCTACATTAACATGCCACCAATAAAACTTATCAAGATTGTACCATAATGGGAGAGGCTCAAAAATATCAAAACTCATAGGTCTATATGTTGAAATCCTTAGCTTGAACTCTTGGAGATTCAAGGGTGTGTGGGTTAGGTTTGAATTGTTTAGATTATTTTTGGAATAATGTGTTCTCGAATTAGGTGATTGGGGAGATTTTATTTGTGATATTTTGGTGTTGATATTTTTAGTTGTAGAATTGAAAGACTCCCTGCTATATTTTTTAGAAGGTTCAAATTCTTTCATAAGGTGGTAATTTCATTTATCTTGATTAAAGGGTTTTTCCAAATTCTTAGGAGAGGACCTTACTTTGTACTGGAGTTTAAGTTTTAGAGTGGTAATAAAGTGTTTGAGGAGGCTTTCCTCATTAACATTATGATCTAATTTAATTTTCCAAATAATTCATCTCTTGATAAAATCATGGGCCAAAAATCATTAGCTAATTACTTGGGATTAATGAATTGACCAAGGCTATTTTCAAGAGATCATGAGATTAGAATTGTTTAAAAAAATCATTAACTATATCTTCTAACTTAATAAATTAAATGGATTATAAGTTTGTTGTACCATTCTAATCCATCCCTGGTTAGATTTTTTGCTAGAATCTTAGTAGTTGTGTAAGTGTTGGTTTTAGTGCACTCTTTATAGACTTTTCAAAATGCTTTAAGATATATGGTGTGGTCGATAGAACCATCATATGTGATGGTTGGATAAATATCTCCAATGTCTATAAAATCAATATATAGAGCTAAAGGTTCATTTTGAAGTGTTTTAAGTATCTTTTTGTGAATATATGGTTGGGGAAAAGGATTCCCATTAGCATTTGTGAGGGGAAGGGTGGAATGAAACTTATTAGGTTAACCCAAAATAACTTGTTGAGATTTATTTTCCATTTTGAAAAGGTGACTTTTTGTTTCTACCATGTGATTTTTATTTATAGCTTGCATTTTAGCCATTTGATCGAACACTTTGGCAATTATTTGAGTACTATCTAACGGGGAATTTTGGAGAGAGTTATTGAGAATAGGATTTTTATAGTAGTTGTTGAGAAAAGGATTTTTAGAGTAGTTGTTGAGATAGGGAACATTATTTGATGTTTCAACCATAAATGTAGAGTTGTTTTGGTTTTTTAGGTTTCTATTATTAGGATTATAAATAGCATTTGTATCAACATCCTTGATATGTATATTAGAAGTTTATTGATCGTTCTCTAAAGAGGGATAAAGGAGATACACATATAAATTCTAAATGGGTTGAGTCTCACTTGAAAATACTTGAGAAGAGACATCATTAAGATGAGATAAGGGAATTTAGAAAGCAAGGGATGCTTGACAAATGGATAAGGCTAATAATATAAGATTATATGAAAAGGGTCATGTACAATGAATATCACAAGGGTAATATTAGGAGATCTATACAAGGAACCAACAAGCATATATCTACCTAAATCCAATATGTAAGAGGAGTAAAGTAAATCAAAAGAAATATAATGTCATTATGTGATAACCAAGAGGTTTTTCATCTAAAGAGTTATAACCAAAATAGATCTAATCTAAAGGTTATAACCAAGAGGTGTAAATAAATGAATAAATCAAGAAAATATAACAATATATTAGCAAGTATAAGCTAATCTAAGCATGGAAGATAATAAAATATCAATATAATGTATCAACTAAAGTAATTAAAGAAAGAGTATACGTTTAGGAATACTTATTTTGGGTTGATTTTTCTACGCATTAATATACCCTTGGCAAAAGAGAAACTTTTTGATAGATTTTGTATGTCAATATCAAGATGGAAAGAAGAAGACTTAAGTATCCTTAGTTGGTAACTTTAAAGACTAGGTGTGCCTTTTTTGTTAATCTTATCTTCTTGATATCTTCAAAGATATATTGTAAACAAGTATTCATCAAGTGTAAGCTTTTTAGCCCCAATTCCTATTCTTCTTACTAATCTAGACTTGTGTGCATAAGTATAGCAAATTAGATATATTTATTTTGAGAAATTACAAAGGGGATATGTATAGATAAAGCTTAAAATTAAAAATTTCACTATTCATACTTAGTTGACATCATCAGCCCAACCAAATTAGTATGTAAAATGTTTAGTAAACACAGTACTACATTGGCTAGGCTGATGACACTGACCAAGGGGAAAACCTTTGCATGATGTCATCATTTGAGCCAATGATGTTTTTTTAACATGAAAATATGAAGAGAGTTGGAAATGGAGGATGGGATAAATTAGAGGATAATAAAACATATGATAGGATGTAGATAAAGGCACATATAACACATGACCACTAGATAATCTCCCACAAAGTGCCATGAGCCAACCCACCCTAGTCTCGATGCACTCCTTAGGACATGCACTTAGCAATATTGGTGTGCTAACAATAACTACAAAATAAATAACTAATATGTGAAAAATGAGGTGCATATAAGAAGGTTCGATTTTGGAAATGGTTAGTGTAAATGATGAATATATAGTTCAAAAGCAAGTATAGAGCCCCACAAAATAACAATCACCAACATAGTGGAACAAGATGGAGAAGGATTTGTTCACTATAATACTTATGTCATATCTAGAAGGTATGAAGGAGGGATAAAACTTGGTAACATGTTCAAGCACCTATGTGGTTGGGGATTTCAACCATAGGATAAAAGTGTACATGACAACATTTAAAAAGGATTTAGAAACAAGAAATGGAAATGGTATTGTGTACTAATACTTAGAACTTACAATAGTTTTGGTAATAATAGAGCTACCATATTTTGGGAAATTAAAAAGTGTTGGTTAAGTATTTTCTCATGCACACTCATTGGGAAGACAATATATTGCGTGAATGTGTAGACACCTAATTTTGCTACAAGACCCTTTTTCATTACATCTTTTTCATGTATTATCACACTTGGTTCATTTGTGTACATTTGGTTATTTTCAGACACCTTCAACTGACATTATATTCCCATTGGCCTTGATTCATCTAAATTTCATCATAAACACCTCAAATATTTTTGTTTTCAACACCAGGATTCCAATTAGTCATTCTCAGTTTATCATGATCATTATTTTGAGTTTGTTTGCCTTTTTGGTTAGAATCGATAATTCTTTTATTCTGACCAACTTAGAATCAATAATTTGCTGATTTTTTCCCTTTTTATTTTGTGTCCTTTTTACCTTGGCTTTATTACCCATACCTTGATTATCACTTTTTACTATCTTAAATGTTTTGATAAAATTATGTACCAGGCTCCTTTTATTTCTCAAGCTTTATTTTCCTAGAAAAAATATTTATTTAAAATTAAAAGAGTTTCATTTAATTTTTAAAGATAAGATTAATTTTATTAGTGGAATCACCCCACTAAATTAAACAAATATATTGTATATAAGGAGCCCATATATTACAACTTTATTATTAAGTATTACAAGAGCTAGATAAAAAGCTATGTGCAGCAATAAAAATAGTTAAAAGGTTTTTATTTTATTAAATTAATCTAACCCATGCTCTAATAAAATATTTTATAAAATAAATAAATAAAGGCCCACCAAATATTTTATTCAAAATAAAAATAAGCTTCCTTTGATTATACAAAGTTGAAGCTAAAGCTTTCACATCAAGCAAGGGCAACATGGGCATAAAGTTTAAATAACATTTCTTAAGAAAATAAAGTTGTAGGAGTTGTACAAAAGAAAGAACCAAATGAAATTTTCATAGTTAGGAAGTCATTTCTTCTTCTTCTTCCTATTATATAGTCATATTTTATTGAGCAAGTTGTTGATTCTTTGGATTATCCAAGTCCTTATATTCTTCTAATTCAATATTTAAGCCTTTGTTATTTTTTATGTAAGATTTTCTTCAAGACTTTTATTTCAATAGAATGTTATATGTGTGTTTGCTCTCACAATTGATAAAAATATTCATGATTGTAAATGTTCATACTTTTATTTTCTTGTTGATTCTCTAATGTCATATAAATTAGATCTCACATCTTGCATTCTACTACTTTACATTGCATTCATTTTCCTACCTTGCATATTTAAATAACTCTATATCTATTTAAATAAAAAATCAATCCATATTATTCCAATGCATCACCTTTATTTTTTAGCTCTTATTTATCTTTCCCCCTTTCCCAAAAACTTTATTTATATGCATTAGAGTTGGAACAAAACTAGTTGTCTCTGGAGGTTTCTTTGTAAGATTAGTCTCATGTTAATATAGCTTCTCATGCTGTGACTATTGTGCAAGCAATGTTATAATTAGACACATCATACCATCAACACTATGGTCAGCCTATGTGTGAAGTGTCTTAGAGATCCCTATATATAAAAATATATCTTTAGTCATTCATAATCAATTCTTATCATCTCTATCTCTTCCAAGCCAAATCCTATTGCACAATCATCAATTCTTATCAAGAGTTTTGCACATTTTTAAAATAAATCTACACATTGAGTCTACATTACATCAATATGAATCCATTTCTTGAGTTATCACATCATGTACAAAGATAACGTCATAGTGAAGCATATAATTGCATTTGATTAATTATGGAGAGAAGGTGAATTCATTTATCTCATTTGGGTAGGGAATCACACACAAGCACTAGAACTACTTATAACCCGATTCTAAGTGTACATGATATGTAGCTACAATTTCTTAAGAGGATTCTTGAGCCAATTCATTCACACATTTTATTCCTCTTGTGATCTTACGAAGAATCAAGTCAAAGACAAAGGATATTAATTTTAGGATACACGCACACACACATTCAATAAATAGAGGCCAAGATCATGATCAACATATATCTACAAAGAGACTTAGAAAGTTAAATAACTTAAAAAGTGGTAGAGATAAAAATCATAGTAGTTGGTCACAATCGTGGGTCACAATCAACCACTCCATGATTTTGAATAGCTCACAAACATAAGTATGTTGACCCTTTCATTTGGCCAAATCATAGTCGAATTACTATAATATTTTTATACTTGTTTCAGACTCTATTTCCAGTCTCAAAATTCAACTGCAATGCCTGGGTGTGTTTATTTTAGTATGTAGCTACAATTCCTTAAGAGGTTTCTCGAGCCAACTAATTCACACATTTTATTCCTCTTGTGATCTTATGGAGAATCAAGTCAAAGGCAAAGGATATTAATTTTAGGATATACATACATCCATACATATCAATCAATTCAGTAAATGGAAGCCAAGATCATGATCACCATATATCTACAAAGAGACTTAGAAAGTTAAATAACTTTAAAAATGGTAGAGGTAAAAATCATAGTAGCTGATCACAATCGTGGGTCACAATCAACCACTCCATGATTTTGATTAGCTCACAATCGTAAGTATGTTGACCCTTTCATTTGGCCAGATCATAGTCAAATTATAAGAATATTTTTATACTTGTTTTAGACTCTATTTCTAGTCTCAAAATTCAACTGCAATGCCTAGGTGTGTTTATTTTAGTATTTTTCCCTTTTTCACTACCACTGTTTGTCCAATTATTCCTTAGTACTTTCATTTCCATATTTTAGCACATTAGGATTTTTTTTTATTATTGTAGTTTATTGTATATTCCCTCTAGTGCCATAGTTTTACCCATTTTACATAGTTTTATTTATCCATAGTGTCACCATTTGATAAAATATTTTTGGTGAACTCAATTCTTGTAATCATCCAACCGTAGGGTTTCATTCCATTTTCCTTCGAGGGTCTAATTTTTTTATCTATTGGATATGATTTTTAGATTTAGTTGTGTTCCTCATTTCTTTATCATTAGCCATACCTTTCTTTATGCTTTCCATGTTTTCATATTATGCTAATTAAGCAAGATAGATCTAAAAACTCTAGTAGGAAATTTTCTAGATTGAATGGTGTTGCTATTGATTTGTTTTAGATTCCTTTGCTTGGTACAAATTCTATATAAATTCCTTCTACTATTATTTATAATGCAATTCCTTATTCTATTGTTGTTGATAATGTAAATGTGAATGATAATGCAAATATGAATGTTAATGCAAATGATGATGAATAAGATTAAGAAAATAATTAGTTTAATGGTATGAATGATTCAGATTATGTAGATCCAAAAAGAGTTAATAGGCTTTGTTACTTTAGAAGCCTAATTCAAAAAATCCTTACATGTTTAAAGCCCATTTTTATTAAATTAAATTAAGTATAAAATAAATCTTTGGCTAAGGAATCTATACCTGAGAATGCAAATAACACTAAGATCCTTTAGTTATTTATAATATGCCTACTAGAGGCTCTCATTATACATTAGGTGGTGAAGCTATTGCTTCTAATTCTCCTACTAATATCTCTACACCTTCACCTATAGTTCCTAGTCAGGTTACAAATATTATTCCTATGCAGTGTACTACATATTTTGTACTGTCACCTACAACTTATGTACCATTTTGGTCGACTTCTCATGCTTTACCTTTAGGCCTTGGTCTTATTCAAAATATTAAAACATCTATTATAACCAATAATAATAAGGTATTGTCTCATACACATGCTATAACATCTAAGGATGCATTCATTCAATAATCTCTTAAATATATGCAATAAAAAATTATACAACTTTCCCAAGGATCTCAAATACCTAGCCATCTCATCACTTCTCAAGTAACCCATTGGCTCACGAGGTCCGCACTCACCATTTGCCTATTAGTTTTATAGTTCCTACATTTGAATTATACAATAATAAGGGTGATCTTTTGCATCACATTTGATCCTTCTTTTCCTCATGCTTTGTTTTTGCTCTTGATGATCTATTGATGGCCAAGATCTTTCCTAAAAGTCTTAATGATTATGCCTTGGATTGGTTCTATGCCCTACCCATGGGCATCGTGTTTCATTTGAATGATTTGTCTAATATCTTCTTAGCTCACTTTTATATTAGCATTAACCAAAAATTCACATTTTCTCAACTTGCTCAATTTAAACAAAGACCTAATGAGAATATTATTGAGCATCTACCTAAATTCAAGACTATGTTTCCAAAAATTTCTCTCCAAATACCAAATAGTGAGTTATTCCACCTTTCTAAGAGTGTAGGCAATTTCCAAGGTTGCCCAATAATCCTCACCAAGTGCTTAAAATATTTATTGATTGCAACATGACATCTTTACCTCTAGAACATGAGGTTGATACATCTCAAGCTTTGGCTAGAGACTATGATATATATGCATATTATGAGTACCATAAATCATATGAGCATACTATTAATAATAATTATTAATTGAGATATAAGATATTATTAATGTTTTGAAATGTTTGGTTGTTGAATCTCACATTTAAAACACAATAATGAGATCTTTACTCAGTGTGGGACTACTTTTTGTAGAGGACATTAAGATACGCCTAGTTTTGTGTCCTAATACAGTGTTAATTTACCTAAGTTATATGCTAAAAGTAAAACTTAAAGGGAAAAAAAGAAAGAAAATAAACATAAAATGTAGTAATGCACAAGAAAGAAGTGGATTGACTCCTTATCACCATAAACACACAACCATTTTGATATGTAAGAAAAAAAGTAATCACAAAACAAAACAACAAAATGTAAAAAATGAAAACTAATTTATATTAAAAAACAAGATAAAACACAATAAGATAAAAATAGAAGAATAACAATTCTCAATCATAACTATGTTCATCAATTGTAAAAATTATGTACATAATATATTTCATTAAAAATAAAATATACAATAAATATTTTAAATAAAACAATAATTTTTTTTAAATTATATAATTAAAAAATTTAATGTAGAAACTCTTTTCTCAAATGAAGAGTTATTTATAATAAATAAATAAATGAATGAAAATAAAAAGAAAGAATAATAAAAATTGAATACTCATCTTCCCAACTACAAAGTAGAAAATAATTAAATGAAAAATCTGCAATTTTCCCACTATTATGCCTATTTGATGGCCCAAGAAAGAAATCTTCTCAAATATTTATGCTTCCCCTTATTTATACCATAAAAACTCTTCTTTGACTTTTTATTTCACCCCACCTTCCATTAAATATTCAGAATGATTTTTTTGGGATGGGGGAAGGGGCCCTCGTGGATACTCTTTTGAAATGAAAGGTTTTATTAAAACTTGGGCTCTATTTGCTTTTATTTAGCTAAAAGTTTTAATTCTCTTATTTCATCATAACTTTTGCTCCTTTATTTTTAATCAGTTTATATATCTTTGAAAATAGACTTTAGTTCTTAATAATAAATGTTTAAGATTAGATAATTTAATTGAGATTAAAGATTTTTTTAATAAGTAAATAAAAATTAAAAATAATGAGAATTTGGTGTGGAAAATTTTTCAACATTTTGATAGTTTTCAAAGAAAGCTTCCTTAATAAATGTTGATCTCAAAAGTATTTATATCTATTAGGTATAAGAGTCAAGAAAAGCCCTACTTTATCTAGTGCAGTTTCGTTACTATCTTCTTTTTTACTATAAAATTTAGAAGCATAGGTTTGGGGCTTCATCTCCTAGTGGGGTTAAGAAGCATCATTTTAGGTACCTTCCCTATCACAATATAAGGTGGGTTTGAGGGACAGAGCCCTGAATTCAAGAACAATTCTCTATCTAGAACTCTCATATTAATCTCTACACAAATATTTTTATTTATTTTTTTCATCTTTGAGTTGTACCAATTTGATACCATCTCCAACTTAAACTCTCAATTTGCATCTTTTAGCTCTATGTTTATAGTGTCTTCCATGTTCTAGCCACCAAAATTCAAAAATTATTTATTTTAAAGCTAGACGACACATTCACTATTGACTATGAACTCTTTGTTGATCAAATGGTGGGAGGGGAGTTTCAGGGTGTTGATCTAATGGTGTGAGATTCTCTTAAGATGTGCCAATATCAAGCTCTCAATAATAGCTCTCGACTGCCACGTGTCATTTGACAATTCAACCTTCACGGCTCATGAATTTTTTAAGCTTTGTTATCTTTAAATAAAAGCTTTTCCTTGTGCATATCAACATCTAGTTGGGCTACTTTTGATCATATGGTTAGAGACACTTTAGGTTGCAGAGGTTATCCTTTCTTTTGAAAATAGTTCATGTTCGACACATGTCCCTTTGACAACTCAACATTTAGCCTAAAAATTACAAATAAATATTTAGCTTTTATTTACTATTGCAGATCTGACGGTGGGAAAGCTTTGGATCTAAGTCTAGGGGCATGAGGGATTTAGTAGGGAACATCAGCTTGAATATTTTAAAACAACTCATGCCAATGAATTCAAGATAGATATAATGGCTAGAGTAGCATGTTGAGTTGGTTAGTGAAATAAAAAATAAAATAAAAAACCGTTATAATGCCCATCTCTCAAATGAAATAAATGTACACACAACTTACTCATAAAAGATGACCTACAAATCTAGATTTATTCATACAGTGATATTCAACATCACTAAAACTCACCCATTCCATAGCCAATGCAATAGAATATAAGGGTTGATCTCAAATTGTCCTATTTCAACCTATTTTAAAAACATGTCTACCTCTAAAAAATTTCTCTCATGCTTTGGGTGGCCTATTCAAAATTTATGTATAGAAATTAAAATGCATATACAACTTCAAATGCAATATGCAACGTGATGTAAGAGCATCTTATTATACTAGAAAGGGAAATCATAATCTAACAAACATGAAGAGTCAACTAAAAAAAATATTAAATGGTTGGGCAAAGTAGTTGCCTTTATTAAGTATGTCTTTCCATTAGATCAACTTTGAAGCAACTACAACAAGCAATAAGCATTGTAAAATAAAAAAAGGGGGGAGGGACAAAGAACGGGGCGGGCGGGGATTCATGTCTGCCAGTGTCCCTCTTCTTTATAAATTTATCCCCTTCACAGAAATGCATCCATTCTTCATTGTTATGTTTCTATTTTAACTTGGATGGGTCCTTAGGTTGATTGTTTACAAGTTCAGTCTCATTCTCATGCTCTGCAATGAACACAACATATGACTCCTTGCAAGTTTACAAGAGAACTTGGAATTTGATAAGGCAACCCTCCTGCAAAGGAAATATTGTGCCTTCCTCCTCGAAATGAGGTTCCTTCTAGCATTTGTTGCCATTTAACTTCTTCAAGATAGGACAACTCTTCATTCTCATAGTCATGTCTGACTACAATCAAGATTCCATCTAGGTTATTTGATTCAACTAGTTACTCAAGAAGAAATAACTCTTCTTCAACTTCCAGGGAGATAAAAAAATCATGTATAATGTTCTCCTTCTCAAAGCATGTCTCTTTGCTTTGCTGAGGTTTGATGTCTTTGAAACTTCTTTTTGACGAAAAGGCATGGATTAAGAATTTGAAATGGGGGGTCTTTACTCGGTGGAATCACTAGGTGATACTATAAACTGCTTTTAAAATAAAATGAGTCTGATATTCTCACCAAAATTTAGAAAAAAATATTTGAATTAGAAAGATTAGTACTAGAAAATAAAAGTTATAAACAAATTTAGTCCCATCGGACGTGTCAAAACTATTAATGCATTTAAATATCTAATTATTGTATCCTACATTTCAAACACAATAATGAGATCTATACTCAATATGGGACTTCTCTTTGTAGAGAACCCCCAAAACCAATTAGTTTTATTTCTTAATCTACCTAAGCTAAGTGATTATAGTAAAACTGAGAGAGAGAGAGAGAGAGAGAGAGAGAGAGAGAGAGAGAGAGAGAGAGAGAGACAGAGAGAGAGAGAGAGAGAGAGAGAGAGAGAGAGAGGGTAAAATGTGGTGATGCATTAGAAGGAAGTGGGTTGGCTCATTATCACTACAAACATGAAACTATTTTGATGTGTAAGAAAGAAGGTGAACACAAAATAAAGAAAAAAATACTAAAAGTGTGAATAGACCTAAATATAAAAATAGGGTTAGAGGTAACAAGAAAAAAAATTTAGAAAGATGATTGCTTTCAATCATAACTATATGCAACAATTGTGAGAATCAAATATAATACATTTTATTAAAAGTTTGAAATAAATTTCATATTTAAAAAAGTAAAGTATTTTAAACTTAAAAAATATAATTTAAAAATTTAACAATTTAAGAAAACAAATATTTATTCAAATAAAAAATAATATATAAAAAAATGAAAAAAAATAAAAATAATAATTAATTAATACAATTTCTCAAAAAAATTATTCAAATAAAAAATTAAAATATATATAAAAATGAAAGCAGAAAAATTGAATAACTCAATCTCCCAAATATAAAGTAAAGGAGAATTAAATGAAAAACCTGCAATTTCTCCCCTATTATGTCTAGTTGGTGGCGAAGAAAGAAATCTTAAGTATTTATGTTGTTCATGCTTTATTTGCACCATGAAAGCTCTTCCTTTTTGTACCATGAAAGCTCTTCTTTGAATTTTGCTTGCACCGACCTTCCTTTAAAAATTCAAATAATGCCTTTCGGGCTCTCGTGGATACTCCTTTGAAATGAAAGATTTTAATTAAAGCTGCGCTCTTTGTGCTTTTATACAAACAAAAGCTGGCCTCATGAATATAAGTTTTAGTTCTCAATAATAAACTTTTAAGCTTAGAGAATTTAATTGAGTTTGGAGGATTTTTTTTTTTAATAAATAAAAAATGAAAATAATTAAAGTTTATTGTGAATTTTTTTTAACAAATATAAGATCTAATCGATATAAATGTTATTTAAGTGGAAGGACAAAATATTATATTGAATAAATTTATTATTTCACCATATTAATGTATGTAAATTTTCAACAATTCATTTTTAAATTATAATACTAAGAAGTAAGATAATCTTCATATAGAAATATTGACACATGAACTAACAATTTCTACTAAATAGATTGTTATTTAAGTGGAAGGACATAATATTACATTGAATGAATTTATTATTTCACCATATTAATGTATGTAAATCTTCAACAATTCATTTTTAAATTATAAGACTAAGAAGTAAGATAATCTTCACATAGAAATACCAACACATGATACCGACACATGAACTAACAATTTCTATTGAACATATTGTTATTTGGGAATCGGTCATCTATTTCTGCTAGAGTTTGCTAGTTTTTAGGGCAAATTTTAGATTGTTTTTAGATTCACATAAGGGTTTGTTGGAAAACTCCAACTTTGCCTAATTGTCTCATTGGAGACATTACAGTGATATTAGAGCCAATTTTCGGTCAACTATGAGATGAAAAAGTATTTGTCAAATAGTGACAGGGATAGGGCTAGGTGGGAACGGATCACTCAGTCCTAGGATCACTTGATGGGAACTATGGCTACACTCTTTCAAATAATGAAATGCATGAAAAGGGATCAACCCCTTGAAATGGAGGACCAACCTTTGGTTCGTTGGGATCTGATGAAAGATTATGATGAGTATTTGACACTTGCACCACAGTATAAAAATGGAAGGAGATTCAAGGAATGATTAGCTTTGAGACAAGACAAAGGGGCCCATGGGCACATAGCTACACATAATGACTTAGGGAGAATTGTTGTTCCTACCTTTAATGGAGATTCAGGTACCTCAGTTAGAGCATGGATAAGCAAGGTTAATGGCTACCTTGAATTGAGACTTACAAGTGAGAAAAAAGCTCTAAAATTTGTCATACAACACTTGGAAGGAGCTGCCCATGATTGGTGGCATCTAGGATGGAAGTCACAAGGGCATGACCTCATTAAAACTCATGAGGAACTTGGTGAAAGGCTCATCAAACAATTTGAAAAGAGGGAGGTGGAATCTCTAAAATCAAAAATCATGAGGGACTTCCAATTGTACAAGGGCAAGCCATCATATGAGTATGTTAGACCTCAAAAATCATAAGTTTTAGAGTGGCCAAGAACTAATTTTTTGACATGTAAAAGGGAACCAATGATCAAAATTTCTGAACTAGAAGAACCAAAAATTTAAGGGCAGCCAAGTAAGGAGTTTCAACAAACTATGAAGCAACCAATGTGGTTGCAAATGGTTGATATTGATGGGGAAGAAATAAAAAATTAGAACTTTCGAGGCTGAAGCAAAGATAATTTATTCAACAACATCATAAGCATACAAAAGGTCAAAAAAGAAGCATGAACAAAGACATCATAATATAAAGTTATGCCAAGAAAGGAAGTCTTTGTGTTATTCTTTTTCATGGATCATTTTCCTTGTCTAATTTCAGATTGCAAGAAGAAGCTTGGAGGAAACACTTGTTATGTTTTGCTAATGGAGCACATGTCCTAACAAGAAGGGACATAACAAAGAGGTCCATTGAAGGAGTGATGCCAAGAAGGACAAAAGAAGGATGCACTTTGCATATAAAGGAAGGAGAATTAGATTGCTTGTTGGGCAAACAATTGATTTGTCAACTTGGTAAGCATTTAATGTTCTCTTAGTGATTGGTTCTCTCATTACTTTGGTTGTAAAGCTTGTGTTATAATTGAGGTGGAGGTAAGGGACACTTAAGGAGAAGAAGAAGTTTTCCAAGTAAGTTCAAGGGAAGGACATGGCAAGCACCTCTCATGGCTATGGGATCCAGATGAGCTCTATCAACATAATGTTGCCATCATGTATAGGGCCAACATGAAGAAGGAAGTAGACAAGGAATATCATGAAACATGGATCAAGGTAGTTGGTGTGTTTGATATTTTTAGTTTGTATTCCTTGAAGTTATTAGTCACCTTGATAAGCATGGGCACTAAGAAGGTGAGCTTGACACTTTCCAGCACTATGGAAATGGTCCAAACATATACCAGTGGTTTTCCCACCACAAGAAGGAGAGATTGGGAGAGAGAAAGGGCATACTACTGCCAGGTTAAGATAAAGCTTGAACATTAATAAAAAAGCCCATATCATGCTCATTAAGCATGATGACATAATTGTAAAAGTCTTGTTAAACACTAATGTTTTTTCTAACGTGTTTGCTTCATATGAAAGTTCATTAGTGAGATCACTTACCAAGGTTAAGAGCAATGCAAGGAATATGGTGATTTCCAAACAAGCGCAGGTTGTGGAGGATGATTTCTATGTGGTGGGCATTGGAGAGACTAATGTGGTACTTGGTATCTAATGGTTACATTCACTTGGTGAGTATACTCAAAATCATCAAACTATGGAATTAAAGTCCAAGGTGGAAGACAAGGAAGTTGTGCTACATGGACTAAGCGACCAAGGACCACCTTCCACTTCATCAAATAGTATAGTGAGTAGTCTTCATATGTGTTTTCATAAAGAGGGAAAAAGGGATGAGCAAGAGTTCCACTTTTGGATTATAGGCAACACATGGCATCATGAAAAGTTCAAATTGTCTCATCCTTAGTAAGTAAGCTCAATTCTAAATTTTATGTTTCATGGGATAGAATTGTGAGTGGAATAAGTGAGTGGCGAGAGAAACCCTTTTATTTTTTGCAGCCATTTAGGATAAGTTCCATGCATACTTTTGGAAGCTTCAATCGAGGGTTGGCCCACCTAGACAGTTAAGCAAGGGCCCTAGTTGAGGGAAGCAAGGAAAGAAAGGAAAGGATGAAGAGAAAGTGGCCACAAATGTACTCAAAAATTTCCGAGTATCTTCTACAATATACAATTTTTTTTTACCCCTTATGAAATAAAAAAATTGGTCATGTTCCAACCAAGAATGAAGGAGGTAAGTACACATGAAAATGTTGATTTATATCTTTCTAGAAAATCAGATTTACACATGCATATGCAATAGTCTTTGGAGGGGAGAAATATGATTTTTTTGGGCACTTTCCAATATGTGGAAGGAGAGATGAAGGTATGTCTAAGTTCTGAAATTTATTTCTCATAAAATTCAGATTTCAGAAGGAAAACACAACAATGTTTAGAAGGGAAGTGTGCATATATCACTTCCAGATTTTTTCAACATGAAAAATCAAAGATATGCATGCATGGACAACTATGTTACAAAGGAGGAAAGGTTGATTTTGTTGATACAATCCAATTCTAGCAAGATATTGAAAACATGCATATGTTGGAACCTTTGGTGGATGATAGAGGAAACATATACATGAAGAAGGTACAATTATATTTGGTGAGTGTTTGGGAGTATTGATGAGCTTTTGGGGTGTCTTGTGCATGCATGGGATGATTGACAAGGGGAAAACTTTTGGAGGGCACATGGTTTGCACAAGGAGGACCATAAATGGTGTTTTACATTACTTGGAGGTCTTACATCATGGTATGTTTGTAAGGTGGTACCTAGCTGATTACTCTTTGCATGGTTCTATGGTTGCGGTATGGCATAGAGAAGACCCTAACAAGCTTTGGAATGTATACCATGAGAGCACCCCTAACAAGCTTTGGAATGTATACCATGAGAGCACCCCTATTATAATGCACTTCAAAAAGATAATTTTTATTAAGGGCAACCTTGTCACACACTCACACACACACACACATGCGCGCGTGCACACACACACACACACACATCAACTTGGTTCAATTTTGTAGCCTTAGCCCTTTTTGCACAATGCATGAGCCTTTAAGGGCTTAGTTGGTAAGCATGGAGTTGAAGATTTCTTTGAAAGTCAACGTGGTAGTGAATAAGATGATATTTTGGAATAATAACATGGCTATATTTTACTCTCACAACCTACATGTTAGCATATTCAAATAGTTTGGTGAGGTGATTTCTTCTTGGGAGAAGAAACAAGTGTCCACAATTACACTATGGAAGATTTCAGCCCATGAAGGGGCCATATTGAAGACTTCGAGGCATGATAATTGTTATTTTGAGATATGTGACACCTTTGGCTCTTGGGGCCAGCGTCCAAAACATAGGTACAACAAGGTACAAGTTCAGATTGAAACTTCTTTGCCATGGGAAGAAGTTATAATTAGACATTACATAATAAGGTATGTTGGGACATCTCCATGGATATTGCAATTGCTTGAGGACAAGCAATTTTGGGTGAGGAGGACTGTAATGTCCCAATTTTGAAATTAAAATAATATTATTACTAATATAAAAAATGTTTCTAAATAATTTAAATAAAGTAATAATAGTCTAATTTCTTTTTCACTTAAGATGGGACCTTTTGAGGGTCATGAGCTTATTTAGCCTTTAAGTGATTTTAAAAGCAAATTATCTTTATAATCCACTAACTCTTCCTTCATAACTAAAAGGTGGATATATAAAGGGGATTTGTATTTCATTTGAAGATTATGCATATTTAAATTTTTGAATTGTTTATCAAGTATGTCAAGCTTGTTCACTACAAACTTGAGGATAAAAATCTTCAAAATTGTCAAGGGTTTAGGGATGAAAACTTTCACTCCTTCATTCAAGAAAAATCTATTCAAGAGTTGTTATTATGCTTCATATTTGCATGGTTGTATGCAATTGGACTTACAAAGGTGTTTTAAAACACCATCTTCATTGAGGATTGAATCAAACTCAGTAGAGAGCTGAAAATTGACAACTTGTAGGTCAAAAAAGAGTAACGAATCACTCTAGGGCAACAAGGAGATTCCCCCAGCTTGGTGACTTCTTTGGAGGGTGGGGTAAATGCTTTAGGGCATGCTTGAACTTGCTTTCGGTGGAAAAAATCAGGTCAAGGGAAATAATAATATTTTTAATAGTATTATTACAATTTTTTGATCATTTGCAAGCTGAATTTGAGTGAATTGAAATGATGGAAAAAAGGTAAATAATTTAGATATTATTTTTATTAATTTTCGTAGTGGAATGATTCACTTATGAGGATTTTTAGAGTGTTTTTGAGCTCTAAAAAGAGGAAATAATCATTTATTATTTATTTAATATTCTAGAAATTATTATAATAATATGTCAAGAGTGGCGACTTGATTTGGAGAAATTTGGAGGCTTGTTGAAGGGTTAGATCGAGGGTTTGATTTTTAGATTTGATCCTACCTATTTTTCTTAGTGTGACAACTTATTGGAGGTGCTAATTGGACCATTTGCAACCCTATTGTGTTCTTTGGAAGCACTAATAAATTGCATGGATTTTTAGCATAATTATTAGAGAGTTGTACAAGAGTTTCAAGGTAGTTTGGAAGGAGAAAACACAATTGTACCTTCATCATAGAATCATAATTAGTTCAAGTAAAATTCCAACCACTTCGCCACTCCATCTTGCCAAAAAGAGGCATTTTATTTATTTTCATATTCAGCGATTTTTAAGGTTATATTGGAGTGTTGTTGCTTGAGAATCGACCATCTATTACTGATAGGGTCTGCTAGTTTTTAAGGTAAATTTTATATTATTTTTAGATTCACATAAGGGTTTGTTAGAAAACCCCAACTTTGCCTAATTGTCTAATTTGGGAACCATTGACAAATTTTCGGTCCTGCAAGCCAAAATCGAGCACCCCCTTTTTTTCTTTGCAAAAGTCATCCAATCCATGTTTTGGCTAGATCATCCCTTTGCTGCCTTGTGCAAAATGTTCTATGCTAGGCCTTTCTCATGAAAAAACTAGGTGTTTTCCTCATTCTGCTTTGCCAAGTGCAAATTGGGTTTGTGTAGGTGCATTACTTGTCTACTTTTATAAGTAGAGGCGATTGAAGAACCCAGAATGGTCTAAGTAGTTCACAAAAGGCAATGGATTTTCTTCAAAAGGCATTTTGATGGCTTGAAGTATGTTTGCAAAAAGTTTGAAGGGTAGTGTCTTTTCATAAGGCACTTGGGAAAATAAAGAGGACTTCTTCACTTTTTTTAAGGACGTTTGCAAAAATTATGAAGGGTATGTGCCCTTACAGAGGGCACCTTGGTCGGTGGCAGGACCAAATCAAAAATTTTGAAGGGGTATTTTGAAGCACAAAGTCCCTTACGGAGTGCACCTTGAGAAAGTCAAGAACAAAGACAAAAGGCTCGAGGGGCACATGCCCTTCGGGAAAATAAGCAATCAAAAGAAAGAATTCTTTTGGACAAAATTTTGGACCCTTTATGTGAAATAAAGCATGGCAAAAAGCCCAAAACAAAGAAGGCCCGATAAGTCAAGACAAGCCAAGAGGAAGCCAAGGCAAAGGAGAAGGCAAGGAAGAGACAAAACACAAGCAAAGTAAAGAATGGAAAAAGACAAAGTGCAAAATAGTTCAAATAGTCGACAAGGTCAAAAGGTAGAATCAATGACCATTCAGACCAAGACAAGTGGCATAGACAACTCAGCAAGGAGAATTAATGCATTTGATAAAATATATCTACCAAAAACCAATAAAATAGATTGGTTTTCAAATTAGAGAGGAGAGCAGCCCATGTTTTCACACTTCACCATTAATGCACATCCAATTGCACCTAGCATTGAAGAGAGCATGGTCTAGCTACAACAACTTGGGGATGGCTTTGTCAATTTCTAGAAAGAGTATCCCATGCTTTTACAGGCCTAAGACAACAAGGGTGGTGACTTGGGCATCTACAACATGGATTTCCCATATGCAGTTGGAAGAATATGATAACAACATGGTCTATTGGTCTCTACAGAAGTGTTTAACGCAGCATGGGTTTCCATTCCTTGATTTGTCAGCTATCTTGTTTCTAGTTCTCTATATATTTGTAACTTCTCAATTGATAAAGGAGATCTCAGCTTCTATGACAAGGCCCTGAAGGAATTTACCTTAAATCAGAAGAATCATTTTTACATCCATTTGAGCTTGCACTTTTGCATATGTCTATGGTTTTATCTTGTGTTAAGTCATTTTCTTTTCATGTTTTCATAAGTTTATTTCAAAATATCTAGTGTATTGTGAGTTCTTCTCTTGCAAGTCAACAAGAAGTGTCTAACTCAGGATACAGGTGCATGTGAACACGCTGCCCATATTGTGTCTTAGAACACCTCTGGTAGTTCTTCCTCCTTGTATCTCCATAGAATCCCCTATTGAAACAATGATGTAAGAAAGTTTATCATTTGAATGAAGTGTATACTTGCTTATCTTTGGTGTAAAGTGTATGTCAAATCCTAGTAGACCAACCATTTTGGTGCATCACCACTTTAGTTTAGGTTCTGATTTTAGTATTTCTCTCCATTTTCATGCCCCCCCATTGTTAACATTAGGAAATCCAAGGAATCAAGGTGCATCAAGGAAAGCTAGCCCCT
This sequence comes from Torreya grandis, assembly GCA_037957365.1. Taxonomy (NCBI): domain Eukaryota; kingdom Viridiplantae; phylum Streptophyta; class Pinopsida; order Cupressales; family Taxaceae; genus Torreya; species Torreya grandis. The sequence goes on from JARHVA010003336.1 coordinate 1,829,019, forward strand.
AATCTAGAGATTCATCCCACACGTTTACAACCCACAACAAGAAAAATGTCTCCATTGTGCCGCATGAAGGAAGAGAGTTGAGCCTCCCTTCAGAGGGTGCAATCCACTGCATCAATAGTTTTTGGCACACCTGGTTGGATAATTTTTGTGTCTTACAAGTTTTAGGATTGGTGTTGGTCTTGATATTGTTAAAAAATCCAAAAAAAGGAGCTATATTCAGCACCTGATGACTCCATTCAGGAACCAAGTCTCTGGTTAATGACCAGCCTGACATCCCATGCCAAAGGTCACTACAAGATCTTCTTCTAGGGGTGTCCCTTTTGAATTTGTTGAGTTACCTTTTAACTCAATAAAAAGGTTGAGATTTGCAAATACCCACCCTTACGTAGCAATCCATTTTCCTAAACCATCCATAAAATATACCTACTCAAGGAGACCCCTTGTTGAATCCTTTCACAGCCATGACAACCCTTAGGGATTTCCCTTTTGTGGCCTTCAATGGTCAAAGTCCCTCAAATCTTCAGTAGTATGACCCAATTCCAAGGACAACTCTCAAAAGTGTTCTTCCCTTTAGTGGAGTGGGCCCAATCATTATTCTCAAGCATATTAGAAACATAGCAAACCTCTGTAACATCCATAATATCACTGAAGAAAATGTAGCCATTAGATTGCTAGCCTTGTCCTTCAAAGGGAAAGTTCTGGACTAGTATGAGACCTTGCCTATGAACTCAGTTGGCTCATGGAATGAGTTAGGGACCCTCTTGACCAATAGGTTTGAGAAAAAAAGTGACCATTTGTCTCTAGCTGAGCAGTTCACCACCATGAAGAGAGCCACACATGAGTTTATGCAAGATATTAACTCTAGGTTCCAAAAGACTAGGGACAGAATCCCAATTCTTGTGAGGCCAACCCCAAGCTATGCTTTGCTTTACTACTTGAAGGCCCCGAATAGTGACATTGTTGTCATGATACAGTCCATGGGTGGAAACACTCTACCCACTGCTTATGAGATAGCCATAGCTACTGAAAATTGCCTTGTTCAAGCAGGAAAGATAGCTCCTAGACCTCCTATGCCACTCTTTCCTGATTAGTCTAGCCTGCTTTGCCCACTCTAGCTCCTCTGTCTAATTAAGAGAAACTAAATGCTACCCCTATAAATGACATCTATGAAGTTAAGAGCGTATTGTTAAGTGTTACCAATGAGTTAGTTTCCCTCAAGAGACAACAAGTTCAGAGTTATAGGCCAAATCAAGGCTACCATTAGTTTCGACAAGTAAATAGGCCTCCCTTCTAGAATTATAATTAAGGGCAAGGTTAAATTACACATGTCAAACCTTATCAAAGCTATAATCCAAATTCCCCTTCATCTTCCAAGGCTCTTGTCCCCACTCAAAATAATTTGGTGCAGGAGTATCCCAACTATCCACCCTTGGATCATGGCCAAGAATAGGTTGCTTATGCCAGTGAGCTACCAAATCAAAGCATGACTGGACAAAGTGATCAGGCAGCCCAATTCTCAAATTTTGAGATGTCAACATAGCTTATGATAGACAATAAGCAAGCTCAATCTGATTCCACTCTTATGAATCACTTGGAAGAAGAGTTCTATGCAGTCAACTATGTGGGGGGCACAAGTAATCAGAATGTTGGTGTTGCATCCAACACCAGGTCCAAAAGGAGAGCCATTGATGAAGCTCAAGCAACCACTCAAGCACCTATAATGTCTCCTTCACCCAATCAAGTAGGAAGTGTACCTGAAGTAGCCCCAAGACCACAAGCAAATTAAAAGTTTCCCAATTATAGGCCAACAGTTGCAACTTTAGCTCCTCATGTTACACCACAGGTTACAAATGTTCCCAAGGAGAACTCTAAAGGGGGAAATCTTTCAATCAATATAGTGGATCAAATGAAGAAGTTGCACATGAAAATCTCATTATGGGATTATTTATCACTGCCAAGACAAAAAGATATACTCCAAAAGGAATTGTACAAGCTGAGTGAGCAAGCTGTCCCAACAATGAATGATAATGTGTTGGTAGTAAATGGGGCTTTTCCCATGGATTGTCAAGCAAAGAAAGATGAGAAGGTCCCTACCTTCTATTTGTCCCTGATTATTAGTGATTTCTTGGTCCATAATTGCATCATTGATAATGGAATAAGCACCTTAGTTATGCCCAAATGCATAACTAATAAGTTAGGCCTAAAGTATGAGAAAATGACCAAAGGAGTTCTACAGTTGGATGGATCACCAGCTAAGACCTTGGGAGTGGAAAGATGCTTAAATGTGACTCTCCATGTCTGTCTAACCTTCTCAATTCCTCATGATGTGGTAGTGGCAGATGTTTCTCCTTACTTTTCTCTTTCCTTGTCAAGGGATTTCACATCTAAGATAGGTGGATACTTGGCAACCAACTGGTCTTACATGGTTTTCAAGACAAAGTATGGAACTAAAGTTAATATTGAGTCAGAGCCCATCCACAAGGATCACCTGGATCCATACTCACCCAAAGCGACAAATGTGAACTATGCAATCATTGATAAAGTAGAGCTCTAGGTGGATCAATCTCCATCATCTTCCCTTGTAGGAGTTGCTAACCTGCTCCTAGATGAATGGGGAAATGATAACTTTGAGCATGATTTTTACAAGTTCATTGAAGAAGCTAGTCTTGGAGTCTACTGCATGCATGAGAATGATGCTTTCATGCCAAAATTGATGAAGACAGACCAAGAGGACTGTGATTTATGGTAGCTATTATTTGATGTATCTAGAAGCAAGTTGGGAGTTGGTGGTGGGGCAATTCTGGTTTCACCTTCAAAAGATAAATACTTCTAAACTTTTAGGTTTTAGTTCTACTGCACCTACAACGTAGTAGAGTATGAGGCCCTTATTCATGGCCTAGAATGGGCAAGGAAGAGAGGAATCAAATAATTATAGGTGTTTGGAGACAGTGAGTTGATTGTGAACCTAGTGAGAGGTCAAAATCTTGACCAAGAACTCCTTACTCAAGTTGTACAAGCACAGAGTGTGGGACCTTGTAAAAAACTTTTTTGCTTTCAACATCACTTCCATTTCAAGAGAGGATAATAAGCATGCGGATAGACTAACAATAGTTGGTCCTCAGTTTGACATCCCAAAGGGGATGAGACAAAGGAAGAATCAACATCATTTAAAGGTGATTGTGAGGCCCTCCATACAAGACAATGTCACCAATTATTAGGTGTTTGAAAGTGACCAACAAATAACACTTTTCTTGTAGAAAGAAGTTGAGTTTGCTTCCAAAAATTAGTTCAAGCTACAACAACAGTATGATGGGCAGATTATTCAACTAAAGACCAATATACTTCCTAAAGCTTTGGTAACTCTTGAGAGCATTTTCAATGAAAATGACCAACTCAAGAGAGATAAAGTAAGCATGCCAACCAAGCAGGAAAATTATGAAATGGTAGATATCTACAAGGATAAATTGATTGCACTTGGGAAGGTGTGTACCAATGAGAAAAATCATGCTTTCATTATGTTATGTCAAGAGTTTGTTGATGTGTTCGCTTGGGAGTATGCTGATTTGAAGGGATTTGATCCAAGCTTGGCCCAACACACCATTGAGCTAGAGGAAGGTGCCAAACCCATCAAGCAAAAGCAAAGGTCAATCAATCCAAAGATCGAGCCTTTCATGAGAAAGGAGCTCACCAAATTGATCGAGTCCAGGATCATTTTTCCTATCAAACACTTTTTGTGGCTGGCCAATTTGGTCCCTATTAGGAAGAAGAATGGAGAAGTCAGATCATGTGTGGATTTCAAAGACTTGAATAGAGTATCACTATCCCCTTCCAAGTATGGAGCAAATTCTGTAGATGGTGACAAGTAGTGAAAGGTTATGTATCCTAGATGGATACTCCAAGTACAATCAAATCTTGGTAAAAGAATGTGACCAATACAAGACAACCTTCACCACCAAGTGGGGAACACACACCTACAGGAAGATGCCGTTCAAATTGTCAAATGCTAGAGCTAGCTTCTAACGTGATATGGACATGGCTTTCCAAGGTTTGATCAATGACATTATGTTGGTTTATCTTGATGATGTGACAGTCTTCTCCAAGGAGGTAAGTGAACACTTGAAGCACCTGAGGCAAATCTTTGAAAGGTGTAGAGAGTTTGGTATCTTTCTCAACCCAAAGAAATGTGTGTTTACCATCCATGAAAGCAAGCTCTTGGGCCATGTCGTTTCGAAGGAAGGCCTGCCCATTGATCCAAAGAGGGTGCATGCCATCTTAGCATTGTCCTTGCCTAAGCACAAGAAGGGTCTGCAAAGTTTATTTGGTAAGATAAATTTCATTAGGAGATTCATTCTTAACTTTTTTGAGCTTGTTAAGCCACTAAATTCCATGGTAAGGAAGGATGAGATGTTCACGTGGACAACAAGATGAAAAGAAAGCTTTGAAGGCATCAAGCAAGCTATCACCCAAGCTCCAACCCTGGCTAGTCCAAACTTCTCCAAGGACTTCAATCTATACACTTTTGGGAATGATGAGGTAATCTTTGCTATGCTCACTCAAGAAAATGGTGAGAATTTAGAATAGCCTCTTACTTTTTTCAACCAAGGTTTAGAAGGCTGTGAGGTTAGATATACATATGTTGAGAAGCAGGTGCTTGCAGTCATACAAATTTTAAATAAGTTTAGACATATGTTGTCTAGCAACAAAATTCATATCATGGTGCCACATCCTAATGTAGAAGACTTCTTACTAAACCAAGACTTGAATGAAACAAGGGCAAGTTGGATCACCAAAGTAATGGAGTATGATGTAGAGATCAAGACCACCAAAATGGTAAGAGAAAGAGGGTTGTGTGAACACCTCACTACAAACTTGAAAGAGCCAAAGGAGGATGTTTTGGTACTCCATGATGAACCTACAAGAGTTGTACCTATAGTCATGAAGCGTTGGGCACAAGACATGGTTCATGTCCTTCGAACTCGTGAGTGTCCACAAGGTCTTGATAGTGTTGGAAATATTGTCATTGATGTCAAAGGTCTAGCATTATTGGTGATAACGGTCTCATTACATTTAATGGCATTTTTAATATTCATATCTTGGCTAATGTGTATTAATATTTATTTAATATTAATGAATATATTTTTGGTTACATATAAGTCAAAAGAGGGCCCATGGAGAAGTCAAAGAGTCATGGGGTAAAAGATGAAAGCGGAATGGGACGCATTTTCTCATGAAGAGTCATCTTGAGGAATTCTAAGAGTCACCATGTGAAGACAAAAGAGGGTATGGTGTATTTTTTCATGAAGGGACACTTTGAGGAATACAAAAAGTCATCAAGATAAAGACAAAAGAGGAAAGGACACTTTTTCTTATGAAGAGTTACCATATGACTTTTTAAATGCAAGGATATGAAGGGTCATGCAAGTTTGGCACCATTTTTTATGAGGATTAAAGGGTTACAAAGAGTGAATGCCAAAGGTCATTTAGAAATCTATAAATAAAGGCTTGAGAAGCCATTTGTAATATGCAAGAGAGTGTATGGTTTATATTTTTTTTCAAAGAGAGAAAAGTAGGAGATATTGTAGAGTTCTATCATTTGTTGAGTAAGCAACATTGAGAGATAGTTGTGTTTTATACACAAGAGGGATTGGTGCTCCTGTGGGTTGGTGCTCACAAATAGTTGTTGTGTTGGTGCTTGGCAAAGGGGTTGGTGCTCCTACAAGTTAGTGCATCTGAACTTTATAATTTGAGTTGGTGCTCATTCATATACTTGAGATTGTTCTCCATGGGTTTTTCCACTTTGGGTTTTCACATAAAAATTTGGTCTCTCTCTCTCTCTCTCTCATGTGGTGCATCTTATTGTTTCATTTTTATTGCATATCTTGAATGTGTGGTTAAGTGGTTAAAGAAAAGGAATTAGATTATGAAATAAGATATATAATATGCTGATTCACCTTCTCCCTCTCAATATATTTCATGCTTAACAATTGGTATTAGAGCAGGTTCCTTTGAAAAAGTTTAATAGCTTGAAGGTAGATCGGGAAAACATGATGGCTAGATCACATAAAAGTTTTTTTACAAATAAGACACCTTTGTTTGATGGGACAAATTATGTTTTTTGGAGCATAAAGATGAAGACTTATTTGATAGCCCTTGGATTCAACATATGGCAAGCAGTGGTAGAGGAATATGAAGAGCCACAGACACTTATAACTATTTCGGCAAAAAAGAAGGCAAGAGAAAATAATGCTAAAGATCTAAATGCTATTTTATGTGGTTTATGTGAATCAAAATTTGTTAAAGTTATGCAATGTAAATCTACTCATGAAACTTGAGTGAAACTTGAAAAAATTTACAAAGGTGATGGAAAGTGTTGACGCGGCGGATTGCACCCTCGACAGGAGGCCGAGCTCCTACCTTCCACGCGCAACAATGGAAACTCCCCTCTTGCCTGTGGGCCTGGCAAAACCGGGGGGAGAGTCTCTAGATAAGGGCTAGCTCCCTTTGATGTATCTTTTAGGTCCTGGAATTCCTACTGCTAACAAATAAATGAAAAAAGGGGGTTGAAATGGGAGAAGGATGCTGAAAATAGAACCTAAACCTAAGCTAAAAGGTGATACACCAAAAAAGTTTGATCTACTTAGCCCGAACATACACTTTTCACCAAAGACAACTCCCATACACTTCATTTGACATGAGGAATTCTTCTCCATCAGTGAACTATGGGTCCATGGATATACAGGGAGGAAGAACTACCAGAGGTGTCCTGAGACACACTTTGGCAGCCTGTTCACAGGCACCTATACTCCTCCAGGGACTCTTCTGGCAGACCTGCAAAAGGAAAGCTCACAATGCACTAGACATGCTGAAATCATTTTGTGAAAGCATAAAAAAAAATGACTTCACACAGAACAAAGGCAAAGACACATATGAAAGTGCAAATTCAGAATGGAGGTAAAAATGCTATGTCTCGATTTAAGGTAAAATTCGATAGAGTTCTGCCTTACAAGCCAAAGGATTTTTGGGCAGAGCTTTGCCTTACAGGCTAAGAGATCTCTTCTCAAATGAGAATTTTTACAATATATAGAGAGAAGAAGTAAAGGCACCCCTTTTGGGAAAGACTTTGGTGCCTTTTTACAAGTTGGGCCATGTGGGTTAAAAGCATTGGGAAGAGGAAGTCGCTGTTGATGATATCATCCTTCTAGAAGAGGCCTACTAGAACCATGCTATGTAATCACCGGTCTTGACTTTGGCATTCAAACATTAATGTGAAAGCATGGGCCGCACCTCTTTTTATACAAACAAGACTGCTCCTACCAGATATTCATGTGGTTTGTCTACTCATAAATGCAAAGTGGAGAAAATAGGATGCGTGCCATTCACTATTTGTGCCCCTTGATGACCACTTGGCGGGCACTATTTCAACTGCAGGAATAACTCGCCTCCCCTTTGCCACCTGGGCCGTTTTGTCTATTTCTGCACTTTGTCTCTTCTTGGCTTTGTCTTTTCTGGCTCCTTCAGCCCTTAGGGGCTATCTTCTCATCGGGTCACTGAGTTCACTCGCAGCCTATCCTTAAGCTTTTTAAAATCAACAACTATTTCACCGCCTTAAATTTGACGTCTATGCACCTGTCATTGGGTGTTTGAACTTCTAAATGCTAGTTCATCGTGCTTGATTTTGACGTCTTCGGGTCCATCACCCCTTTGAATTTCTTTAGCTTTCTTGTTTGATCCTTCCCAAAGGGGAAGTGTCCCTTCAGCTTTAGAGAAGTGTCCCTTCATTTTCGATCGAGAGTCCCCCGCAAGGGCACCTGCCCTTCAGATTCCTTCGGGCTCCTTGCTCTTTAAATCTTTCAAACAAAAGTTTGAAGGAACTCCTTCAGACATTTTGCCTGATGAAAATCTTTTTTTTGGTCTTTTCTCGCTTATCACTTTTCCGTCGACTTTTTTGCTTCAGCTTTTTTTCCGCATCTCTTTCTTTGAATTTCTTCAGACTTTTTGTCTTAAGGAATTCCTTTAGACAAAATTATGAAAGAAATCATTGCCTGCCTTTGCCTTAGTCTTGTATTTTCACAAAATTTTCTTCCGAAGGATTTCTTCAGACAAAATGTCTGAAGGAATTCCTTCAAACATTTTGTCTGAAGAAATTCTGCCTTTGCTTTTCCTTCTAAGTCTTTGCCTTGAACAAATTTTTGAAGAAAACTTACCCTTTCGGCCTTTTCTTTCATCTCTTTGTCAGTATTCCCTGCCCTCTACAAGCGTTGTTTGGCCTCTAAAATTTCCTTTCGAAAAAGTTGCAAAGGTCCTTTTGGCGCCTAAGTGTTGGGAACTTATTTCTTTCCTACAGAGTTCGTAGAAATCACTTTCTTGCAGAGTCCATAGAAATAGTCTGCAGAGTCTGTAGAAATTTTTTGCAGAGTCCGTAAAAATCAAGACTTGTGTAAAATCAAAAAATGAACTGGCTCAGAACATTAGGGGAAAAAAGGGGGACCAATTTTGGCCTGCAAGACCAAAATGGTCAACATAAAGGTTTAGCAAGCCAAGCTTCAGACTTTCAAAAGACAATTTGAGAGTTTGAAGATAGAAGAGGAAGAAAATATAGCTAGCTATCTTTTATGGGTTGATCAAATAGTTAATCAGATTCAAGGTCTTGGAGAAAAATTAGAAGAATCAATTGTGGTTCAAAAAGTTTTGAGATCTCTACCATTGAGATATGATGAAATTTTTTTGGTAATTGAAGAGATGAAGAATTTAGTCAAGCTAAAGATGGATGAGCTACATGATATTCTTACAACATATGAGATGCAGATTGAATAATAAAAATCTTCAAAGAGAGAAGCTGCTTTCAAAACATCAAACAAAGAGAAGGCTAAGATTCAAGAATCAAGTGACAATTCTAGCGATGATGAAGATGACAACGGAGCTCTATTCATTCGCAAGTTGAAAAAAGATATAGGTAAATATCAAGAAAAATTACTTTTTAAATGTTTTAATTATGGAAAGATTGGATATTTTTTAGCTAAGTGCTAAGATAAGGGTAATGGTGACAATGAATAAGGAACGTCTACATATAAAAAAATTCAAGAAAGAATTCGAGAAGAAGAGTTTGTATTCTAAAGATCCTAGCTCAGTCGAAAATAGTGGTGTTAGTGATTCAGAAGAAGAGATTCTATTCATGGTCATACATAAAGATGCCTACGCAAGTAAAAGTATAGATGATCAAAAAGAACACAATGAAGCTGAAGTGAATATGGAAAGAGAACTCATTTGTGCCTTAAAAGAGTTAAAAGCTCTTTCAAAAAAGAATTGAAGATTAAATCTCCAAATCAAGAAAAATAAAAAGGAGTCAAAGGAAATAATTAAAGATCTAAAAGTACACTTTGAAGAAGCCAAGAAAAATGAAAAAGATTTAATGGCACAATTGAAAAAAGTAAGTAAAGAATGTGAAAAGTATGTTATTGAAATTACTTCTTTAAAAGCAAATATTGAAAAAACAAATAAAATAATCAATAATAGAGTAGCCAATAATTAAAAATTTGAGAATAACACTAATATGTTGAATAAGATATTATAAAATCAAAGATCAATGTCAGATAAGATAAGTATTAGATTTGAAAAAGAGAAAGGGTGGCCACTACTTTCACAGACAAGAAAAACAGAAAGAGCTATGTTGAAGCTCTTACAAAAGAAGAAATAAAAGGGAGAAGAAGTTAAGAATACAGAGGACATCTCAAACAAAGAAGGTTGGAGGGAACAGAGCTACAAAAGACAATCAAGTCAGAGATACACAAACATGTCCTATTTTTATGGTTACTTTTTTTATTATAATGGATATGGTCATAAGAAAATAGAATGTCAAAAAAGAGCTAACAATTTTAAAAATAAGGAGAAGGAAAGTCATGCAGAGTCAAGCAGAAACCACAACTCTTTTGCTCCTCTATCATGATTTAATGAAGAGGCCATAATATGTTACAAGTGAAACAACTTTGGACACATATCTCGGTATTGTAGAAGTGTGTTTGAGTCAGTCAAGGACTAGAGTTTCAAGGCTCCATTCATTAAGAAGAAAGTTTAGACAGGTTCATGGTAGAAGAAACAACCTAAAAAATCTATGTTGGTATAGACAGCTTTGCATGCAAGAAATGAAGAAAATCCATGGTTCATTGATAGTAGATGTTCGAGGCACATGGCAGGGGACAAAACCAAGTTCATAACTTTGAAGAAGATCAATGGTAGCACAGTGAAATTTAGAGATAATACTACTATCAGAATTATCGAAAAAGATACACTAAGTTTAGATAATGGTACAACTAAAACTGAAAATATTTTATATGTAGAATGTCTTAAGCATAATCTTTTGAGTGTAAGTCAAATATGTGATCAGGGGCATACACTAAAGTTTTATGCAGAAAGTTATGAAATTAGGAGAAAATATTCAGATGTTTTGATTGCAGATGCTCAAAGAATAAGCAATAATTTGTATATGTTATCAGACATCAAAGGTTAAAGATGTTATTTGAGTTAGATTGAAGAAAGTTGGCTATAGCACAGGAGAATGGGTGATATAAATTTTGACAATCTTCTCAACATCAGCAAAAAATAAGTAATCAAAAATCTTTCAAAGATTACAAAGCCATTCGACATGCTTTGTGAACCTTGTTAGCATGGGAAGCAGGCCAGAAGGCAGTTCAAGACAAAAGAGTACTCGACCTCTCAGATGTTAGAGCTTGTTCAAACTGATCTGTGTGGACCTAGGAGAACTCAAAGTACTCAAGGTGAGAAATATTTTATGTTGCTTATTGATGATTTTTCACGTATGACTTGGGTAATGTTTTTAAAGAAAAAATTAGAAGCTTTCAGACATTTCAAAGCATTCAAAGCATTAGTTGAGAATAAAATCAATTTGAAGATTAAGTGTTTAAGATCAAATTGAGGAGAAAAATTCATGTCAGATCAATTTATTGAGTTTTGTGAAGACCATGGAATAAAGAGACATTATTCAGTAGGCAAAACTCCACAACAAAATGGAGTAGTTGAGCAGAGAAATAGAATAGTGCAAGAGATGCTAACGACAATGCTAAATGAACCCAAGATACCAGATAAATATTAGAGAGAGGCAATTGCTACAATAATGCATATTCAGAATAGAGCATTATTGAAAGTCAATAGTGACAAGACTCTTTGTGAGCTATAAAAAGACAAACCAGTAACAGTTGATTATCTCAGAGTTCTTGGCAACAAACGCTTCATAAAAAGAATTGATGAAAAACTTGGAAAGTTTGAATCCAAAGCAGATGAAGGTATATTTCTTGGTTATTCTTACAAAAGTAAAGCTTATAAATGCTATAACAAAAGAACAAAAAAAATTGTTGAAAGTGCAAGTGTTAGGATAGAAAAAAATGGAACACAAAGAATCAATGATCTAGTAGATATTCCTAAAATCATTGAAGAGGACAATTTTGAAGAATTAGATGAAGAGAGAAGAAATGAAAAAAGAACACCAAAACTCCATCCAAATATGTTCAGAGAAATCATAATGAAAGTGACATCATCGGGGACATAAATGAAGGAATTCGCACCAAAAGAATGATGGTAAATGAATCTAAACAAGTTAATTTTTCTTTGTTATCTAAAATTTAGCCTAAAACTTTTTTAGAAGTTAGACATTATAAGCATTGGGTTAAGGCTATGGATGAAGAATTAAATCAGATAGAAAAGAATGATACTTGAGAATTAATGCCTAGACCAAAATATCACAATGTGATAGGAACAAAATGGGTTTATAGAAATTGTTGACCATTTTTGGCCCAACAGGCCAAAAATCAGTCCCCTTTTTTTCCCCTACTGTTTTGAGCGAGTACATTTTGATTTTCGCACAAGTCTTAGAAACTTCTACAGACTCCACAAGAATTTCTATAGACTTTGCAGGTTTTCTATGGACTCTGCAGGTCCATTTCTACGGACTCTACAGGTTTTTTATGGACTCTGCAAGTCCATTTCTATGGACTCTGCAGATCATGGATTTCTACGGACTCAGCAGTAAAGTTTTCTATGGACTCAGCAGGTAGAAGGCAAGTTCTGACACTTAGACGCAAAATGGATCATTCCAAGTGCCCTTGCGGAGGGCAGTTTGGGATTCAAAAGCCTTTGCGGAGGGCAGGGAACACTTTCAGAAGAGGCCATAGAGAAAGCCGCAAAGAGGTAAGTTTTCTTTCAAAAATTTGTCTAAGGCAAAGGAAATTCCCTTCGGAAGGGTCGTTTCCATTTTTCCCAAAGGGCACTTTTGAAGGCAGCTGAAGAAGCAAAGGAAGAAATCTTTCGAACTAAAAGGTCCGAAAGAATTCAAAAGGGCAGAAAAGACCAAGGCGAAAGCAATAGAATAATTTCTTCGGACAAAAAGTCCGAAGAAATTTGGAAAGGAAGCCGCGAGCCAAAAATCTCGGGGAGAAACTCCGAAAAGCAGACAAGGCAATTCTTGCATACTTTTTGTCCGCAGAAAAAAATCGACAGGAAAAAGTTCCAAAGAAAATAAGCCGCCAAAGGACCCCGAAGGGCAGGTGCCCTTGTGGGGGATTCTCGGCCAAAACAAAGGGGCACTTCTCCATAAGCTGAAGGGTCACTTTCCCTTCGGAGGATGCAAAACAAGAAGTCTGAAGGAAAGGGAGTGACAGAAAATGTTGAAGCAAAAAAGTCGAAGAAATTCCAAGGGGTGACAGGCCCGAAGACGTCAAAGTCAAGCACGACAGACTAGCCATTGGAAATTCAAATGCAGCGATGAGTGCGTGAAAGTCAATTTCAAGGCTCATGAAATAGTCATTGATTTTGAAAAGAACAAGGAGAGCCCAAGGAACTCAGCGACCCGCCAAAAGATAGCCCCGAGGTCTGAAGGAGCCAAAAAGAGACAAAACTAGGAAGAAGACAAAGTGCAAGAAAAGACAAAATAGTCCAAGTGGCAAGGGGAGGCGAGTTATTACTAGGTGGTCATCAAACGGTGCAAATAGTGAGCGACACAGCCTGCTTTGCATTTATGAGCAAACAAACAGTGTAATATCTGGAAAGAGTAGTCTATTTGCAGAAAAGAGGTGTGGCTCGTGCTTTCACATTAATGTTGAATGCCAAAGCCAAGATCGACAAATTACATAGCATGGTTCCAATAGGCCTCTTCTAGAAGAATGACATCAGCAACAATGACTTCCTCTTCTCGATGCTCTCAGCGCACATGGGCCAACTTGTCAAAGAGCGCCAAAGTCTTTTCAAAAGCAACACCAAGTTTTTTTCTCCTCTTTCTATATATTGTAAACTTCTCATTTGAGATGGATCCATTCTCTTAGCCTGTAAGGTAAAGCTCTGCTCAAAAATCTCTTGGGCTTGTAAGGCAAAACTCTGGCCATTTTTTACCTTGAATCAAGACTTGGCATTTTTACCTCCATCTGGACTTGCACTCACGCATATGTCTATGTTTTCTTTTTGTGTTAAGTCATTTCCTTTTATGCTTTTCATAGATTGATTCCAGCATGTCTTGTGCATTGTGAAGTTTCTTCTTCTGCAGGTCTGCCAAAAGTGTTTACAATAGGAATATAGGCGCATGTGAATAGGCCGCCAAAGTGTGTCTCAGAACACCTTTGACAGTTCTTCCTCCCTGTATCTCTACGGACCCTTGACTCACTAAAACAGAAGAGTTTTCCACATCAGATGAAGTGTATGGGCGCTTCTTCTTGGTGAAAAGTGTATTTTTGGGCTGAGTGGGTCATCATTTTTTGGTGTATCACCTTTTTAAGTTTAGGTTTAGGTTCTGCTTCAGCATCTTTCTCCCTTTTCATCCCCCCCTTTTTTTATTTTTTGTTAGCAATAGGAAGTCCAGGACCTAAAAGATACATCAGAGGGAGCTAGCCCTATCTAGAGACTCTCCCCTCCAGCTTCATCGGTCCCACAGGTGAGAGGGGAGTTTCCATTTTGACGTGTGGAAGGTAGGAGCTCGGCCTCCTGCCCAAGGTGCAATCCATTGCGTCAACAGAAATAAGTTGAATGAAAATGGAGAAGTGACCAAGAGTAAAGCAAGATTAATAAGTAAAGGATATGATTAGATTGAGGGAATAGATTTTAAAAAAGCTTTTGCACCAGTGGTAAGACTAGAAACTATTAGAATGTTTCTTGCATATATAGTGTTTAAAATTTTTAAAGTGTTTCAGTCAAATATGCCTTCCTAAACGAGAATCTAGAAGAAAAGGTCTACATTGAGCAACTTGAGGGATTTATTCTCTCAAATATTAGTAGCCATGTATGTAGATTGAAAAAAATATTGTATGGATTGAAACAAGCTCTTAGAGCTTGGTATGTAAGACTTGATAAGTACCTGTAGGATCAAGGTTTGAAGAAAGAATTTGCTGACAGTAATCTCTACATCAAAACAGAGGGTGAGTATCAATTGATTGTTGTGGTATATGTTGATGACATCATTTTTAGAAGAAACATTGAAAAGATGATAAAAAAATATCTGATAATATGTAAAAAGAATTTGAGATGTCTATGCTTGAAAAATCGTCATTTTTCTTAAGATTGCAAATATTTCAGTCAGATAAAAGAATTTTCATATCTTAAAGTAAATATGCCAAGGAAATGTTTAAAAAATTTGGTTTTAAGGATTGTGCACTAGTTGGCACACCAATGTGTATAGAAAATAAGGTGAGCAATGATGAAGATTCACCTGTTACAAATCAATCTTTGTATAGATCTATGATTAATAGTCTTTTATATTTGACAGCATCGAGACCAAACATCATGCATGCAAGAGGTATGGTTGCAAGATACCAGTCATCTCCAAAAAATAGTCATGTTCAGTTGGTGAAAAGAATATTCAGATATATCAAGGGGATATTGGATTATGGATTGTGGTATCTCACAGGTAGAGATTTCATTTTGGTTGCTTATACAAATTCAGATTGGGTAGTGTGCTTGGATGACAAAAAGAGTACAAGTGGAGGAGCTTTCTTCCTTGGTGATAACTTAGTATCATGGTTAAACAAGACAACTGAAGTAGAATATATTACAACGATATTATGTTGTACTCAAGCGCTTTGGATGAAACAAACTTTGAAAGATATGAAGGTAAAATATGATGAACCTATTTTTATTTTTTGTGATAACACAAGTGCTATTAATATTTTCAAGAATCTAGTGATGCATTCAAGAACAAAACATATTTCTATTAGATATCACTTCTTGAGAGAGCAGGTTGCAAATCAACAAGGTAAGATGGAGTATATCGGTACTATACAACAGATTGTAGATATTTTCACAAAAGCACTACCAAAAGACATATTTGAGTATTTGTGAGAGGAGTTGAGAGTAATTTATTTTTCTTCCTACCATTGAGGTTCAACAACAATTGAGAGGGAGATAAGTGTTAGCTCCAGCTAGGCCCTTTGCCATTGATGTCAAAGGGAAAGAATAATAAGTACAGGTACATGTGTAAAAACAAATACAGAGAACAAGTACATGTTGCTACAATAAGGGGGAGTTACTGTATGTTTTTTAGATGACAATATGTGCAGGTTTCAAAGTGTGGCAGTTTCAGTTTGAAGTTGCCATCAATGACAAAGGGGGAGATTGTTGGAAATATTATCATTGATGTCAAAGATCTAGCATTATTGGTGATAAAGGCCCCATCGCATTTAATGATGTTTTTAATATTCATATCTTGGCTAATGTTTGTTAATATTTATTTAATATTAATGAATATATTTTTGGTTGCATATAAATCAAAAGAGGGCCCATGGAGAAGTCAAAGAGTCACAGGGTAAAAGACGAAAGAGGAATGGGACGCATTTTCTCATGAAGAGTTATCTTAAAGAATTCCAAGAGTCACCATGTGAAGACAAAAGAGGGTATGACGCATTTTTCCATGAAGAGACACTTTGAGGAATACAAAAAATCACCAAGATAAAGACAAAAGAGAAAATGACGCTTTTGTTTATGAAGAGTCACCATATGACTTTTTAAATGCAAGGATACGAAAGCTAATGCAAGTTTGACACCATTTTCCATGAAGATTGAAGGGTCACAAACGCTGAATGCTAAAGGTCATTTGAAAAGCTATAAATAAAGGCTTGAGAAGCCATTTGTAATATGCAAGAGAGTGCATGGTTTGTATTTGTTTTCAAAGAGAGAAAAATAGGAGATATTGTAGAGTTCTATCATTTGTTGAGTAAGCAACATTGAGAGATAGTTGTGTTTTATACACAAGAGGGGTTGGTGCTCACAAATCTTTACAAAGGGTTGGTGCTCCAATGGGTTAGTGCTCACAAATAGTTGTTGTGTTAGTGCTCGGCAAAGGGGTTGGTGCTCCTGCAAGTTGGTGCTTGTGAACTTTGTAATTTGAGTTGGTGTTCATTCATATACTTGAGATTGTTCTCCGTGGTTTTTTCCACTTTGGATTTCCACGTAAAAATTTTGTGTGTCTCTCTCTCTTGTGTGGTGCATATTATTGTTTCATTTTTATTGCATATCTTGAATGTGTGTTTAAGTGATTAAAGAAATGAAATTGGATTAAGAAATAAGATATATAATATACTAATTCACCCCCTCTCTCAATATATTTCATGCTTAACAGATAAGACCAAGAGGAGGTATTTTAGACTCCAATCTCTTCCTTATGTCCTAGTTGATGGAGTGTTGTTCAGAAAATACTTTTAGGGGTGCTCTTGAAATGCATTAATTCAGACCAAGTCGAAAAAGTACTATCCAAGTTCCATGATGGACCAGCTGGTGGCCACTTTGCTCTAAAAGCCACAGCTACAAGGATTATGAGGGCTAGTTACTTTTAGCCCAGTTTATTTAAAGGCACTCATGCTTGGGTGAGGAATACCAAAAATGTGCCTTCTTTGATGGGAAGCAATCGTTGGCTATTATGCCTCTTCATCCTATTTAGGTGGAATAACCATTCATGCAATGGGGGTTGGACTCATAGGGCTGATCAATCCTCCTTCTTGTGCTAGTCACAAGTGGGTTTTGACTACCATGAATTATTTCACAAAGTGGGTAGAGGCCATAGCTTTGAAAGAGGCCAATGAGAGTGCATTCCTAGACTTCTATGAAGGCATAGTGACAAGATTTGGGGTCCTAACCACAATCATTTTAAATAATGCATTGGCTTTTTTGGGAACAAAGATAAGTGAGTGGGCATTGAAGTATGGCATCTATCTCAACATTTCTTCCAACAAATATCCAAAAAGAAATGGGTTGGCCGAGTCCACAAACAAGAATTTGATTAGGATCATAAAGAAGACAATTGAGGAAAATCAAAGGACTTGGCATGCCAAGTTGAAGACAACTCTTTGGGCAGATAAGATCTCTCCAAAGAGGGCAATTGAGAATTCACCATACACACTTGTGTATGGAAGGGAAGCTAGACTTCCTATCTCACTTGAATTACAAGCCTTGGATTTTGCCCATCAGCTGCAATTGATGGAGAGTGACAGCCTAGAAGCTAGGTATTGTGAGTTTATGGAACTTCAAGAAGTGAGAGACCAAGCCATGGATGTCATGACCAGCCGCCAACAACAAACAAAGAATCATTTTGACAAAAGGTCTACACCAAGGAGCTTCTCAGAAGGTGACATTGTCTTGAAGTGGGATGAGGACCGAGCCAAGCCCAGAAGGCACATGAAATTTGACGCCTTGTGGAGTGGCCCATATGTCATCACCCAACGCAAACAACACAATGCTTTCCAACTCTCCAAGTTGGATGGTGAAGAGCTACATATCCCATTCAATGGGATATACCTTAAGCATTGTTATTAGGTTTCTTTTATCATGTACATAGTTTCCTTATTTTTCCTAAGTGTTGTTATGCATGTGTGTAGTGTTTTTGGCCTTTGTGTGTGTTTTTTCCTTGTTGTTTTGGGTAAAATATTTGTTGGTTCGTAGGTCCTTACAAAGCTATTGTTGACTTCTCCAAGATGCATCTTGACTCCATGCCCAATGGACTTTGTGGCTACCAGTCTTCCCAAGCATAGCAGGCATACTTTCCATGTGAGTCGCCAATTGTGTTGACCAATTTTTGGTCTTACAAGATAAAATTGGGCACCCCTTTTTTTTCTTTGCAAAAGTCATCCAATCCATGTTTTGGCTAGATCATCCCTTTGTTGCCTTGTGCAAAATATTCTTTGCGAGACCTTTCTCATGAAAAAACCAGGTCTTTCCCTCATTCTGCTTTGCCAAGTGCAAATAAGGTTTGTGTAGGTGCATTACTTGTCTAATTTTATAAGTGGAAGTGATTGAAGAACCCGAAATGGTCTAAGCAATTCACAAAAGGCAACGAATTTCCTTCAGAGGGCATTTTGATGGCTTGAAGGACGTTTGCAAAAAGTTCGAAGGGTGTCTTTTCGGAGGGAACTTGGGAAAAGAAAGAGGACTTCTTCACTTTTTTGAAGGACGTTTGCAAAAATTCTGAAGGGTATGTGCCCTTGTGGAGGGCACCTTGAGACAGTGAAGAACGAAGACAAAAGGCCTGAGGGGTACGTGCCCTTCGGGAAAAGAAGCAATCAAAAGAAAGAATTCCTTCGAACATTTTGTCCAAAAGAAAGCACGACAAAAAGCCCGAAACAAAGAAGGCTTGGTAAGTCAAGACAAGCCAAGGCAAAGGAGAAGGCAAGGAAGAGACATAACATGGGCAAAATAAATAGCGAAAAAAGACAACGCAAAATAGTTCCAACAGGCGACAAGGTCAAAAAGCAGAATCAATGACCACTCAGACCAAGACAAGTGGCATATACAACTCAACAAGGAGAATTAATACATTTGGTGAAATATATCTACCAAAAACCAATAAAATAGATTGGTTTTCAAACTATAGAGGAGAACAACTCATGTTTTCACATTTCACCATTAATGCACAGCGAGTTGCGCCTAGCATTGAAGAGAGCATGGTCTAGCCAAAACAACTTGGGGATGGCTTTGTTAGTTGCTAGGAGTATCCCATGCTTTTGCAGGCCTAGAACAACAAGAGTGACGACTTTGACATCTACAACATGGCTCTCCCATACGTAGTTGGAAGAATATGGTAGCAACATGGTCTTTTGGTCTTTGTAGAATTGTTTAACTCAACATGGGTTTCCATTCCTTGATTTGTCAGTTATCTTGTTTTTAGTTCTCTATATATTTGTAACTTCTCATTTGAGAAAGAAGATCTCAACTTGTATGGCGAAGCCCTGAAAGAATTTACCTTGAATCATAAGAAGCATTTTTACCTCCATTTGAGCTTGCACTTTTGGATATGTCTATGATTTTATCTTATGTTAAGTCATTTTTTTTCATGCTTTCATAAGTTTATTCCAACATATCTAGTATATTGTGAGTTCTTCTCTTACAGGTCAACAAGAAGTGTCCAGCTTAGAGTATAGGCGCATGTGAACAGGTTGTCCACAGTGTGTCTTAGAACACCTCTGGTAGTTCTTCCTCCCTGTATATCCATAGGATCCCCTATTGAAACACTGATGCAAGAAAGGTTCTCATTTGAATGAAGTGTATGCTTGCTTCTCTCTGGTGTAAAGTATATGTCAAAGCTGAGTAAACCAACCATTTTGGTGCATCACCACTTTAGTTTAGGTTCTGATTTCAGTATTTCTCTCCCTTTTCATCCCCCTCTATTGTTAGCAATAAGAAATCCAAGGCCTCAAGGTGCATCAAGGGGAGCTAGCCCCTAATCTAGAGATTCATCCCTCACGTTTGTAACCCACAGCGAGAGGAATGTCTCCATTGTGCCGCGTGGAGGAAGAGAGTTGAGTCTCCCTTCAGAGGGTGCAATCCACTGTGTCAATAGGAACATTATAGAAGAACTCTAGAGCTTTCAAGTGTTCTTTCAAGCTATGGGTTGTTTTTTGCAAGTAGAATAAGATTATTTGTATATAAAAGTAACTTTACAACGTAATTAGCTAGGTGAACACCCCTCCACTAGCGTTATCTATTTACTCTAATTTATCGATGTAAAGCCCAAAACAAGATGGGAGATAGAGGACATCCTTGTTTGACTCCAATATCGCTTCAAAATCACTCTGACATACATTCTAGAACGATCTAGAAGGATAAGGGGAGGCTAGTTGGCAAATGTCGGCAGAAGAAAAACAAGTGAGCTGACAAAGCAATAACTGGCGAAGGGAGAGGAGGTCCAAAAAATCTATAAATAGACCCCTCAACCTATCCTTTGACATAGTGTTTAGAGTACATGTTTGTAGATGCAAAGTCAAAGCTCAAGGTTGAGAAGCAAGCTAAGGCATGAGAGAGAAGAGATAAGCCTAGTTAGTAAAACTATTGTATAATTTTATATCATTGAAGTCATGGTGATCAACATAATGATATTCTTGATGATATATAAAATGAAAGGATGGTTATGGATTATGTCTAATTATGTGCAATTGTGTTTTGTTATGTGTTTTATGTATTTGTTGTTAGTTATGTTGATGATGTATGTTAGTTCCTATATAGTTTTTCTCATAATGGGGTGCTTGATGATCTCTCATTACACTTTGGGCGATTGCTTGAGTCTCGTACTCAATTGATATGCCAACGTGAGAGTGCCTACCTTGTTATGCATAACCAAGTCTACCCCAGAGTGTGAGGCTGACTAATAAATGCACACATACACAAAATTGCCATGCAAAGCATAGCAACTATTTAAACCCACTAAATCAAAATGCCATGCAATGCAAAACCAAAGATCAACACCAACTAGCAAGAAGGTTAAGAACCCAAAACAAAGGAGAGAACATAGGAGTCATTAATACACCAATTGAATAGAAGCGCATGAGCACCAACAAGACAACCATCACTCCCTTTCAAGATAGAGCGAGACGAAATTCCTTCAACATGATGCCATCATATAAGAACTCAATGAGGCCTGTTGGTCCCCAAAAGTGTCAGTCATTTTTGGAACAACATATGAGCTATTCTTGGACCTGCAGGGTCAAAATTCATCTCTTCCCCTTCTAAAAATTTATTTGGGGGCTTTCAAATTTCTCATTTTTTCAAAGCTTTTTCAGTAAACGAATTAGCAGGTTCAAAGGTTCAAGGTCTTCAACAAGGGCTATGCGCATATGTCAAAGGTTCAAAGTTCAACTGTTTAAAGGATCCACGACCCCGAGCACTTAATGAGTCTCAAAAGCTTGAACCATTGAACTGTTGAACCTTGAACCATTTTGGTTCATCGATTCAATGGGTTCAACGTTCAATCAGTTCAACAGGTTCATCGACCAATTGGTTCAACGCGCTTGGTGCAAAAGATCAAAAATACTTAGCCAAATAACGAAGAATGAACCGATTGAACCATTGAACCGTTGAACCAAAGTTGGTTCAATCGGTAGGTTTAAGGGGCTGCCCCAAAGCCAAAGGAACAAGTGCCCTTGCGGAGGGCGGTGAACCAAGGCCAAGAACCCTTGCGGAGGGCAGCGAGCAAAAACAGACAAAGTGAACTCCTTTGAAAAAATGAACCCGAAGAAAGCAAAGGAAAAGCTCGTGGAAAAGCGCCCGATGGATAAAGACAAAGTGCAGTAGAAGCTGCCACGTGTCCATTATAAAGCAGAGCAGAAGCCGCCACGTGTCATCTTTTGTAGGACTCTCAAAAGGTTTCTAAAGCTTCTGTAAGTTAAGCAGAATACGTCATGTGTTCTGTTATGACTCAGCGGAACATGACAAGTGTTTGCATCCGCGTTCCCCTTTTGAAGTTGCTTGAGCAAGATGTGTCGTGGATCCCATTTTTCGTAAGTTTCCAATGAGTTTCATAACAACGAAACTTGCCACTTGTCAAAGACGCAGAAAGGACCCCCCAAAGACTTAGACAAGAAGGGCTATGAAGGACAAAGAAGCAACATGGACGATTCCAAAGGCAAGTTCAATTAAAGCGATGGTTCAACCAGAGAGCAAAGAAGCGCTGAAGCAGTGAAGAGAGGAGCGAGACCAAAAGACCAGAAATATCTTCAAAAGAGTTATTTCTAGTAGGTGAAACAGTGGATCAAGTAGATTTCTGAGCGCACCAAATCAAGGACACAAGCATGTTTTTCTTCCATGAAGTAATGATGAATTGGACAACTGCGTAGACATCAGAGAAAGGCCCAGACAGTCCATACCAAGGAAGATACATTAGATGAATGGACACGCCATAGTTGAGGCAATGCGCCGTTCCTAGCATGGTCCCTCCAGACAGAACTGAAGGCGCATTGAAGACGTTGACTATAGCATGGGCCTTTTTCATGAAAACAAGCGCCCAAGTCTTTCTTGGAGCGCTATATATATTATAATCTCTCATTTGTTACAAGGGAGATCTTCCCCTTACTAGAAGCGAAACTCTGCCCAAATTGAAAGGCATTACTGAGACTTTGAACTCAGATTGTAGTTCATATTTTTTTGATTGAATGAGAAAGCAAGTTACTTGTAGACTTTGTGCTGTTATAGCTTGTGCTACTTTAGGAGATTGTTCGTATGTCTGTCTTCTGAAAGCATTCTTGTTTATTTGATTTAACAAGCAGAACTAGTGGAGGCGATAAGGAAGGTGTCCTGAAGCCAACTACTTTCAGACTTTGCGCTGTCATAGTTGTCTTCAGTGTGTGTTTTTCTTTTTCGTTTCTGTGTAAAGGACCTTGGGATGACTTTGTGCCCCCAGTGTTCTTCGTATCTCACTCTTTGGGTAGTTGAGGTGGAAACTTTGCGTTTTGTTTCATCTTGCTGTTACTGCGCCCTTTTGTTACTGGTTTCTTATCTTACCTGAAAGAACTCCTGCTGTTTCCTACAAAAACACTTTTGAAAGAAGAGAAGTGCCTTCAGTGTTTCCACTAGGATTTTCTCCTCTGTTTGTTAGCATCATCTCTGAAAGAAGAGAGATGGATGGTTTATCTCACCTTTGTGTCTTACTTTCAGCTTATTTATATAGTATATAGCCTCCACATATTTAATAGGGAACCTCCCCTTGATGAGAGGAGAGATTTGTCCCCTTGTGATGCAGTAAACCTGCACATCTGGACGACCAATCTCCCTATGCTGTGGTGATAGGAACTATTTTGAACGCCAGTTAGCTGGTCGACAAAATATTCACCCAACAAGGCCTATAAAATTCTCAACACCAAAGCAAGTAGCATTCCAAGACCTAATGGGATGAAAACCACAAGCACACCAGAGGCAATATTCTATTGTATTGTTCATACCATCCAATACAAGTTTTTTAAGAACAACCCGTTGTAAAACATGTGCCTCAAATTTTCAGCATTGGCAATATCCTTCAGATTACCCACACTTTCCAAAAAGGAAATAATTTTTTCAGAGGAAAACAAAAATTGGGATTCATTTGGAAATGAAAGATAATTCATAGTTTCTTTTTCTCCAAGATGTCAGACAAATCTTACACAGTAACCCTATTTAAACCGGACCCATAAGAAGTGGAAGGGTCGAGTTCCTTAACAATCGAACCTTAATTAAGCTTATCTACTATCTCATTCTATTTCCAACCCAAATCCCTCAAGTTTTCCTTAATTATAGAGATTTCGAGGAAATTTCACTAAACAACAAATACATAATTTACTTTAAAATTTGTTTCCTATAATTTTAAATTGTTTTCAAGATGAAATTCTTTGTTGCTGCGTCCACACCCAACTCCTCAAATTTTCAATATGAAGCAGCAACATAGTTCATTAGCGTTCCACATTTTGTTCCTTTGATTTATGCAATTGTCACCAAGAGGGGCTTTGATAAAAGCTAGCACACTTGAGGAAAATGGGTTGAAAGCCAAATATAGAGATCTATCATTCATAGGGCCCATGATATCATCCTCTCACAAATTTCTGCCCATTTTCCCCTTCTGCAAAGGCCTTTATTATTGACACTCATTGCCCTTCTCCTTCACAGTAAATCTCACCATAGTTAAAGGAGAATTTGTAGAGTAGTAATAGACAAAGCAGGGGGATAAAATGTAAAAATCAACATATTACAAAGAGTACCAGCCTTTTTCAATGTTTGTCATCGAATGTGTGAGAATCAAATTCTTCAACCATAAATGGGAAGCAAGGGGTGATAATGTGCCATACCTCGTCATGATTAATTTATCCCCAAGAAAAAACGTAGGAAAGATCCTTCAATCTCCAAGATGAAAGTGTTGTGTGATAATAAAAACTTTTATGGAAAATAAATTAATCATTTTTTTTTCCTTCTGGATTAAATTTGATAGACCGATCCAAACTTTAGGGTTGAAAGAGAATTATTTCTCCAATCTTTAGCATATTACAGCTAACATTTGCGAGAACGTCAACAAGCTTATTAATTTCTCTGAAGCATTGTTTGAATGAGACGGAGTCAAAATTATCAAAAAGCCTTTTTATCTCCTCAATAGGATTTTTATTTTCCTATTAGATTGGTTTGTCCTTATTTGCGATATTTACAATAATTTAAGTTGCCTTCAACCATTAAATGAGAGATATTGCAATCTAATGCCATTTTGAAATTGACAGGGAGGTTTATCTTTTGGGGGATATAACTTTTAATTTGTAAGTTCATTTGAACTTTCGTTTACGTCATAATAAAGGTTTCGAAAAATTTAATTCAATCATAACCAACTCTATTTAGTTAAGGACCTTTTTTAGAACTTTTTAGAAATGATACATGACAATCTAAAGGTCCAAAATATGATATATATTAAAAAAAATTTCAAGAATTTTTTGTTTTTATAAATAAAATATTTTAATAATTAGACATGACTTTAAGTTGAAAGTCGTATGTTATATTAATTGTAATATTTATAAGATATGTAGATATTTTTAGACCCATCTAAATTTACATGTAAAACTTACTAAAAATAACAATAAAAATTTTATTAAAAGAAAAAAATTACTATAAATAACAATTTTTAAAAATGATATGAGTTAATTAAGTTAATTCTAAATAGTTTTATTTGTTTGTTTGGATTTTTTAATTATACAAACTCTAATTTCGAATTAAACATTATTTAAAAACTCTTGTATAATTATTTATTCATTCAATGAAAATCAATAAAGGCAATTGCTTTTCATGCAATTTCTCAATTTTATGTCAATTGATATTTTGCTTAGAAACTATGTGTTTTCATCAAAAAAAACCTAAGATACAAACCCTCACCTTTGATATTTGTCGATGGCAGAGGGAATATTTACTGAAAATATTTTGATTATATCTTCCGAACTATTTTTGATAATGCCAACAGCTCCTGAGATTTCGGGGTTTCCTTTTGAGACACCATAAAAGTTTAATCTGAAATTGCTACCCCTCAGAACTTTCCATTTCATCTCTGCCCACTTGTCTTTTTTTATCTTGATTGCCCGTGCCTTGGTTCTTCATAAAAATGTGTCTTTCTGCTCCTATACTTCTAAGGATGGGGAACTCGGGCTTTGAAAACTTCAACACAAGACAAATCTAAGTTTAGAAAAAATATTTAAAATTATGTTGTTTTTTTTCTTTCCTCAAGCTCCAGCAAATCAAAGGAGCCATTTTCAACACTATGCCCACTCGGTTGCCACCCGTCTCCTCCCAGCCATTAAGCAAATCCAGCAAATCCTTAGGCAGACCCAATTCTAACCCGTTCTATTGCAAAACGACATCCAAACTTTCCGAGATAATGGACAATGCAACAACAAATGTTCTGGTGTTTGTGAGTGGGAACCACAGACAACATTTTTTTCAGAGTCCCATAGCCAATTCTCTGCAATCTGTCCAAAGTGTGATCTTTTTTATTCATGACAATCCACAGGAACTCATTTGCCTTAGGAAGGCCAACATGTTACCAAACCTTCCCGGGATGCCAAGGAGATTATTCCAAACCTTCAATTTCAGATGACCATCATTTTTATAGAGTATTCTCCAGAAGGGTGGCAGCCCCAATTCAAAATATCATCATCCACAGAATTACCAATCAGCTGATATTGGAGAAAGTAATGGAAACAAATAAGATATATAAGATTGAAGATGGATCCAGCAACTCTGGGATATTTACAGACTTAGTTTAAACGTTTGCATAGAAAATTATTCTCTCACCATAAAATCTTGTAAATTCATTTAAAATTGTTCTCCATAAAGAAACAATTAGAATAGTGTGTAGATGTAGTTTCTGAAGGCTTTAGCCATCGTAATTTCTTAATTCCCAGTTGTCATGTTAACTGGTAAATCAACAAAAGTATGACTAGTTTTTTGAAGTCTGCAGCATTCTTAAATCACAAGGCCAAAGAATACTCATGTTGAATGCAGCCTTGCACCTAATTTAATAGAAGTGCTGCCATATGCAATATTACCCTGAAAAACTTTCACATTTGATTGAAGTTATTAATATCTTAACAGATTCCATGCTATTCAATGGACAACTTTATGGTTTTATCAGAATCAATCTAAACTCTGTAGCACCGATTTTTGGAACAAGAATGATAGGAATGAATACGGCTTTCATTAGAATTTTTATCATGTTTGTGGAAAGTACAAGGAAAGATGTCTAGTGTTACATTTAAGGCTCGCACCTCAATGAATGGAAAAGGTGGCGGATTTCCACCCCCCAAATCAGATAGAAACAACAAATGCCTACTGTCACCTGCCATATTTTTTAGCTTTTAAGCATTCCCCTTCAATCACAGGTCTGGCTACATATACATATTAAATGTGGCTAACTCGCTGGCTTCTGCTTTTATTCAACTTGTATGCAAATTTGCTAAAATCCACTTGCAAAGTGCTTGCCTTTTTGAGATCCCTGCATTAAAGGAAATACAAATTAAAAAACTTCTCCATGAGACTATCTGCAACCATAAATTGTTTCATACACAACTGAATGTCAATTACCATCAAAACATTGTAAGAATGCATAGCTTATTGATTCAAAAAGCCAACTTCGCCAGTCATTCCTTACCCAGTTGATTTGGAAGTTACTGTAGACTTTGGAGGCGCACGTAGACCGCTAGCACGAGCATGGCTTGTGTTGTATCTAAAAGAAGAAATTGTGGAGGCAAATCTTTCGATTGACTGCTCTGCTATGTCAGAATATTGCTCAATATGTGAGAGGTTACATGCAAATTTTTCCTGTTGCGCACTATTACTGATTATATCACTTTTGAAAGTGGGAACATGCTTTCCTGTTTCATAAAAGAACTGTGCACAGTCAGGTTTATGAGAACATATTTATAAATGCATTTCATAATGCAGAGGCATTAATGTTTTCACATCAAGTATTCCCTAACATCAGTACTGTACCCAGAAATAGAATTTCTGATGAAAACTTTAACCACCAGAACCTTAGACTTTCTGCAATACGAAATCCAATATATATTGATCAAGTATAAAGAAAACAGAATAAGAATTGTCCCAAATAAAGCCATAAAAAATGCAAAACTTCTAGGATTAAACTAGGTTGGTATCACTAATAGCTTCTTGCAATCGAATGATCATTCATCCTTTAAACATTTTTTGTATCGTATTGACTGTTCACAGCATCCTATCAAAATTTACAGCAAAGCCTTTGTAGGTATGTGTACTATATAAAATTGCTAGAAGACCACATATGTACTCTGCATCAGTCTTATGGTCCTGCATGCTAAATAGCATCTTTGGTCATTTTGCAAATCAATATTGTGTTTGCATTCTGGACGAGAAAACTTCTGTTTTTTAAATCCAACTAATAGATGAATGCAAGGCATTAGTGATGTATGCCTGTCATGGACTACCTTCCCTGTACCTGCATACACACATGAAACAAGAAAGTTCTGCCAATAATTGTTAACGTGCAGTGAAATCCTTCAAGAACTATAAGATAGTGGCAGTTAACCATCCCACTAAACCCTCAGAGCGAGTAAAGGCCTATGAATATCACCAAACTTATTGCAGACATGTCACTGTAGGTAGCAATTGATGTGCATCACCATCATCATATTGAGAATTGGATTAAATTATTCATGGATCAAACAAAATCCTATACGCCCTAATTGGAGAGATTAACATGACTCCAAATAACTTAGTCGTCATTGCCACCAACAGGATTGCTAGCTAAAGAACTTAGTTGTCATTGCCACCAACCCTTATTGGACACATACCTAAGCATTTTTTCATAATGGACAACATCCCTTGTGGGATTGCTGGCTACCATCCTTGAGTCAATACCCAATCCAGTAGGGCAAACACTCTTAGCACATATGCTACGTTACCGGATACACCCCCCCACCTGGTCTGATATGGATATGATATGTATCTGATGCGGATACGGGCTGGATACGCAGGGGATACGGGCAGGGTACGTCCTGCCCCCTGCAGATATGCCCGGATATGTTTTGGGATGTATCCGCAGGGGGCAGGACGTATCCTGCCCATATCCCCTGCGTATCCAGCAGGATGTTTTTTTTTTTTTTTTCAATTTCGCTTAATAAAAAGTCAAACATGGACTTCAAAAAACAATATAAAAAAAAAAAAAAGTATGAAAACCTCTCTGCAATTTCAATGGCTGGCTGCGTTTTCAAAATGTGAGCCTCAGTTGATTCATCTGTATCTTCTTTATTAGGGCTGTATACAACAGCTAGGAAGGTTGCCAGAACAAGTCAGCAAGTCTTCCAGTTATTGGATCGTGTTTCAGCCTTGCCAAAATAAAGGAAATAAATGTTTGTAACATGATCAAGATGAGAGAGGTTGAAATCAATAATGTCTTTTTTTTTTCTTATTCTTTATGTCCCAAAAATATGGTTCTCCAGGACTCTTTTGTGCAGTACATATGGTAAGATCATTTGCACAGGTATAATACGAAAGCTCAACTCATGAATAAGCTCAAAGAAGAGAACAGGCCATAGTAGTAAGTTGATTTAACACCATATCATCTCATTGTAATCTTCACCAAACTGCAGACAGTGCATTTTCTCGTCTTTATTTTTGTCCATACATTGTAACATTTGCACTATGTACTTGTAATAAGACTAATCTAAGTTTGACAATTGATTATTATGATATTTGACAGTGAATTATTAGTATGGTTTGTGGTTATTTAACTTACTATGTTTCATCTATGCATATTATGTGGTTAATTTTGCTTATATGGCTATATATTTTATATTTTTAATTTTTTATATATATTTTTGTACAGCCGTATCCAAAACGTAGCCAAGCTCCCAAAATAAATCCCTGTATCCACGTATCCGATTCTCGGACCCGTATTCATATTCGTAACATAGCACGTATGCAGTGGAAAGACCTTTGTGCCTTTTATTGCTTGTGGGGCTAAGGTGATTCCTCTTGTGAATAGTTATCATCCTCGAGTCACCAGAATCCCCTATCATCTAACAATCAGTGTGCATATTCTACTAAAGAAAGCCTCCACAATCAAGATTTTAACTCCACCATCCTAATAAGCATGGATGTTCAACCCTTGAACCTTAGTGGCTCAAAATCAAAATCTTATCGTGATTCTTTCCACCACCACTCACAAGCTTTCAACTACGTTGCTGAAGTTTTACATCTGAAATGCCTTCAGACAGCTCACACTCTCTAGCTCTTTCTACGGTAGTATAGTACTGTTGGCCATTTTTTTGGCCTACATACCAAAATTTTGCCCAAGTGTGAGAGGGTGAACATTCAAGCAAGACTTCAGGTTTTACAAGAGGCACAGCTTATTTCACTTTATGAGTAATCAACATTTGAAACCCCTCAGCGGAAGTAATCCAAGTTGAAAAGCCCGAATTACTCTAAATAGTGCAAATCGGGTTTTGGGAAGTGCTTTGCTTGTGAAAGTTTTATCAATAGAAGTAAGAAGGTTTCACAAATCCGAATTATGTCATGTCCCCAATTTCTGCCCTTCCTTAGTGACAACATTTCTAGCAGGGTTGGTCTATTATCTGGTTCCCATAGGCCAGCAGAGCGTAGAGGGAACCAACACAAGGGCTTTGAGAGTCATGCATGAGCCTCCCAGGTAGTTGGAGTAGTAGACAACAGTTTCCTGCAATTTAGGAGGGATTCCTAATTTGTAGGGATTGACTAGGAGTGGTCTAGGAGGCATTTGGAGACCTCGGCGAAGTTTTGGAGACTTAGAGTGCATCTCCTATTTTTTAGGAGGAACTACCAGTTCGGTGATAGTTCTCTTAGAGGTGCACACAGTAGAAGAGAGTCATTGGGACTCAATTTTGGTTATTCAGTGTTGGGGACTTGGTGTTCTGGCAGTTATTGATTAGTTGGGAGACTTTCCTTGTTTTTAGGAGGCAGTTCCTACATTTATGGGGGTTATTCCTACTTTTTAGGAGGTATGATCGTGCCCAGGGTTGGGACTCCATGAGATTTCTCTTTGAGTTCAGTTTCAGAGGAATAGGGCTTGTTTCCTAGATTTTAGGAGCATCCCTAGATTTTAGAGATGAGACTGCCAGTGGATCCTTGATTTCCGACTTCAGTCACAGACAGGTGACAGGATGATTTGTTGGTTCGTGATGTCAGTTGGACATTTTGTGGCTACTTGGGTTATATTTTTAATATTTCCTAAGTTTCCGTCTTTTTATTAAATAAGGCTAAGTGGTTAGCCATTTTGGAGTAATAAGGGGTTTTTGGCCTCATCTGGATGCGCACCCTATGGTATGATAGCTCGTTGGAAAGGTCTCGAAATTCTCTAAATCTTTCTCTTTGGTCTCAGGGCAATTCAGTGAACGGATTTCTGTCTATGAGGAAAAAGGTCATTTTCTTGTAACATGACCACTTTAAAATAAGAAATTATAACACCTTCACTTCCCAACGCCACTTGGAGACACTTAGGGTTCGCTTTGCATTTGAGAAGGGTTATAAGGAGATGGAAGATTCATTGTTGGGGGATTTTTTTTGACATATTATATTTTTGGAGAAGTGCGTTTGGGCTCGGGAGGAGCTTTCTGCATTGGGACACCAAACCCCAATTGCTGGCCTGTTTGGGACGTAGCCCCCATACAGTGGACTTTACTCATTCAGATTCGTTGGGAGATTAATCAGTGTTTCTTTGAGAGGAGCTGGAAGTTTGACAGAATTCAATAGATATTAAGGAGCGATTTCAGATTGTGAGGGTTTCTTTTGTATGGCTGAACCTAACAGCTTGTGTAAACAGTACGACTGTACTTGACAGTCATTTCTTATCACAGCAGCGCATCAACAAAGGATTCTTTTAGCTGGCCGCCATTCTTCTTCTGGATTAGATTACCTTCAGCAATTTAGGTTGGCTGTTTGTCATTGTAATTTACCAGAATTATTGAGAATTCATCATTGGTTCCTTATTTGATTCAATATCTTAAATTCTGCCCTTTTGAAATTGGATCTGGCTGTACTTGGGTTTTAATTGCATAAGTTATTTTTGTTATTGCATTTCAATTATTTATCTGTTGCAAAATTCCTCAAAACACAAAAACAAAAGAAAACACAAACAAACCCTTTTGCAAATTTCCGTTTACTACGGAAAGAAAACATTCAGAAGCAGGAAATCATAATTTCAGAATATAATTACAGCAGATCTACAGAACTAAACAATGCATTTCGGATTTCTCAAGGTGAATGACTCATCTCTTTTTATAAGTAATAAGCAATGAAGAATCCGAAGTAGGTGCCCGTGAAGAATCCGAAGTTGCGGACATTGAGGAACAAGCAAATAGAATCGGACAAAAAGCTTGAAGAATTCCTTTGGAAAAGTTCAAGAGTCCAAGACAGAAAATCCAAAGGACATATACCCTTCGAGAAAAGGCTTGATTTTACATAGCTTCGGAAAATTTCAAAGGACCCCTTGCAAAATTTGGAAAAGGACAAAACAAAAATCCCAAAGGGCAGGATACCCTTCGGAAGGGTCATTTTCAAAAATCCCGAAGGGCACCTACCCTTCAGGAAGGTACACGTCAACTTCAGAAGAGTCACTTGCAAAAAACCCGAAGGGCACATGCCCTTCGGGAAGGACCATTTGGCAAGTTTAAAGGGACTAAGACAGGGAGCCCGAAAGGCTGTCTTTGGAAAGCAAGGAGACAAATCCCGTGGACTTTTTATCCACGGGAATTTAAAAAACAAAAAACCCGAAGAAATATAAACAAAGGAAACAAAATAAAGAAGGAAGGAATCCTTCGAACTTTTTGTCCAAAGGATTCCTTCAAAAAAGTCAATCAACAGAAAAGTCCGAGGGCAGGGAGAGTCCAAGATAATAAAGATCCGAAGGGAATGAACATTGGGCCAAAGGAATAAGTAAGAAGGGAAAGTCCGTGGAAAGACAAATATAGACAGAGGTCAAGAAGCAGAATTCTAAATTTAGCCAAGAGAAATCACGGGCAGTTGGGTTGAAAGAAACTCATGCACAAACAAAAGACAGAGTCAACGTGGAATTCCATGCAAAAAAAAACTAATTACGGTTGACTGGTCAAGGCTTCAGTTGACTAGTTGTTGAAGTCAAGTTTATCTCCAAGGTCAACTCAGCGTTTTAAATGTTCAAACTCGGCGTCCAACAGATCAAGTCAGAGTTCTCAAATTGGCATTGGCATTGGATTTCATACATGCTACTGTCATATCATACTTTCAAACGTTTTAGCAGCTCATGAAGAATGACAAATTTGGAAGTGGGCGTAGCATTATTGCATGATAGAGAGGTTTAGCAGCCCAAAATTAGCCACTGTCCACTTCAACACCAAGGATTCTTCATGCAAGACAAAAGACAAGAAAAAACAAATTTGGAAGACTCATGCAACGCAATTTGGACTTGGGCTAATGAAGAGTTAACTTCGTCTCCTATTTTCAACGCCAATTTCTTGGGTTTTGTAATTTTCTATATTAATGGCTTTTCAGCGTTAGATTTTTTATTCCTCTTTTGTCAAGAAAACTTTTGCCAAAGATTGTGTTGTAACCTTTTTCAGAATCAATAAGAGGACTGTTTTTTTCAATTTTCAGCAGCTAGTATAGTGTACTTTTGTTATTGATTTGCCTAAGTGATAGATTTTCCTTCTTCCTTGTGAAATCTGAATTCGTACCTAGTTACTAGCTAGTCATTTATGCAAGTCACGTTCTGTGTTTGAACATATTTTGCTGAATTTATAGTGGCTGTTTAGTGCCTTTCATCAGAGCTATTTTTCCATTTTTCTCAAACTTAGATCATTAGATTAAACCTTCTCGTGAAATACTTGTGTATTGATCAGTTGGAGTTGAAGTTCTGCCTCTTCTTTGTCTGAATCAGTGTTCTCAGAAGCTTGATTTGAGTGAATCAAGCAAATTAGGTGTATCACCATTTTAGCTAGGATTTTCTTTCAAGTTCTTTATTCCCTTTTCCCTAGGCAGTTTGTAGCATAGAAGTTGAGATCTTCATAGATACATCTTACAAAAACTAGCCTTCTCTGGAGATTCTTCTCATCATTGAGGCACCCACCCTCGTGAGAAGATCCCATTGTTTCAACTGGAACAAGTATTAGCCATTTCAACACGTCGTCAATCAGGGTGCAACTCCAGGTTGACAACAAGTACTTCATGGGTGTTCTTTACGGGAACAACCTCCTGCTCATACCTACCAGCAATCTCAATCGAAAACGATTCAGCCTCAACATTGCATGAATGTGAGGCATTTCTTCCCTATCATCATGTGGCACTTGTACATCTACACATTACCCTAAACCTCGTTGTCTGCTGCTGTGTTAGTATTAATCAGACATAGAGAATTTAAACTAGGCTGAAAATTTGAAGTAGACTGAAAACTACTTTCATTTTCATCTATAACAACATCCTTACTAATTGTCACCTTACCGGTAGAGAGATCAATCAGCCTATATGCCTTCAGAATGATCAGTCTAACCAGGAAACATCATTTTCTTGCACCGAGAATCTAACTTAGTTCCCTTTTCCCATGGGAAAATGACATAAGCTGTTGAAAGAAAAACTATGAAATGGCTTACCTTTGCTTTTTCCTGCATATCCATGCATCTTCAAATGTCATGCCTTGGAGTTCAAACAAAGGCTTTTGTTGAGTATATGAGCAGCGACTGCTTCCACCCAATAGTTATACAGAACTTCCTTTCCTTTTGTGTTTGTAATTGTCCCATCCCGTCTCTCCGCCACAAAAAATTGTTGAGGCATTTACAGTGTTAAGAATTGCCTATGTATCCCCTCCTATTTGAAAAAAAAACAGAACTTCTGAGATACGAATTCACTCCATTGTCAGCTCAGAAAGTCTTTATCCTCCTACTAGTTTCATTTTCAACAAAAACTTTATATTGTTTAAGGAAGCCAAAAGTGTCAGACTTGTTTTTGAGAATGATACTGACATTTCCCTACTATAATCATCAACAATAGAAAATGTGGCACGAGAAATAGGGCTTACCTTAGCAGGTTTGCAGATATCAACATGCACCAACTCCAAACAATGATTTGCTTGCCAAGCCTTCCCTTCTTCAAAAGGCTTTCATCATTGTTTCCCCACCAATCATGCTGCATAAACCTCTTTGTTTTCTTGTATGTGAGGTAATACTTCTACCATTCTATATTTCTCTAAAGTACAAAGATACTCTAAATTCAAATGACCATATTGTTGTGCCAAAGCATGCTACTGTTGACAAGAAGAACCAGGGCATGTGTTTGTGAAGGGTTAGCCTTATTACACCCCTTATCCTTCACATAACACAAATTTGCACATGATGTGACCTCTAGATGCGCTTGCCTAGCGATTTGGTTGATAAACAAAAGATTCTTATTCATGCCATGAATATACAAAACATTCTGAAATGTGATTTTCTTACCTCCATCGACTTTGATTTGAACATTTCCACCACCCTCTATATAATGTGCTTTTTCATCACTAAGAATCACATTTTTGTACCAAGTAGTATTTGCAACAAAGGATACAAGCCAATCCTTCCTAACAATCATGTTTACTGGGAAATGTTGACAATTTTGCCCCCTTAGGTCAAATTGTCACCCCTACTATTCAGAACTTTGCTATGGTGCCAAGTTTGTCTTGTGAATCAGTTTTGGGGTTCTTAAAGGTGCATTTATAGCCACCCAAGTGGCCATCTACAGCCAGGTGAAGTTTAGTCATTCAGAGGTTTCCAAGAAACTTTCTTGATTACAGCCAACACAAAGTGCAAATAGAGCCATGCAAATGATGACGAAAAGGTCTCCTATGGCCATGTAAATTTTGATGGACTCCTACAACCATCATATACATCATGTACAACCAAAAGCCAAGACATACAAGTTGTAAGTTCATTTATTTTGTCTTCCCAAGGATTTTTCTAGACTATAAGAGTGGACTATTTCTTCGGACATTTTGTCCGAGAGAAAGAGCTCTCAAAGGACTGTGTAAAAGTCCGAAAAAATGACTAACTAGTAGTTGTGCAAAGTTTATTTCCTTGGAACAATTTGTCTGAAGGAAATCAAGAGACAGGAATTTGCAGAAGGGTGTCAGACAATAAGTCCGAAAGAATTCAAGCACATTTTTTTGAAAGGCCATTTCACAACTGGAGGGATATTATCAAAGTTTGTTTCCTTCGGACTTTTGTCCAAAGGAAAAGGAAAAGCACAGTTGAAAAGCCCCGAAGGGCACCTACCCTTCAGGAAGGTCCAATTCAAAAGTCCCGAAGGGTATGTACCCTTCAGGTTGGTTCACTTTATGTTTCTAAGGACGTAGACAATTCATCCGAAGGATAGTTTTAGAAACCCCAAAGGCCACTTCAAAGAGAGAGGCTGGCAGTTTTCCCGAAGGGTATGTGCCCTTCGGGAAGGTCCTTCACAGAAAGTTCGAGGGGCTTTTCAATTCCTTTGGAAGGCTAAGTCCATTCCAAAAAAGGACAGTTCAAGGCAAAAAGGGTCTTCTACAGTTTTCTCGAAGGGCATCTGCCCTTCGGGAAGGTTCTTCAAAGAAGCCGAAGGGCAGGACCTTTCTGAGAACAACTTCAAAAACCCTGGGTGCCTTTCAAGAAGCCCGGGTGCCCTTCAACAAGCCCGAAGAATTATAAACAAAGGAAAGAAAATAAATTTGTCCGAAGGATTCCTTCAGAAAAGAAAAGTCAACAAGAAAAATCCGAAGGAAATGAAGAAATTAAAGGGACTCTAGACATTCTTTCTGAAGGAAATAAAACCAAGGAAGAATACACAGGAAAATCACAAATATTTGTCCAGATAGGCATGAACAGAAAAGCCGAGAACCAAGTCAAGCCCGGAAGAATAAACTCATGGATTTCATGCAAGGGAAAACACAAGGAAGATTCGTGGAAAAGACAAATACAGACGATGAACATGCCTAAATAGTCCAAGAATACAAGAGCATGCAACAACCATGAACAGGAATAGACACGTCTAGATTTGACCGTTCTAACACATCACTTTTAGTTCTTAAACAGAGGGTCGCTTTGCATGAGGACTCGAGTAGTGGAAAAGTGGAAAGCTTAAACAAAAGAAATTTCATGCACGGACTCTCATTTGTCTCAAAGCTTGAAACGTTCTAACAGTTCAAACGTAATTCTTAATTTGGCATTTGCATTGATTTCATGCAAATGGGAGACTTTCAAACGCTCCAGTAGTTCAAGTGGATTTCACTGCTCTTGTTTTGGAATTGACTAGTTTTCAAGTCAATACATCTATTCATAGATTTCATGCATCAAAAGCTTGTCTTCTTTTTCAACGCAAGGAATTTTCATGCAAGACAAAATAGACTTTTGTAAAGGCTGAGTTGGTTTGAGTTTACTCCCTCTCTATTTTCCAACGCCAATCTCTTGGCTTTTTGTAATTTTCTATATTAATGGCTCTTCAACGTTAGATAAGGGATCCCTCTTTTGGCAAGAAAATTTCTACCAAAGTTTGTGCTATAACCATTTTTAGAATCAATAAGAAGAGGACTATGTTTTTTCAATTTTCAGCAGCTGGTATAGAGTACTTTTGTTATAGATTTGCCTAAGTGAGATTTTTCTTCTTCCTTGTCAAATTTGGATTCGTACTTAGGTATTAGCTAGTCATTTATACAAGTCACGTTCTGTGTTTGAACGTATTTTGCTGAGTTTATAGTGGATATTAGTGGTTGTTTAGTACCTTTTCATCAAAGCTACTTCTACGTTTCCCTCAAGCTTAGATCATTAGACATAACCTTTTCTTGAAATACTTGTGTATTGATCAATTGGAGTTGAAGTTCTGCCTCTTCCTTGTCTGAATCAGTGTGTTTAAAAGCTCGATTTGAGTGGATCAAGCAAATTAAGTGTATCACTGCTTTGGCTAGGATTTCCTTTCAAATTCTTTCTTCCCTTTTCCCTAGAGAATTTCTAGCGTAGATGTTGAGATCCTCAATGATACATCTTACAAGAACCAACCTTCTCTGGAGGTTCTTCTCACCATTGAAGCACCCACCCTCGTGAGAAGATCCCATTATTTCAACTGGACAGAGGATTAACCATTTCAGCACGTCTTCGATTCAGGGTGCAACTCCAGGTTGACAATAGGAAACAACCAAGGTATTTTCATTTTTTTTCTTTTTTGGGATAATAGCCTAAGGATTTGTATTAGAATATTATAAAAGGAGTATTTGCATTAGATCCTTTCATGCCGTAGAGGGATCTGTAACCAACTTGTGCCATACTAAAGAATTCATAAGTGCTGAAGTCTATACAAAAAAACTCTATCTTTCAGTTGCCATTTCCATAACAAATGACCTATGACTTGAGCATAACAACAAACAATAATATCATTGTATAATTATAAGAAGATTTTGAACTATGACCAGCTAGACAAAGAAATACAAAACCTCCTAAAAACTTGAATACATATTAGTATTACGTATGTTCCTTCAAGTATCTAACAAAAAAACATTTAAAATAACTAGCTAGAAAGAGAAAAATTAGAGTTCCCATAGCGGAAGATTCAATTGCTATTAGATTTGAGTGGGCTTTTCTCTCGACTCAAAAGTCTCTTCCTAAATAGACTATTTTTTGTTGTTAGGTTGATGAGGCATTGGCCGCTTGTTCACGAGCCAATTTGGGTGTTTGGAACTTCCTATTAGACTCCCATGGCATGTGGAAAAAGGGGTTGTGCCACTCAGTTTCCCCATTTTTCTGCATGGGGATTGTCAAGTGTTTATTAGTTGGTGGAGGTGGAGGTACTCGAAATGATAGGTATCATAATTCCAAGTTCACTTAGGGTTTGAAATTCAATGTGTGGGCATGGGGGAAAAGGAGGCAGACTAGCTCAAAATGCCCATCCAAGGTTTGGGTTGGTAGAAAGCAAAAGAACACCACTAGATGGTGTTGAACGAACTTGTCTAGCTTTGGCATTGGAATCTTGAAGATGTTGCATTGAAGTGTTTACCTACTGCTCCTGATTTTCTCTTACTCGTCAATTTTGATTGGACTATCTTGTTTGGAGATCATTGGACCAATGCTTGCAGCTTGGAGTTGAGGATTCTTAACATAGGGTTGCATCCTAGCTTGCATCTTCCTCCTTTGATAATGTTTATGCACCTTTGGTTCAAAATGGTTGCAGGTGAATTTGCAAAAAATATGTTTGAATTTAAAGCTAAGCCTTAGGCCTTGGGCAACACCTAGGATGTGCCATGAACAATGTTGACTCTACTAGAAGTGGTATGATGGTGTGTTGCACAAATGAAGCTGATGAAATGACCACAAACATCACATTTCTGATATGGGCAGCCTCAAGTACTACTAAATTGTTTAAATTCTTCAAAATGAAATGAATGGAGCATTGAATAACCTAGCGTAGACCAATGATGAAATGCATTAAAATCCGATTCAAAACCTTCCTACAAAAGACATAAATCAATCATTATTCTATTCCACAAGTTCTTAGTTTGATAGATATGTGAAGGTATATGACACAAGAGATTGCACTTTGATCCGAATGGATTGGGAATCTAGTGGACAACACACGAAATTGCAAAACACACGAAATTGCAAAACCCTAATGTGTTATAGTCGGAAGAAATTTAATTACAACAATTATAGCATAAAAGATAGTTCCAGAATTGTGATAAAATGAAACATGAATGAATGGAAATAGAAATATACACAAAGAGAATAAATTTTGAATAAAATAATTTATTGTTTCATTTATATGGGCGTTGTGTATGTGTAATGTCCCCCTTTTTGGCATAGCTTGTTTTTGGAGACCTTAACTTGGTTGTTCCCACAAAGATAAGGGAAGGAAGAAAAGGGAACATGGAGGGGGGCTAATCTATGAACAAGAAAGGTAAAAAGTACTTAAATGTTCTAATTTTCAATTGAGTTTGCAAAAAGATACTTTTTATCTTATATTCACTTAAGTTGGGGTCATGGAAGTCTAAACCCTCAATAAAATGAGTTTTAAAAACATGAAGTGTTTATATTTGAAAAGATACAACCCTCCAACTTGGGAACTACACTTGAAGGAGTGGTATATAAAGGCAAGTAAGGATCATTTAAAGATTATGCATAATTGGCTATTGGAATTATTGATCAAATATGTTAAGCTTGGTTTCCACCTCTTGAGGACGAAAACCTTCAAGAAGTGTTTTAGGTTTAGGGACGAAAACCTTCATTCCTTCTATTTGGGCAACTCTATTCAAGAGTTGTAAGTGAGCTTCAAATTGCATGTGTTGATGCAAATGGATCTATGAAGGTGTTTTGAAACACCACCTACTTTTGGAAATTGGAGTTAACCTAGGGTTTGTGGAGGAAAATTCTGGAAACTAGGGTCTTCAAAATTTTAAGCAAGTTTTGGTGGCCTTCCCATGGAAAGAAAATTTTGATATTTTTATTTAATAGTCATTAATTTTATGGTCAATTTGAGCTCTTATTTGCATCATTATTCCAAGTATTGAGGAAGTTATGAATTTTTAAAGTTTCACCATGTTTGCAGGGAAAATTAATTATTGTGGGCAACAAATTATTTGGGAAATGCTGATTGCAGGTTTCTATCTTGGGTGATTTGTGTTGGAGGGGTTTGGTAGGGTTTTTAAGGTCATTCAATGCTCTAAAACATTCAAAAATTATTCCCACAATTTTGGCACTTGGGCGACTTGTTTGGCGAGCTTTTGGAGGTATTTCGATGAGAGAAAATCAAGAAATGACTTCTAGATTTATTTATTCTACTTTTTTGGGTGTAGCGAACCTCTTGAGTTTTTTGAGGCATTTAAAAGATGGAAAGTACAGCTGTACTTTCAAGGAAAACTCGGAATATTTTTGTGAGGTATTTTCAGCAATTTGCCATATTATTGGACTCCATAAAAGATACTCAATCTTCTAAATAATTTCAGCTTCTTGTGATTTATTTTGATGCTCTTTACATTGAATATCATAAATTTTTTCAGCTAGGGTTTGGCTGGTTATCGATTTCAGATGTCAGTTTGGTACTTGGTTTGGCTAAGGTTTGTTGAAAAACCCTCTTTTTTTGGTGCCATCCCAATTTGGGGACATTGCAGTGGTATCAAAACCATATCTTGGCCATTTGTGGGATTCAAAACATAAACAGGGAAGGATGAAGGGTAATACACAAGCCTAGGATCATGAGCACCAGTCTTTGATTCATTGGAATCTCATGGAGGATTACGATGAGTACTTGACTCTTGCACCTATATACCGCACTGGAAGGAGCTTCGAAGTTTGGCTAAGATTAAGGTATGGGAAGAGACACTATGGGTATATGGATATGCAGGGTGATTTGGGGAAGATAGTTCTTCCAACCTTTGATGGTGATCCAGTAAATTTAGTAAGAGTATGGGTTGATATGATGATAGAGTACCTTGACTTGAGGCCTAGAGGTCGAAAAGAGGCAATAATTTTTGTTATTCAACATTTGGATGGGGCTACCCATAAGTGGTGTTATCAAGAAAGAATGACACAAAAGCCTAGCTTGATGGAAACACATGAAGATTTGTTGAAAGAGATAATCGAGAAGTTTGAAGGGAAGGAGGAACTAATCAAGCCTATATCAACAAAGGCACACGATAAAATACTTCAATCAAAGGAAAGCCAACCATTGAAGCAAGTGGTAGAATTGTATTTCCAATTGTATAAGGGGCGGCCACTTCATGAACTTGTCAATGTTCGAAAATCAGTCAAACAAAGTCCCTCTATGAGGTACGAGCAACTGGGAATTAATTTGGAAAATTTGAATAGATCATTAGCCAAAGAAGCTGATTTTGATAGGCAGCCACCTAATGGAGAGACCATAATGATTGAGCATCAAAAAGAGGCCATTAATAAACCTAAGGAAACAAGCAATCAGCTAAAGTTGAGGGCAGAAAATTTAGAAGAGTCAAAGGCACAAGAAGAAAGCATGGGAGGGCAGCCGTCTTAGGAAAAACAAATTGAAAATGGAGGGCGAATGCATCAAAACAAAAGGGACAACCAACATGTGACAAAGGAAGAAGTGATCACCACCCTATCAAGCGTCAATAGACGCCACCTTTTCTGTGTTAGAAGAACCATTAATGGGAAAAGGGTTATCACATCAATGGACAATGGAGCCACTCATAATTTCATAAATGCCAAAATCATTGCAAGAGATAAGCTGCCCACTAAAGCAAATGAAGGGTTCAAGGTAACTATTGGGGATGGCTCCTCCATCTCTTGCATTTCCAACATTATGAGGTTAAAATTAACCTTGGGCGAATACGCATTTGAAGGAGAATTTAATGTGATTGACCATGATGAGTTAAATATAGTGCTTGGAGCCCAATGGTTCCAATCCCTTGGCAAATACACTCAAAACTTGCAAAAATCAGAACTGAAATTTATGGCAAACAACAAGGAAGTTTTTCTCCAGGGGTTAAGCAATGGAACACCTATGTTGGTGACTTCAAAAGGAATGGAACAAGCTTCTAATAAGGGGCAGATTATTTGGGCAGCAAAAGTGTTTATGCATGATAAAAAGTCTGATTTGAAACAACAATGGCACTGTTGACGCTGTGGATTGCACCCTCTGAAAAGATACTCAGCGCCCTTCCTCCACGCGGCACAATGGAGACATTCCTCTTGCTGTGGGTCACAAATTTGAGGAATGAATCTCTAGATTAGGGGCTAGCTTCCCTTGATGCACCTTGAGGCCCTGAATTTTTTACTGCTAACAATGGGGGGGTGAAAAGAAAGAGAGATATTGTAAAACAAAACCTAACTAAAGTGGTGATGCACCAAAATTGATTGGTCTACTCAGCT
The DNA here is from genome assembly GCA_037957365.1 of Torreya grandis. Lineage (NCBI taxonomy): Eukaryota > Viridiplantae > Streptophyta > Pinopsida > Cupressales > Taxaceae > Torreya > Torreya grandis. The sequence continues at coordinate 1,871,129 of JARHVA010003336.1, forward strand.
TTCACCTACACTTTACACCAAAAGAAGCAAACATACACTTCATTCGAATGAGAAACTGACTGCATCAATGCTTCAACAAGGGGTTTTATGGAGGTATAAGGAGGAAGAAACTATCAGAGGTGTTCTAAAAACACACTGTTGGACAATTGCTCACCTGCGCCTATACTTCAATTTCTACACTTCTTGTTGATCTGCAGAAAAGAATTTACAATACACTGATATGCTGGTATAAACTTATGAAAGCATTAAAAGAAAATGACTGAACATAAGACAAGACCATAGGCATATGCAAAAATGCAAGCTCAAATGGAGGTAAAACACTTCTTTTGATTAAAGGTAAATTTCTTCAGGGCTTCACCATACAATGTTGAGAGCAGCTTCTTCAAATGAGAAGTTACAATTATATAGAGGACTAGGAAAACAAGTCATTGACCAATCAAGGGAAAGAAACCCATGCTGCATTAATCAATCCTATGGCGACCACCAGCTCATGCTGCTGCCGTCTCTTCTTAAATGCATCTGCGAAAGCCATGTTGTAGGTGCTTAAGTCATTGCCCTTGTTGTCCGAGCCTGCAAGAGCATGGGTTACTTCTCCTAGCAACTGACAAGACCATCCCTCCTTATGTTGACTGGGCCATGCTCTCTTGAATGCTCACGCAACTAGCTACTTATTAATATCAAAACAAGGACACAGGGGCCGCTCCCTTCAATGTTCGCAACCGACCCTTTTAATGGTTTTTCGGTGGAGACTATTTCATCTGAAGGCATTTACTTATCCCGCTGATGACTCCTGTGCCACATGCCCTAGTTTGGTTCATCCCTGCACTTGACTTGCTACGCCACCTGGAGCGTTTTGAGCTTTTGTCTTATATGCACGTGGCCATGTCTTAGGTTATCCACTTTGCTTTTCTCTTTCCTTGCTATTTTTTTGTCCTTTTCCTGGCAATTCGGGCTCTTGAGGCTTACGAATTTTCTCCCAGGCTCCTTTCTTTGGCGGGTCGCTGAGTCTTCCCTCGAGCTTTCGGGCTTTTGAATTTCCTTCGAACAAAATGTCTAAAAGAATTCCTCTGGACATTTTGTTCGAAAGAATTGCTCTTTGACTTCTTTCCAACGGCTAACTTACAACCTTAAATTTGACATCCACGGGCATGTCACCCCCTTTGGCAATTCCTTCGGCTTTTTTGAAAATGAGTTTTTTCGAAAGGAAAGTGACCCTTCGAAAAAGTTGAAAAAGTCATGCTTGCCACCTAAGTTCCCTCTGCAAGGGTACCTACTCTTCAGGTTTTTTGTCTTCCGAATTCTTTCAGACATTCTTCAACTGTCGAAATTCCCCAGACAAAATATCCAAAAGAATTCTTCCGGACATTTTGTTTGAAAGAATTCTTCCTTGAGTCTTTATCTTTGGATTTCCTTCGAACAAAAAGTCCGAAGGAATTCTCCTTTGGCCCATCAACTTTTCCGAAGGCAAGTCTTCTTCAAGCTTTCTACTTTGACCCTTTGCTTTGACCATCTACCCTCCGCAAGGACACCTTGAGCCCAATGTTGCCCTTCGGGCTTTTGTAAAGGTCCATTTTTCTGATTCCCTACCTCCCGCAAGGGCTTCTTGGCCTCTGAGTCACCTTTCGAAATAATTGCAAATGTCCTTTTTGGCACCTAAGTGCTTGTGTGCAAAGGTACCTACCCTTTGGACCTTTTGTAAATGACCCCTAGCCCTTTGAACTTGGTATGTTTTGCCGATAAAAAGCCCTCTGAAGTAACTTACTTGCCCTGTTAAGCCCCCCGAGATCAAAATGAGTTTCAAGTCGACTCTTGCTTGTTGGACCCAAAGCACTTGGCAACCAAAAGAAGAAAACACTTGGTTTTTCATGGAAAAAGGCCTGTCAGAGAAAAGTCTACACAAGACAGCTACGAGATGAACCTACCAAACCCTGGATCGAAAGACCCTTGCAAGGAAAAGGAAAGAGGGGTGCCCAATTTTGGCCTGCAGGACCAAAATTGGTCAACAGGCACCTCAAAGATGTTCAAGCCATTCTAGACAAACATGAGAAAGTGTTCAAGGCCCCAAAAGAATTAAAAGCATGTGAAAAGGGAATAGAAAGGCAGCCACCTAAGGAAGAACAATCAGAAAATTGGGAGCAAAGACATAAGCATGTGAAGGAAAACCAAACTGAAATTGAGGGGCAATTATTGTTGTCAACCTGGAGTTGCACCTTGAATCAAAGACGTGCTAAAATGACTAATCCTCTCTCCAGTTGAAACAATGGGATCTTCTCACAAAAGTAAGTGCCTCAATGGTGAGAAGAAACTCCAAAGAAGGTTGGTTCCTGTAAGATGTATCAATAAAGATCTCAACTTCTATGCTACAAACTGTCTGAGAAAAAGAGAAAAAAGAACTTGCAAGGAAATCCTAGCTAAAATGATGATACACCTAATTTGCTTGATCCACTCAAATCGAGCTTTTAAGAACATTGATTCAAACAAGGAAGAGACAAAACCTCAACTCCAATTGATCAATACACATAAGTATTTCATGAAAAGATTTAATCTAATGATCTAAGCTTGAGGGAAATGGAAAAATAGGTTTGATGAAAGGCACTAAACAACCACTAATATCCACTATAAACTCAGCAAAAGGCGTTCAAACACAAAACGTGACCTGCATAAATGACCAGCTAGTAACTAGGTATGAATCCAGATTTGACAAGGAAGAAGAAAAATCTTTCACTTAGGCAAATCTATAAAGTACACTATACCAACTATTGAAAATTGAAAAAACTCAGTCATCTTCTTATTGATTCTGAAAAAGGTTACTGTACAAACTTTGGCAAAAGTTTTCTTGCCAAAAGAGGGATCATTTTTACAAGGCTAGAAAGCCATTAATATAAAAAATTTACAAAAGCTAAGAGGTGGCGTTTGAAAATAGAGAGGGAGTAAACTCAAACCAACTCAGTCTTTACAAAAGTCTATTTTGTCTTACATGAAAATTCCTTGCGTTGAAAAGCATGGTAGCTAATTTGGGGAAGTCAAACTCTTATCATACAAAAATGCTACGCCCACTTCCAAATATGGACTTCCTCTTGAGCTGTTTGATCGTTTGAAAGCATGAGATAAACAAGAGCATGCATGAAATCCACGCCATGCTAAAATTAGAACTCCAATTGAAATGTTGGAAGCTGAGTTGGAACGTTTGAAAGCATGAGTTGATCCGGAGATGAGCTTGAGATGAGCTGGGCTTTAACCAAATGTGAAAGTTTATGTTGAATATAACACTTGGTTAGCCACTTTATTTGATAAGCAAATTGCCCTTTCTTGATCACTCAATATCGAGGAATTTAATGATGTTTGGTATCTTTTACCACTGTATCGAATGCCCTGATCAATAGTGAATGGCATTGAACAATCGGGGTTTAACTTCGTGACCTGCAACCATTCAACAATACTAGAAGTGTCCAAAAGAGGTAGAATATATGGCTGGAGTAGATCCACATTGAACACTAGATGTAACTCAAGATAGGGTGGCAAGACTAGCTCAAAGGCATTTGATCTGCACCACAAGGCCTACAACACCGATGAGGTGGACAATGCCACGCTTGGCAGCAAGTTGCAGATTGTAGAATGCACAAAAGCAATGTAAACAATAGATAACCAAACACATATTTGAATGCAGAAGTCCGATATACAAAATAATGCAACTTCTTTTCAATATGCAACATAAGGAAAAGCACAAATGTGTACAAGATTTAGTAAGACTAGGAATTCGAGTTCCTGTGATGAAACAGTGAATGCTTCCTTGTTGATTTTCCTATGCTGAATGAAATAATGCAAAAATACAGATGTGTGTGGAAGGTAGATACACAAAGCATGCTAACAATATCCTATGTAGTCTATGTGTGAACTTTCTTGTGTTTTGTCCCTTATGGGTCAGACAGTTACAATATATACGACATTACAAGAAACAATAACATCTGACAACACTTACAAGGGTGGTGGTTCATCTTGTGGCCAAGTGATGGTTGAGCTTCCTACATGTCTGTGGTTGGACTTCCAGCTGTGTGGTTCCACTTATAGATTCCCTAACGTGTTGTAGATTTGGAGGATGCTAGTTGGCATGCCACATGGCAAAAGGAACCTAACATGTGGACGTTGAGTGTGTGTGTGCTTGCACGCGCAAGGGACCTATGTGGCACTGCGTTACCCTGTAAAGATACCACGAGGCAAGTCATTTGCTATGTGCATGTCACGAGTGGATGTGTTGTGTGTGGAGTTAGTTGTGCTTGTGCAATATTGGGATTATGTGAGGCAAGTGGTCAAGTGATGTGGAAACTCGAAGAGGTATCCCAAAGCTACGTGTGTGCCATGAGATACTGCGTACGAAGAACCAAAGGTCCAAGTGATAAGTGTACATACATGTGCTGAAACTGCACATGGATCATTTTCCCTTTCTTGAGAAGCAATGGTACCTGTAGTGTCTTCGGTCAGCTTTGGAAACTAAACTTGAAGTTGGTGAAGGTTGAACCACTTAGCCTAATCAGCATAGTGCCCTGTCTTGACCACTTTGAACAACTAATGCATGTCTAGGCAAGTGTGTGTTGTCATTTCAATAATCTAATCCTTCTTTGTAGGTGCAAACGTTCAAAATCTAGATTTGAAGGATGTTTTACTATTGTTGGTGTTGGCCATTTTTTTGGCCCACATACCAGTTTTTGCCTAAGTGTGAGAAGATAGACTTTCAAGCAGGAAATGGCAAGTCTTTAGAAGACTTTGGACTTTCGATAGCCCATGACGTAAATGGTTTTATAAGTTGCAGAGTTACAAAGCTCCGAAGTAGTAACAAGATGTTAAAGACTTGAAATGGTCTTGAACAGAAGGCTTCAGGGTATCTCAGTGGAAAGTCTTCGAGTTTTCCGAAGGAGACAACTTCGGGTTTCCTAGGCAACACAACTTATTTCACTTCATGAGTAATCAGTAATGATAAGTCCGAAGTAAGTAATGGGGCTTGGAAAGCCCGATTTGGTCTGGGCAATGTATTTCGGGTTCTCCAAGGAGCACTACTTAATTACTTCATAAGTTGTGAGCAGTCAGAAACCCGAAATAAGTAATGAGACATCAAAAACTTGATTTGGTCTTAGAAGTGCTTCTCGGGTTCTCAAAAAGACAAGTCTTCTCCAAGCATAACTCTAAACAAAAGTGGTCCTCTTCAAAAAACCCGAAGGACCTTTTGCACATTTCCGAAGGGTCAGTACCTTTCTCGGAAGGGCACTCACAATACCAAAAGCACTTTTCAAGAAAATCCGAAGGTACCAGTTCATAAGGCCAAAGGGCCTTTTCTCGACTAAAAGGGACAATCAAGAAATCCAAAGGGCTTTACATAAATTTCGAAGGAGTCAAATGCAATAAATTCGAAGGGTGCCAACAAGCAGTCAGGGCAAAGAACTAAAGAGACCCGAGCAATGGAAAGTTCCGAAAGGAAAATTATAGAAAATAGTCTGAGGCAAAATAGACCAAGGAAAGTAGAAAGCCCCAGGAACATCAAGGTCAATGGTCAGCGAATCCAAAGGGCCAATCAGTCAAGGACAAGTGGCACAAGCGCATCCAACAAGCTCAGCAGATCAATGGACAACAAGGACTTCTCCTTTCGACTCCGACATCCAAAGTGGTCAAATAAAGATTGGACGCGTCCAGGTGGAGCAACGAACATGCAAGGACCGATTGGGATAGTCCAAGTTGCAATAAAGAACATGCCAAGCTTTAATGCAAAGATCAAAACACTCAGACTTGGCAGAGACATGCAGCTACCACTGGTATTGCTCGCTCAGTTCTGAAGAGGAAGACTTGAATGCACGAAGGGCTCTAGGAGATTTTACGGTGATCTTGGCTAGTCCATTTCATGGTCAAAGCAGTCCCAACAACAGTGGCTCCAGTCATCAATGACTTCTCCCATTTTTCCATTCTCTCACGCAAGTCCCTCGTCTCTCTTGTCCCCTTCTATATATACGGGCTTTCAAGCCATTGCAATGGTTCCCAGTTTTTTAGATTTTGTTTTATCTTTTTGGGAGATGGACATTCTTTGAGATATTGCAAAATATGCTCAGCTTGATTAGGCTCGACCCTATCAAGCACTTGTAAGAACTACCTCTTGATGCAATAAAAGGACTTTCTTGGCCTATCTCTTGCCTTGGATTCATGTCTGTTGAGTTGTGCACTATGGTAATGTGTGAAAGAGAATCTTCCTCGTTCATGGTCCTCCTTTTTGGCCTTTTTTAGGTTGTTTTCAAGGCTGTTCGCGGGTCTAGTTTAGTGTTCTTTCTGCCATTGATTGAGCTTTCAGTGAGTTGTAGAACTCCACTTTGTTTCAATTCATTGCTTCCGGAACCTTCTCCGTCAAATACTAATGCAACCAGCTCGATCTTGAAGTTGTGCAATTCGGTATTGTCCTCTACAGAATCAATGTGGGTTCAAGCTGGTGAGATTTTCCCATTTAGCTTTGGTGCATCCCCTGGTTAGCTTCCTTAGGAGCCCTTATCCCCTTTCCAACCCTTTTCCTTGTGAATCATTAGTTTAGCATTAGTTTAGGTGAGCATCAAAGAGGAACTAACCTACTCCAGAGGTTCAACCTTGCTACAGGATACCCACAACCTGAGGTTGTTCCCACGCTTGTAGCTAGGAGTGAGAGAGCTTGAAAAACTCTCCCACAAAGGGTGCAATTCTAGCCTACAACAATTGGCTCAAGCAAAGGTGGGAAGTATGGCTTAAGAAGTTCCACATTGAAGATTGGATACAAACCCAAGTACTATGGCATGTCAAGAACAAAAGCATTCTCTCTATTTGCACATAAGATGGTGCATGGACCATGGCGCACATGCTTGATCTTGCAGTGCCGACCCTTGAAGTGGTCCTTCTGAAAATCCAACTAGGCCTTATTACCCACCTTGAACTCATGAGATGTGTGGTGTGCATCATGGTGCTCTTTATACTTCAGTTGTTGGCGCAAAGAATTTTCTAAACTTGTTGATGAGTGTTCTAAATGTGTTTGATAAAATTTGTGCCTTGTCCACTACCCTTTCCTATACGTGTGAACCCATGCCTAATGATGCACGATAGGATATGTCTATGGGTGTCATTGGTTGAAATCCAAGACATGTTTGGAATGGGCTATGCCCCATAGATTTGTAGAAAGTTTTGTTTTAGGTGTTGGTTAAATATTTTGTCGATCAACGTACTCATAAACATAATAGGTCTGATCAGCCAAAGTAGGAAGATTAGTCGTCCAAACGTGTAGGTTTACCACATCAGAAGGGGACTGATCTCTCCTCTCATCAAGGGGAGGTTCTTTATAGATAAGCTATACATATTTATATATATATTAATAGAAAATAATACTCAAGGGTAGGACAAACCATCCATCTCTCTTTTTTCAGAGATGATGCGTGCGGATCAAAAGAAAAACTCAAGGGAAATGACAGACAGGACTCCTCTTCTTTCAGAAGTACTATTTAGCAAACCACAAGAATACTCCTGGTAGTAACAGCAAAATGTAACAAAGGATGTAATAACCAGCAAATTGAGATGCAGCACAAAGTCTCCACCTGAATTGCTCAAGAGTAAGATACGAAGGACAATGAGGGCACAAAGTCCTCCCAAAGTCTTTTACACAAATAAAAAGAAAACACACTAAAGGCAATTATGGGGGCACAAAGTCTCTCCACAGTTGACTCTTCAGGACACCTTTTTGACTGTTGTCACTAATTCTGCTTGTTGAATTAAAAGAACAGAAGATATATTGAAGAAAAAGACATAAGAACAATTTCCTCAACAACAAAGATATTACAGCACAAAGTCTGAAAAACCATTTGCTTTCTTATTCTTTTTAACAAAATATGATAAACAAACTGAGCTCAAAGTCTCAGAAGTGCCTTTCAATTTGGGCAGAGTTTCATTCTCCTTGTCAAAAAAGAGATCCTTATACAATAGAAGAGAGTTCCTTATATAGCCATTTCAAGAAGGACTCAGGAACAGTAATACATCATGTTGCGTTGGAATCTGTTAAGAAGACAGGCTGGAACTTAGGGGCGTTTTACCCATTTGATTTTATCAATGCAGGGAAACAAGTCGCGCTTATTGAAAGTTTGCAACTTTCAATGTCCACCTGGCGATCTGATCTTATCTTCATCGTTCCTCCTTTTCTGGTTAATTGAATCAGGTCCTAGATTCAGTTTGTTGTTCTGTTCCTTCCTCGCATTCTGCTGGTCTTGGCCTTGAAATCTGTGAATGTATTCTGGTCTGTATGTCAAAGGATCAATGGCTAATTCACTGTGTTGAATTTGACGTTTTTGGGCGCATCATTCCTTTGTCCTCTTTCGGCTTTTTGTTTGGCACTTTTCCAGATTGAACTTGCCCTTTCGGTCCTTAAGAAATGACCCATTTTGAGTCGGGAAGAGCCCCCCGCAAGGGTATCTACCCTTCGAGCAGTCTTTGAATGGCCTTCGGGCTTTTTCGAGCGTCCCTCCGGCTTCAAGAAGTGTCTTCGAATTGGCAGCCGAGAGTCTCCCGCAAAGGGCACCTGCCCTTCAGGGTCCTTTGGGAAGCTCTTTGAACTTTGGCGATGAACCAACTGTTGAACTGTTCCATTGAACCACGGCTTTGAACCATTCTGTTGAACCAAGGATTTGAACCTCTTGTTGAACTTGCCTTTGAACCATGTGTTTGAACTAACCGTTGAACCAAGTTTTGGTTCAACAGTTCAAACAAAGCCTTGAACTGATTGACAAATTGTTTGATTGAACCAAAGGATGAACCAAAATGTTGAATCGAGACATTGAACCATTCCTTTGATTGAACCCGCCGTTGAACCGAAAGCATTGAACCGATTGAACCTGGAATTTGTTGAACTTGTAGAAATGAGCCTGTTTGTAGAGTCCGTAGAAACCAAGTTCGTAGTTTTCTCTAACCTTGAAAGAGTCCGTAGATTTCAATCTGTAGAAGCCCATTGAACTTGACCTGCTGAGTCCATAGATTTCTGAAAAGCTTGAAAAATGAGGAATTTGAATGCCCAAGACAAATTTTGAAAAGGGAAGAGACAATTTTGGTCTATAAGACCAAAATAGTTCAAATGTTGTTCCAAAAATGAGTGATATTTTTGGGGGACAACATTAAGCATGCTAAATGTATAGAAAATCATCATCCCAAGTGTGTGGATGTGCACTATTGTGCATGCAAAGCAAATGAACAAGTGTGTGGTTGACAACTTCCATTTGTCCATCTATCTAGGGATGAAATGTCATAGATTGGTCAAATTGTGTATCCATCATATCTCACAAAGCTTGTTAGAAATGGTTGACAAACCATGGATCGCAATCAAACACAATGGATGTAGGTAAACTATAATGCACCCAAACATGGTTGAAGAAAGGAGTTGTTTCCTGCACGTTGATACCCTTCTTGTAAGTAACCACGATGGCCATCTTAGAGAACCTATCCACTATGACAAACACAATCATATTCTAATGTTTTGTCACAAGTAGTCCAGTGGCCTGAATGGAACCAACAAAGGTGTGTAAAGTCTTAGCTTCTAAGTTGTGGGCTTGGCAATGAAACAAGAATGCAACACTTGATGTGGCTCTCAACATCTATGTGCATGTACAACCAATAGAAGTGTTGTTGTAATGTTTCTAGTGTCTTGATAACATTGAAGTGTCATGTTGTCATGGTGTAGTGTGCCTCTTAGATGAGTCTTTGGCGAGTTGCACCATCAGGAACACAAAGATGTCCAAGTTTGGAAAGAAGCTTGTTGGACATGTAGAACTGTCGAACGTATTCACCCTGTACATGGGTGATATAGGTGTCTATGAAGGCCTTGTCTATTGAGTGGAGAGTTACCCAATCTAAGAAGTCGTGACCATGCATGTCCAACAATGTGATGAGTGTGTGTACCAGCGATCACTAAGGCAATCTGCAGCCTTATTCTTCTTTCCATTCTTGTGCCTTACCAACAAATGGAATTGCTACATGTAGGTCATCCACTTCATGTGGTGCGCATTATCCAACTTACCTTGCATATGCAAGAACTAAAATGGCTTATGATCAAAATGGATGATTGTCTCCTTACCCAAAAGATCTTGTTAGCAAATATGAATGCTGAAAGAATGAAGAGAAATGGAAGGCATACAACACACTTACACACTTGTGTGTGTCCATATTTTTTAAGCACAAAAGAAGTTACAGTAGTTGGGAAGGTTGATAACCAACCATTAATTAATGCTTAAATAACAACTAATTAATAACTTTAACACCGTCCCTCAATGACTAAACTTGAGACTACTCTAAGTCTGTACCAAAATTTTACAAACAAAGTGGGACCAAAGAGTCTAGTCCTTACATTTACAAGTTGCTCTTTAGATATCAACATGAAATCTGCAGTCCTCTAATATTTTGTTGCTATCCAATGTAGGAACTTTGGTGTTGACAAAATCCTAAAAAGATAGCCAACAACAAAACAAAGAATGTATGTCCATGTTGTGTTAGTATTGCGTCAAGTGCTTAGTCAAATTCCTTGGTGTGAATCTCCAAGGAGAGGACAATATCAGTCATGACCAAAACAAGTGTTTCACAAAGGTGTTGCTTGAGCTCCTTAAAAGCATGTTGTCATGCAAGTGTCCATCAAAATGTTGTTTTAACGCGCATGATTTGACTGAAAGAAAATGCTATGTACAAGAAACCAAGAACAAACCTATGGCAGAAGTTAGTAAGTCCAAGAAAACTCATCAATTTAGTGACATTATGCAAAGTTGTCCAATCTTGGATTACCTTGATCTTCTTTGGATCTACATGGATGCATGTGTAGTCAATGATGTAGCCCATGTATTGCAACTGCACAGTGCCAAATGTACACTTTGCTAAGTTGGCTTACAACTTGCATTGGCACGGAGTGTCTAAGACATGTGAGATGTGTTCTACATGCACTTCCAAAGTCTTTTTGAATATGAGAATGTCATCCAAGTAGGCAATGACAAAGGAGTTACCCTGAGTAGATCATCCATCAAGAACATGAATGTTGTTAGTGCATTGGTAAACTGAAAGGCAAAACCAACCATTCATACAATCCTTCCCATGTTTTGAATGTTGTCTTCCAAACATCCTCATGACAGATTGGTACTTGATGATATAGTGATTTCAGGTCGATCTTGGTGAAGTATTGTGCAACTCAAAGCTAGTCCAGTAGGTCTTCAATGAGCAGAATTGGGTACCGATTCTTCATTATTATATTATTAAGCAAGCAAGAGTCAATGCACAGACACAAAATACCAGCTTTCTTTGGCACAAGGACTATTGAACTTCCACGAGGAAAAGAGATAGACTTGATTTTGCCTCGATCAAGTATCTCCTAGGTTTGGTGCCAAACTTCATCATTCTCCTAAATGAACTTGTGGTCAAATGGACAATTTGGAAGAGGAAATGCAGGAACCAAATCAATGTGATGCTTTACCATGCAATGTGTTGGCAAACCCTTTGGCTCTTCATAAACATCTCCATATTGTTGCAGTATCTAAACGAGTTGTTGCTATTGCAGTGGTGTTTGCATGGTTTAGTGAAACATCCCAAAATGGGATAAAACACTGAAATCTGGAAATTCAGCAAACCCTAGGTAGAATATATAGTTTTCCTGATTTTTACAGCAAACCCTAATTATCCAAAACCCTAACAAAAGCTGTAATAAATTATTCCCAAACCATAGCAACAATTTCAAAATTATTCATGGGAGATAAGGGCATCAAATGGACATACCAATCTCAAAACCCTAGGTGCCAAAGTGCTGGAAAAATAACAGAATTTTATAGAAGCTTTTCCACCATGAAACCCCAATATTTTATGTTCAAACAATTACCACAATTTGCAGAATATTATAGCTGATATAAATACTTTTTTTTCCAGAATAATTGAAGCAACAAATTATTGGAAAAATACCAATAAAATAGTGGAAATATTAGGCAATATTCAGATCTAATTTCTAGGCCAAATTAGCCGTAGAAATGGGTTAAAACCATCCCAAAAAGGTCGCCCAATGGTAGAATAATCCATCAAATAAAATACACCAAACACAACCTTGATTAAGGGTTCTTCAATGTCCCAATTGTAGAGCAGCCCAAAGATCGGGGTCTTCAACTTAGAGCAACCTGCTGCCCTAAAAAAGTTTTCAAATCCTATCACGAAGTGTCCAAACCCCAGTTGCCACACTAGGATGCAAGTCGTCACACTTCTCAAGATGTATTTCTTAATTTTCTGAATGTTTGAGCTCAATTACAACCTTAAGATGAAGTTGCCCTAGATGAGAAACGAGGGTTTGCGTCCCCACTCTTTTTTGGCTTGAAGTTTTTCGTCTCCAAGTCAATAGCTTAAGCTTTGCATGCTTAAAACTTCAATTTTAAAATATATTTTCATGATACTTTCAAATGAGCCCTCCTTTGCTTTTATAATCCTCACCCAAGGGGTACGCCCAAAATGGAGGGAAATACCTTTGTTTCTTCTTTTTTCAAATTATAAAAAGAACGCCTCTTATAACCCACTTAAGTGGACTGGGCGCCCATGAGCCTCAAAGGGCCCCAATTTAAGTGAATTTATAACAATAAATTGCTTTTACAAGTGCTAAGAAAACCAAATTTTTCCTTTCTTTTTCCTTTTTTCCCTTAGCCCTTGGGAAAGTAAATAAGGCAAAAGGTCTCCAATAGTGTCATGATTAAAAGGTGGACATGATAGTGCATTGCCAATGCGTGCTTGCTCTCTTGCGTAGATGCTTCTAGGCAAACCATGAGTAACACAAACTTCTGCACGTGCGACATGAGCTTGTGGCATTGTTGAGCAAAGACCAAAGTGAATTTGCTTGTTGGAGTTGACTTCAAAAGACTGAAGAACCTATCTTTAACAAGTACAGTCCACCATTGCAGCTTGGCTTGATATGTAGCATCACAATCATAAAAATATAGCCTTCCCAACCAAATGTCACAAACCTCAACCAACATGACATCACTAGTAACTTTGTACTCGATGGGCTTGACTTTGTACTGGAAAATGCATAGTTGCCAAACCTATATATCCTTCCACTGCTAAAGCTAACCCACAAAGTATGGTTTAAGATGCGTGGCAGTGGTAAGGCCAAGGTGTGGGGTTGTACCTTGCATAATGGTGTTCTTTTGGCTTCCATTGTCAATGATGATGTGGACAAGCTAACCCTTCCCCCAAAACTTGGTGTTTTTGGAACACTTTTGTTCCTATGAAGTGTCAATGGTAGCAGTGTTGGTGCTCAGACAAGTGGCGTATGGAATGGTGTCACTCGTTTGCAATGGCCCTGATATAGGCTGTACAATCAACGATTGTTATGAATGGCAATCAAATTCGTTGTGTAAGCTTGTGCAATGACAATGGCTCCATTTGTCACCTTGGTTCTTCTTGCCTTTGTCTAGTGCAAAAGACATTGAAGACTTTTGTTGTTGTGCAACCATCTTATGTTGCTCCCCCTTGCACAGCATGTTCTGCTTATGTGCAACAAGGTTTAATGGTGAGTTATGTGTGGGCTGATTCTCGTGCGCAGTGTTGGATGGATAAGAGAAGTTTTACTTCATCTTTGTCTTGGCTTCAAGTTTGGCAATGTTGCGGTATGCTTGCCTCAATGTAACAAAAGTCGAGAACTCCATCTTTGTACAAATAGAAGGTGAGAGATTGCTTATGTAGTTCAACACGTTTTGTTTCTCCAAATTCTTGCACAAACATGCAATGTAATCATGAAATTCGTAGGTGTTCTCTTCAATGAATTATTCCTTACGCTAGCGCAACTACTATAACTTGATGGATTCATCATCATAGTGCTTGAAGGGGTAATACACATCCTTCAAAGCATCGACAAAAGACTTCCAAGACTCATTGGTCTTGCAATCTTGTTCAAATTACGCATTGAATGTTTCTCACCAGTGTGACACTGAAATGGACATCTTCAACACGCGAAGGTGATCTTCTTGACAACAACAAAATGACTAAGTATGCCTCAAGTTGCTGATTCTAAGTATCCATTGTTGAGGTGTTGATTTTGCCTTTGGACACTACAATGTCTAGATTGACTTGCACTTCGAAAGGGGTTTTCCTGCTAAAACGACAAGTTGTGCAGACCGTGCAAAAGAAAGATTGGATTGTGGCCCAAACTACATCATGAGTTCCTAAAATTGGCCAAACACTTTGTTGTGTTGTTCCTCTAGCCGTTTCCCCCCCACACCAAATGAGTTTTTGGATACCTGGGGATGCCTCCGTGTTTCTTTTGCCATCATTCACCTTGCTCTTCCTACATCATTCTCTCAAATACACTAAAAATTAACAAACTGGTAATCCTTCTTTCTCTTGTTGTGCTTGCATGTTTATAGGCATATGAGAGCTCTTGCTCTGATACTAATAACCTGCACCAAAGCATGCTAAAAATATCATATCTAGTATGTGTGTGATCTCTCTCGTCTTTGATCCCTTATGGGTTGGATGGTTACAATATATACATTATTATAAGAAGATGATATAGTTGATAGCAGTTACAGAAAGCCGGTGGTTCATTTTCTAGCTATTGTAGCGTAGAATTGTATCCTTTGTGGGAGAGTTTCTCGGGCTCTCTCACTTCCAGCTACAAGCATGGGAACAACCTTAGGTTGTAGGTATCTTGTAGCGAGGTTGAACCTCTAGGCTTTTTAATGAGGCTAGTTCCTCAGATGCTTCACTTTGGCTTATTTTCCACACTAGAATCTACTGCTGACCAAGGAAAAGGGAGAGAAAGATAACATAAAAAGGAAAATTGAGCTAAGGGAGGTGATGCACCAAAATTATGGGTTAATCTACCCTACTCGACTCTTAGAACACTAATGAAACAAGCAAAAAATAGATTCAAGCCCCCAAATATTTGCCATACATCAATGTTTCATGAGGAGGTTCACCAAACGATTTAAGCTGAGGGAAATGAAGGGGTAGGTCTAGAGTAAGACACTAACCAGTCACAGTATCCACATACGGGCTTCAATTGAGAAATGTAGAACACTAAACATGACATGCATAACAAGATGAGCTAGTAACTAGGTGAGACCATAATTTGACAAGGGAAAAAACTCTACCACATGCACAGATTTGACATGCACACACTATACCGAAACAATGGAGTCTAAAACACAGTCTTTTATTCATATCAAGAGGTTACAAGCTCTGTCTTGGCAGAATTTGGTCATGCCCAAGGGAGGGAGTATAGAGAATACAAAGAGCAATCCCCCCACCTTTTTGCCTCGAGAGCCTCTATTTATATGGCTAAGAGAAAGAGAAATCCCATAATTGCGTGAGAGAAAGGAGAAGAGAAGTCGTCGATGACTGTCGATTGTACTCAAACTCCCTTTGCATTAAAAGCATGCAATTGCCTTGACCGTGAGATGTACCGTCGAAAATCGCCACCCATCTCCTCGAGCTCCTTATGCATTCAATTCTTAGATTTGAAACTAAGCGAGCCATACTAGTGGTAGCTGCATGTCTCTGCCAAGTGTAAGTGATTTGACCTTGACATCTAAGACTTGACATGTTCTTCACTGCACAGTTGGTCCATGCATGTTCACGTTCCACCTAGACGCGTCTAATCCCTGTTTGACCACTTTGCATGTTCTGGAAGTGAGTTGTATGCACTTGTGTCACTTGTCCTTGATTGATTGCCCCCTTGGATTTGTTGACCATTGACCTTAATGTTCCACGGCTGTTTGCTTTCCGCAAACTATTTTCCATAATTTTCCTTTCGGAACTATAGATTTTACTCATTCCTGCTTATGCCAGTGAGCTACCAAATCAAAGCATGACTGCACAAGGTGATCAGGCAGCTCAATTCTCAAATTTTGAGATGTCAACACAACTTGGGATAAACAGTAGGTAGGCTCAATCTGATTCCACTCTTTTGAATTGTTGACCATTTTGATCCTACAGGCCAAAAATCGGTCTCTTTCTTCCCCTGTTGTTCTAAGCCATCAATCTTGAATGTATTACCCTTACTGCAATTGTCATTTTTCCCTTTGTCGAAGCCCTATTCTACGAAAGAGTCAAGAGGTCTGAGACCTGCAAGTTTTTAGTTTGATATAAGGCTTATTTTGTTGTGGGCAGCTAGTTTTCACAAGCCTTTCGGCAAAGGAATGGGCCAACTTCAAAGAGATAGAAGTCTCTTACAAAGCTCCGAGGACAAAGACCCTTGCAGAGGGTAGTCGGGTTACCAACTGGACCGTTCCAATAGGATGTGGATGGCAATTTTGGGCCCAAGGTACCTTTGCGGAGGGCAGAGTTTTCCTTCGGAAAAGTGAGCAAGGCAATGATTTCCTTCGGACAAAATGTCCGAAGGAAATCCACGGCAAAAGGCAAAGATTTCCTTCGCACGCAAAAGGCAAAGGTCCTTCCATGGCAAAAGGCAAGGGACAAAGGCAAATTCCCTTTGACAAAAAGCCCGAAGGAATTCCTTCGGACTTTTTGTCCAAAGAAAAAAAGACCCGAAAGAAAGAAAGGGCCAAGCCATGAAGAAAGATTTCCTTCAAAATTTGTCCAAAGGAATTCAGAAGACCAAGGCAGCCCGAAGGAACCCGAAGGGCAAGTGCCCTTGCGGGGGACTCTTGACTGCCAAAGAGGAGACCTTTTCCAAGCTCCGAAGAAACACCTTCCCTTCGGTCCCTTCGGGAAGGAAGAAATTGCAAAAGGTCGAAGGTTCAATTGCGGAAAGCCGAAGAAATTGCTAAAGGAGTGACGGGCCTGAAGACGTCAAATTCAGCATAGCGAACTAGCTGTTGGAGTTCAAACGTCCGGTGACGGGTGCGCGAACGTCAAATTTGCGATGATGAAATAGCCGTTTGGTTTTCGAATAGCGACGGGCCCGCGGACGTCAATTTTTGACGGGATGCGTCAACCGTTGAGGAGAAACCAAAAGACTAATGCCTCCACGATAAGCGGCCGAAGGCTCATGGCGCAAACCCAAGTAAACTCAGCGACCCGCTGAGAAAGGAGCCCGAGGAGCCAGCAAAAGACGAGAAGATAGCCCGAGAGCTCAAATCGCCAAAAAGAGACAAAAAATAGCAAGGAAAAGGGGAATAAAACAAAGAATCCAGAACACGGCCACGCACACATACGACAACATTTGGAATGTTCTAAAAGACGCACCCAACCAAGCACAGACATGAATTAAGCAGTCCAAGTGGCAAAAGAAAGTATCGGCAGGAGAAGTTATTGTTGCGGGTGAAACGATTTCCACCAAGTGGTTATCAAAGAGCGCAAGCATTCAATGGACCAAACAACCCATGCTTTTGAAGAGTCATTTAATATGATTTAAATGCCAAAGTCAAGGCTTGTGATTGCCCCATCATGGTTCCTTCATTGGACTTCCACTTTCTAATGTATTCAACCCAGCATGGGCCACTTGTTGAAAGAGACGCCATAGTCTTCTTTTTCATGCTATATATTGTAACCTCTCAAATGGAGAAAGATATCTCTCATTTTGTAAGGCGAAGCCCTGCCAAATTTCACCTTTGATCAATAAGAATGTTTTTTACCTCTATCTGACTGGCTATGCTTTTGAGTGTGTCTATATATCAATTTTGTGTTCAGTGATTTTAGCTTGATGCTTCCACAAATTGACACCAACACACCTAGTGTAGCCAAAGCCATTTCTACTGGTTAATTAGAAGTGCTTCACCTGGAGCGCAGAGACAGAAGAGTAGCTATCAGATAGTGTGTTTTCTACATTGCCTGTGGTAAGTTCCGTTTCCTGTGTGTCTTCATTAATCCTCCCTTTTAAAGCTCCCTACAGTCTGGTCTTTTGCCAGATAAAGTGTATGTCCGCCCCCTTTCTAGTTTGAAGTGTGAATAGCTGAGTAGATCAACATCATTTGGCGCATCACCACTTAGAGTAGCTTTTAGTTCTGGTTATTCCTTCTCCCTTTCCTCTACCCCAGTATTAGCAGTAGTAGCAAAAGACAACATAGATGCATCAAAGGGAGCTAGCTCTTGTCTAGAGATTCTCCCCTCAGTTTTGCCAGACCCATAGCAAGAGGGGAGTCTCCATTGTGCCACGTGGAAGAGAGAAACCCAGCCTTCTTTCAAGGGTGCAATCCACAATGTCAACATGGATCACTTGGAAGGAGAGTTCTATGCAGTCAACTATGTGGGGAGCACAAGTAGTCAAAATGTTGGTGTTGCACCCAACACCAGGTCCAAAATGAGAGCCATTGAGGAAGCTCAAACAGCCACTCAAGCACCTACAACGTCTCCTTCACCCAATCAAGTAGGAAGTGTACCTGAAACAACCCCAAGACCACAAGCAAATCAAAAGTTTCCCAATTACAAGCCAACGGTTGCAACTTTAGCTCCTCAGGTTATGAATGTTCCCAAGGAGAACTTTAAAGGGGGCAATCCTTCAATCAATATAGTGGACCAAATGAAGAAGCTGCACATGAACGTCTCATTGTGGGATTCTTTAGCACTGCCAGGACAAAAAGATATACTCCAAAAGGAATTGCACGGGCTAGGTGAGCAAACTGTCCCAACAAGAAATGATAATGCGCTGGTAGTAAATGGGGTTCCTCCCATGGCTGGTCAAGCAAAGAAAGATGAGAAGGTCCCTCCCTTCTATTTGTCCCTGATTATTGGTGATTTCTTGGTCCATTATTGCATCACTGATAATGGAACAAGCACCTCAGTTATGCCCAAATGCAAAGTTGATAAGCTAGGCCTCAAGTATGAGCAAATGATCAAAGGAGTCCTATAGTTGGATGGATCACCAGGTAAGACCTTGGGAGTGGCAAGAGGCTTGAATGTGACTCTCCATTCCTGTCTAACCTTCTCAATTCCCCATGATGTGGTAGTGGCAGATGTTCCTCCTTACTTCGCTCTTTGCTTGTCAAGGGATTTCACATCCAAGATAAGTGGATACTTGGCAGCCAACTGGTCTTACATAGTTTTCAAGACAAAGTATGGAATTAAAGTGAAGATTGAGTTAGAGCCCATCCACAAGGATCACTTGGAGCCATACTCGCCCAAAGCAACGAATGTCAACTACGCAATCATTGATAAAGTAGAGCTCCAGGGGGATAAATCTCCATCATTTTTCTTTGTAGGAGTTGCTGACTTGCTCCTAGATGAATGGAGAAATGACAACTTTGAGCATGATCCTTATAAGTTCATTGAAAAAGCTAGTATTGGAGTCTACTACATGCATGCGAAAGATGCTTTCATGCCGAAATTGATGAAGACAGACCAAGAGGACTGTGGTTTGTGGTAGCTATTCTTTGATGCATCTAGAAGCAAGTTGGGCGCTGGTGGTGGGGAAATGTTGGTTTCACCTACAAAGGATAAATATTTATCAACTTTCAGGGTTCAGTTCTCCTACACCTGCAGCATCGCAAAGTATGAGGCCGTTGTTCATGGCTTGGAATGGGCAAGGAAAAGAGGAATGAAAGAATTGAAGGTGTTTGGAGATAGTGAATTGATTGTGAACCAAGTGAGAGGTCAAAGCTTAACCAAGAACTCTTTACTCAAGTCTTACAAGCACAGAGTGTGGGACCTTGTAGAGAACTTCGTTGCTTTCAACATCACTTCTATTCCAAGAGAGGAGAACAAGCATGCGAATAGACTAGCAGCAGTTGGTGCTCAATTTGACATCCCAAAGGGGATGAGACAAAACAAGAATCAACATCATTTAAAGATGATTGTGAGACCCTCCATACCAGACAATGTCACCAATTGGCAAGTGTTTGAAAGTGACCAACAAATAGCACTTTTCTTGCAAGAAGAAGTTGAGTTTGCTTTCAAAAATCAGTGCAAGCTACAATAGCAGTATAATGGGCATATTGTTCAACTAAAGACCAACAGGCTTCCCAAAGGTTTGGTAACTCTTGAGAGCATTTTCAACGAAGATGACCAACTCAAGAAAGACAAAGCAAGCATGTCAACCAAGAAGGAAAATTATTAAAGCGTAGAGATTTACAAGGATAAGTTGCTTGCACTTGGGAAGGTGTGTACCAATGAGGAAAAGCATGCTTTCATTATGTTATGTCAAGAGTTTGTTGATGTCTTCGCTTGGGAGTATGGTGATTTGAAGAGCTTTGATCCAAGCTTGGCCCAACACACCATTGAGCTAGAGGAAGGTGCCAAACCCATCAGGCAAAAGCAAAGGCCAATCAATCCAAAGATCGAGCCTCTCATGAGGAAGGAACTCACCAAACTGATCGAGTCCAAGATCATTTTCCCTATCAAACACTCTTCTTGGTTGGCCAATTTGGACCCTGTTAGGAAGAAGAATGGAGAAGTCAGATTGTGTGCGGATTTCAAAGACCTGAATAGAGTCTCACTGAGAGATCACTATCCCCTTCCAAGTATGGAGCAAATTCTTTAGATGGTGATAGGCAGTGAAAGGTTCTCTCTCCTAAATGGCTACTCCGGATACAATCAAATCCTGGTACAAGAATGTGACCAATACAAGACAGCGTTCACCACCAAGTGGGGAACATACACCTACAAGAAGATGCCATTCGGATTGTCAAATGCTGGAGCTATCTTTCAACATGCTATGGACATGGCTTTCCAAGGTTTGATAAATGACATTGTGCTGGTTTATCTTGATCATGTGACAGTCTTCTCCAAGGAGGCAAGTGAACACTTGAAGCACCTGAAGCAAATCTTTGAAAGGTGTGGCAAATCTCTCTCAATCCAAAGAAATGTGTGTTTGTCGTCCACGAAGGCAAGCTCTTGGGCCATGTCGTTTTGAAGGAAGCCCTGTCCATTCATCCAAAGCGGGTGAACGCCATCTTAGCATTGTCTTTGCCTAAGCACAAGAAGAGCCTGCAAAGTTTCGTTGGTAAGATAAATTTCATTAAGAGATTCACTCTTAACTTCGCTGAGCTTGTCAAGCCACTAACTTCCATGCTAAGGAAGGGTGACACATTCATGTGGACAACAAGAAAAAGAGAAAGCTTTGAAGGCATCAAGCAAGCTATCGCCCACACTCCTACCCTGGCTAGTCCAAACTTCTCCAAGGACTTCAATCTCTACACCTTTGGAAATGAAGAGGTAATCTCTATTATGCTCACTCAAGTAAATGGTGAGAATTTAGAACAGGCTCTTGCTTTTTTCAGCCAAGGTTTAGAAGGCTATGAGGTTAGATACATGTATGTTGAAAAGCAGGTGCTTGCAGTCATACGAAGTCTGAAGAAGTTCAAACATATGTTGTCTAGAAGCAAAATTCACATCATGGTGCCACATCCTAGTGTAAAAGACTTCTTGCTAAACCAAGATTTGAATGAGAAAACCGCAGATTGGATCACCAAAGTAATGGAGTATGATGTAAAAATCAAGACCACCAAGCTGGTAAGAGGAAGAGGGTTGTGTGAACACCTCACTATAGACTTGAAAGAGCCAAAAGAAGACGTTTTGGTACTCCATGATGAACCTACAGTAGTTGTACCTACAGTCATGAAGAGCTGGGCACAAGACATGGTTCATTTCTTTCAACCTGGTGAATGTCCACAAGGTCTTGATAGGTCCAAGAGGAGGTTTTTTAGACTCGAATCTCTTCCTTATGTCTTAGTTCATGGAATGTTGTTCAAAAAAGACTTTTCAAGGGTGCTCTTGAGATGCATTGATTCAAACCAAGTTGACAAAGTATTGTCTGAGTTCCATGATGGGCCAGTTGGTGGCCACTTTGCTCCCAAGGCCACAACTGCAAGGATTATGAAGGCTAG
This sequence comes from Torreya grandis, assembly GCA_037957365.1. Classification (NCBI taxonomy): domain Eukaryota; kingdom Viridiplantae; phylum Streptophyta; class Pinopsida; order Cupressales; family Taxaceae; genus Torreya; species Torreya grandis. The sequence goes on from JARHVA010003336.1 coordinate 1,892,890, forward strand.
TTTTGGCCCAGTTTGTTTAAAGACACTCATGCTTAGGTGAGGAAATGCCAAAAATGTGCCTTCTTTGATGGAAAACAACAGTTGGCTGCCATGCCTCTTCATCATATTCAAGTGGAACAGCCATTCATGCAATGGGGGTTGGACTTCATAGGACTAATAAATCCTCCTAGTGCTGGCCACAAGTGGGTTTTGACTGCCACGGATTATTTCACAAAGTGGGTAGAGGCCGTAGCTTTGAAAGAGGCCAATGAGAGTGTAGTCCTAGACTTCTATGAAGGCATAGTGACAAGATTTGGGGTCTCAGCGACAATCATTTCAGACAATGCATTGGTTTTTTTGGGAACAAAAACAAGTGAGTGGGCATTGAAGTATGGCATATATCTTAGCACTTCTTCCAACTACTATCCACAAGGAAATGGGTTGGCTGAGTCCACAAACAAGAATTTGATTAGGATCATAAAGAAGACAATGGAGGAAAATCAAAGGACTTGGCATGCCAAGTTGAAGACAACGCTTTAGGCAGATAGGATCACTCCAAAAAAGGCAATCGAGAATTCACCACACTTGTATATGGAAGGGAAGCTAGACTTCCTATTTCACTTGAGTCACCAGCGTTGGATCTTGCCCATCAGCTGCAATTGATGGAGAGTGACAGCCTGCGAGTCAAGTATTGTGAACTAATGGAGCTTCAAGAAGCGAGAGACCAAGCCATGGATGCCATGACCAGCCGCCAATAGCAAATAAAGAAGCATTTTAACAAAAGGTTTACACCAAGGGGCTTCTCAGAAGGTGACATTGTCTTAAAGTGGAGTGAGGACCGAGCCAAGCTTGGAAGGCACACAAAGTTTGACGCTTTGTGGAGTGGCCCATATGTCATCACCCAATGCAAGCAACACAATGCTTTCCAACTCTCCATGTTGGATGGTGAAAAGCTACATATCCCAGTCAATGGGATATACCTTAAGCATTGTTACTAAGTTTTTTTTGTCATCTACATAGTTTTCCTTGTTTTTCCTCGCATTCTCTAAGTGTTGTTATGCATGTGTGTAGTGTTTTTAGTCTTTGTGTGTGTTTTCCTTGTTGTTTGGGGTAAAATCTGTGTTGGTTCATAGGTCTTTACAAAGTTGTTGACTTCTCCATGATGCATCCTGACTCCATGCCTAATGGACTTTGTGGCTACCAGTCCTCCCAAACATAGCAGGCATGCTTCCCCTATGAGTCGCCAATTGTGTTGACCAATTTTTGGTCCTACAAGCCAAAATTGGGCACCCCCTCCTTTTTCTTTGCAAAAGTCATCCAATCCATGTTTTGGCTAAATCATCCCTTTGTTGCCTTGTGCAAAAAATGTTCTCTGCGAAACGTTTCCCTCATTTTGGTTTGCCAAGTGCAAATCGGGTTTGTGCAAGTGCATTACTTATCTACTTTTATAAGTAGAAGCGATTGAAGAACCTGAAATGGTCTAAAGCAGTTCGCAAAAGTCAATAGATTTCTTTCAGAGGGCATTTTGACGGCTTGAAGGACATTTGCAAAAGGTCCGAAGGGTAAGTGTCTTTCTGGAGGGCACTTGGAAAAAAAAGAGGACTTCTTCACTTTTTCGAATGACATTTGCAAAAAGTCCGAAGGGTATGTGCCCTTACAGAGGGCACCTTGAGAAAGTGAATAACAAAGACAAAAGGTCCGAGGGGCACGTGCCCTTCAAGAAAAGAAGCAATCAAAGAAGGCCCGATAAGTCAAAGAGCAAGCAAAGAAACGGCCAAGGCAAAAGAGAAGTCGAAGGAAAGAGACAAAACACGAGCATAGACAAAGCGAAAAAGACAAAACAAGGAACAGTTCTAGCTGCTAACAAAGACAAAGGACAGAATCAATGAGCACTCAGACCAAGACAAGTGGCATAGACGACTCAGCATGGAGAATTAATATATTTAGTGAAATATATCTACCAAAAACCAATAAAATAGATTGGTTTTCGAACTATAGAGAAGAGCAGCCCGTGTTTTCACGCTTCACCATTAATGCACAGCGAGTTGCGCCTAGCATTGAAAAGAGCATGGTCCAACCACAACTTAGGAATGGCTTTGTTAGTTGCTAGGAATATCCCATGCTTTTACAGGCCCAGGACAGCAAGGGCGGTGATTTGGACATCTACAGCATGGCTCTCATATGCAGTTAGAAGAATACGACAGCAGCATGGTCTTTTGGTCTCTGCAAAAATGTTTAACTCAGCGTGGGTTTTCATTCCTTGATTTGTCAGATATCTTGTTTCCAGTTCTCTATATATTTGTAACTTCTCTTTGAGAAAAAATATCTCAACTTGTATGACGAATCCCTAAAGGAATTTACCTTGAATCAAAAGAAGCATTTTTACCTTCATTTGAGCTTGTACTTTTGCATGTCTATGGTTTTTTCTTGTGTTAAGTCATTTTCTTTTCATGCTTTCATGAGTTTATTCCAACATATCTGGTGTATTGTGAGTTCTTCTCTTGCAAGTCAACAAGATGTGTCCAGCTCAGAGTATAGGCGTATGTGAACACGCTGTCCATAGTGTGTCTTAGAACACCTCTAGTAGTTCTTCCTCTCTATATCTCCATAGGATCCCCTATTGAAACACTGAGGCAAGAAATGTTCTCATTTGAATGAAATGTATGCTTGCTTTTCTCTGGTGTAAAGTGTATGTCAAAGCTAAATAGACCAACCATTTTGGTGCATCACCGCTTTAGTTTAGATTCCGATTTCAGTATTTTTCTCCGTTTTCATCCCCCCCCACATTGTTAGCAGTAAGAAATCCAAGGCCTCAAGGTGCATCAAGGGGAACTAGCCCCTAATCTAAAAATTCATCCCTCATATTTGCAACCCACAACAAGAGGAATGTCTCCATTGTGCCACGTGAAAAAAGAGAGCTGAACCTCCCTTCAGAGTGTGCAATTCACTGCATCAACAAATAGTTTTTGTGCTATTGTCTGAGCATTTTCCCATGCCCAGATGCTCTTGTCTAGACTATTCCATCAACATTTGTTCTTAAATACAACTCACTCTCATGTCCTTGTCTAGACTGTTATATTAGCATTTGTTCTTAAATACAACTCACTCTCATGGCCTTGTCTAGACTGTTATATTAGCATTTGTTCTTAAATACAACTCTCACTCTCATGCCCTTTCTATATTGTTCTATCAACATTTGTGCTCAAATACAACTCTCACTCTCTCCTCATGCCAAACCCCTAGGCTCTTTCACGCCTCATCTATGCCTCCTAAGATATCACTTGAACTTGACCTCAACCTTCAACGTCAACCCCAAAGACCCACCTCTGTGGGCTCCGATACCATAAAGGAAGAATCAAACAGAACATTAGAAAATAGAGAGTGGGGTGAGCAATGCTATTACATTTAAAGTGTTCATCTACTGATTGTGAAATTGTCAACCACCTTCTAACCTAAGTCACAAGGCTCAAGTTCAACAAGGATAAAATTCGGTTCAAGTTTGTCATGAGATAAAGTTCAAAAACAAAATTCACCATTAAGTTTGAACCATAGGAAAACATAAAAACATATTAAAGTAAGTCAAAGTAGAATATTAAAGACACTTTTTGAAAAACTAAATGTCTCATAATCTAAAAAATACAATACTAAATTCTTAGACTCCATACAAACTTTACCCTATAGCCTTAAAGGCTACACATTACAACAAAAAGTTATATATCCTCAACAACCAATACAGCGATAGCTTTATAAGCTACTTGCTACATCAAAAAGTTTCATATCGTCAAGAGCACTTGGCTCATCCACATCATCATTATCACTAGATTCATTACAAAGGAAGTCCTCTACATCCTCCTAAATCTATTGCAACAAGTCGATGTTGTGAAAATGAAGATTATTTTGTCATTTTGTTCATGCACATCTACAAATTGTTACAAACATAAACAAGATCTCTTAACTTTTCAGACAGAAACCTATTTCTTTTCTTAGATGGAATGTAATCAAGCCAACCCCAATTCCTTTCACATGATGATGCACTTGCTCTTTGACTCAAAATTCAAATAGCCAAGTGTTGTAGTTCATTTGCACTTGATCCATAAAATCTACACTTTTGCATCCTTCAAGATGTAGCATATCATAATATTAAAAATAAAATAAAAATAAATTAATTTTTTGTAAAGATTATAAAAAACTAAAAAAATTAAAAACAAAATAAAATAAATAAAAACAAAGTAAAAATTAAATTAAAAAATTGCTAAACAAATAAAAAATAAATTAAAATAGAAGTAAAAATAAATTAAAATAGAAGTAAAAATAAATTAAAAAAATAATAGAAGATTATAAAAAAAATATTAAAATAAAATCATTTTTTGAAAAATAAATAAATGAAATAAATATAAAATTAAAATAGTTATATTGTATATAATAAATAACCAAATTAAAATTAAAATAATTATACATAAAACTAAAATAAGTAAAAAACAAAATCAAAATAAATAAAAAACTAAACTAAAATTAAAATAATTATAAATAAGTTAAAATAAAAAAAAATAAAAGGAAAACAAAATCAGAAAATAAAAATAAAATCAAAAGTTTAAAACATAAACAACAAATTAAAAATAAATAGAAAAAAAACTCAAAACAAAGTTTATTAAAACAACCAAAAAAAAATCCCTGTAGGTTGTTGTCGTGCACTCCCCATCCTAACCAAGGCCCAGGCACTAGCAGCTATGTCCCAGCACCAGCAGCCACATCCGAGGCAGCAGTAACCACGGCACCAGCAACGACGTCCTTGGCAGCAGCAGCGACTTCCGTTTCCAAAACAGCAGCCCACAATTGTCACGAACTCAACTCCTCCACAGGCTCACAACACACTAAAGCAAGGGATGGCACTCACACTGCACTCAACAGTCGCCTCCTCCACGACGTGATGGTCCTGCTGGACACCACTCCAAATGCCAAAAACCTTACAAAATGTCCTCCACAGTCGAACTCGTCAGTGGCCGTGATTTTCCCTGCCCACGGTGTTTCTCTGTACCAAATACGACGAATTTGACCTAATTTTTGGATTTTAGCAATTCAATCAACGAATTCTGAATTTTTAGGTAAAAAATTCAGTGAACCTTGTGACATAGCTTCTAACCATGAATTAACTTATAACTAACGACTAACTCATAACTACCAAGTTACCAACCAACTCACAACTGTTATGACCATTAAATATATCTTATTACATGGAAGGATGGATTGTTTCAAAAATAGGAAATAATTGAAAGCCAAAATTCTGTCCATTAGGAACACAGAAAACACCGTCAAGAAATTGTCTAGTATACTAACAATTTTAAGGCATCGGCATTCCGATTGTCCCTGTTGATGGAACCAAAATACAATGCTAGTTGGTGTGTTAAAACAAAAGCAGAATATTAAGGCTAAATTTCAGGACATACTTGATGCTGTGTTATGGAAGAAATACAAAAGGACATAAATCAGAGATCCTATAGAGAATGACAATAATTCCAAAACTTTTCAAATACCATAAACAATGAAGTAGATAAGTTGGTGTTACCAATTAAAAAACAATTTTTGACCAACCACTGAACTTATTGTCTTTAAGCATGTAGAACACAAAAAATACTAGCCTATAATCTCACTATTAAATCAACATTTTGAAGGCAATGATATATCATAATTATGGAATAGCTGTGGAGATTGTTGAAATATAATCTACAGTTCTAGTTGAGATACTAAATCCGAATTAGACTGCCAACCTGCTGTGTTGTACAAGCGATGAAATGCCTAAAACTGTGAAGTATGGTGATACTTCTAAATGTTCTGAAATAAACAACTTTAAATTAGTATAGAATCTGACTATGAGCATATGTCTCAAGGGGTTAAGATTCACGCTACACTTTTAACCATGAGGGGATTGATAAATCCTTGAGAGCAACAAGAGTCATCTGTCTTTACTACTTTCACTTACCTTCTTCACTTGTGATAGCATCATGTAATCTGTTTCCTTTTCTGATATTTTTTATTGTAGAATCCTGGAAGCCAATAGATCGGTGTCAGATAGCCATCAGCACTGACAAGGCCATAAAGGCATCATACAACGATAGAGATTAAAGAAACAAATCTGAACAAGAAAATAGTAAAGATGATTGACAACTTTTCATCCCATACCTGTTGTGGCTGTTGTCTGGTGCTCACATTGTTCCTTTTATCTGATACCTTTTTGCTGCAATGACTGGCATCAATTGCTTTCTGCACCAAGGCCGTGTCCCATTTCATGTCAGATGCATCCTCTTTACTAGGAAGAACTTCAGCATCTCCATTTTCCAGATCAACGTCAGATATCTCTGAGCAAAAGTAGCGACTCCTTACAATAGTTCCTCTCTTCACTCCTGTTGTAACATTTTCAACTGGTACATTACTCGCCTGTCTACTGCCAATTATTTTTCGAGAAGGTACCAATGGTTTGGCTTTTCCTGAACCTATTGCTTGAAAGGTAATATCAGATGCAGAATTAGCTGAAATCTTCAATGCATCAGATTCTTTCCTCCAGCTATCTTCATCATAGAACCACAAAAAAAGAGCATCAGAACTTTTGTGTGAGACATGGAACATCGGTATCCATTAAAATTATAATTTACCTTTTCCAAAAAATGTCCCGCATTCATATGCACTGCCAATATCCCTGCCCTCCTGTCAAATACATAAGCATTAGAGAACTATTTGTTGGTTAAACACTCTTATTATATACCATGCCAGTAATACAAAAGGCTGGCGAACATATAATAAGGGATGACGAGTAAATATGTAGAATAAAATACAAAGAAACACCATTTGCACAATGCAAAAATATAAGATGATAATCCATACATCTATATCATAACTTGCAATCAGCCATGCATTACATACAGGCATATATTCCCAAACTTAAGTTTTTAAAATTAAAGAAATGGTGAATAGGAGATTTAAACTTTAAAGTCTGTCACACCATAATATCGAATCTGTAGTCAAATGAAAACGAGAGACTGACTCCTTTCTCTTACAGAACAGCAAGCTAATAACCTTGCTGTCGTTCTCAAGATCATCAGATAGAAAACTTTTGCTGAAATTAGGCATGTCATCGAACAACCCCGACATTGATCTCTTTAAGGTAGCTGTTGATCCTTGCAGCATGCTTTCAAAATCAGATGTCTTTATATTAGGCATACTGTTTCCTTCAGCAGTGAAAGGCTGTTCTTCACCATGTTCGTGTCCCCCAAGCATGAATCTTGGAGCCTTGAATTGTCGCTTTGCTTCTGTAGATGTTAGGCCTTTAAAAAGTCAAGAATAAAAGAACATGTACCAAAATATAAGAATATGAACAAATAAAAACAATTCTTTCCATGTATTGGAATACAAGAATCATCTTTAAAAAACATTAAATTAAAAACTTTTGCAGGAAGACATATTGTCAATTTTTTTCAGTATAAAATGCATAGAAGCTTTGAAATAAAGGAACTACCTTACAGTATTAAGTAAAAACTTTCAATTTCACCAAACTGTCCAGCAGGAATCAATCCATGAACTTACCCTCTTCTCAAATTATAAACAATAAGAACGTTAACGCAGTGTGATATAATAAACTAATCAGCATATGACTAATCTTGTAAAAAATAACACGATAACTTTCTACCAGGCATAAGTTCAATTGATTTCTCATTTCCCAATATCACATCAAGGCAAACAAAACATTCGCTCTGATAGAAATAAACCTCTAAAACAAGGTGCACTCTGAGCTGGTAAGTGATTGTCACCACAATTTAGGCACTTCTTGGGCAGCAATTTTGGAACCCAAAACAGAAGACAAAATGGGTCCTGTCTGAAATTCTTATGGGGAACATCTGTTCCTAAAATCTGACAGGGTTTTTCCACCCCTCTAGGACTGCGGTTAACTCTGGTTTGACAGAATATTTTCTCTGCTGGTATAGGAATTTTTTCAGGCAGAATTTTTTGAGACAGATGAGTTTCACAGGCAGTCAGAGAAAGTCTATTGGTCTCTTGCATTAGTGCCTAATTACCGCAAATTCCACGGTACCCCTGTTGCACCAGTATAGATGTATCCAATACACATCCAGATACAGACACTCCAGAAATACATATCCAATAACCCAAAATTTCCATGGGCTATCTGATATGTAGAACAATATCTGCCCCATATTTGAGTTGTATCTAATCACTAATCTAGCATTTTAAGGATTAAAATAGCAGTTATCTCATCATATCCAGACGCTAATGTTTGTTCTCCACAAGCTAGGTTGAGGAACTCAACCTTTGGGTTTGTGGCCTCCCAAGGCTCAGTGATCCTCTATAGGCAGTTTATGTTTTCTTGCACTAGACTTCAGAGCCCAGGACATTACTTTTGACAAGGTTTCAATGACTCCATATGACACTGTTCTCATTCCTTTCAAATCTGTTGAGGAGTTGTTTCAAGACTTGGAGGACTAAAATGAAGTTGTTCTCCCTTCCAAACAAAACTTACATGGATGAAGATCTCACAAACTCCAAGTGGAGGAGTTTCAAAATGAATATCTAATAGAATACCTAGCGGACGAGATTCAAAACAATCTTGTATAAGTTGTGGCTGCATCTGCAATTACAAGGCAGTGATTCAATAGCAGTGCCTTGGGAGGCACCTTCTCCAAGTTCAGGCCAAGGATAACAAATAAATGTAAAAAGCAATTGCAATGCGATGACTCATAATTTCCCCTATGGGTGCTTCCACCCTTGGTCGACCAAATGATGGCACACAAGAGTCACTAAAGGAAAAGACTAACATTATTGCAGATCTTAAACATAAGGTTTAGTTACAAGAAGCGAGGATTGCCAAACGCAAGCTAACCCCAAAGGGTCTCAACAAATGGAACAACTATTGTGCGCTTACTCACCCGCATCTTCACACAAGCCGGTGGGACCAAAGTTTTCTTTTGGCACTTAGATTGGCGGATCTGTGCAGCCAGTTGTTGTTCTGCTCCTTGATCTTCACCTAACTACTCCTTTGCAACACCTTGCACAGTGACAAAGGTGCCCATTCATTCTACGACTATAGGGGATGTCCTTGCAATTCGATGCATACACGGTCTGCGCATTAGTGGTTGTTGGGGACTCGATTGATGTGTTGTTTCTTGTTCCATCCCCATTTATTGTTTGGTAGTCTGCAGTGGTGCCGTTGCTGTAGTTGATGATCCTACGCCTGCTGCTCCTTGAAAAAATTCCATTGTTTTGCGCTTGCTTTCTTCATCTTTTGCAATCGTGTCTAGAATAATGGACTCTAGACATGTAGGTATTTGTACCAGTAGTATAGATGGAACATTGTTGCGCAATTGGCAGGTGCAAACTACCTTCCAAAAGGAGAATTCCTTCTCGTAGACGTCCATTCCAATGTCGTCCAGTAGGGACTTGTAAATTTCCTCTTCATTGACCCCCAACATTTGCAAGCTGCATTCAATTGTAATCTTCGATATGTTCTTATCACTCAACCACGAATTTGCACAGTGAGTCTTCTTCTTTGGTGGTGACGATGCTCTGCAAGCTGAGGCTTTCCTCTTCCCTACAACTAGCTACGTTGATGACACAGATGGTTCAGGTTGTGCTTCTTGTTGTGTTGACACTTCCCCTTGTTGTGGCAAAGGTTGCTCTACACCTGGGGGATAGATCACAACGATGGCATTGATTGTGCGACCCTAGCTTTTTACCTCAAAACTTTTGCTTGTGTTTAATGTCCCCAAATGAGACGATTTAATCAAAATGGGGTTTTCTCCAAAATCCACAAATTCTGAAATTTTGAAATTAAAAATCAGCAAACCCTAACTGTTGTAAGTGCACCTCCAAATTGAAAATTAACTCCAATTCACCTTGAAATAAATACTAAATAAACACCTTGTGAATTTGTTCACTAATAACTCTTGCCGCAACGAAGAAAGACCATGAAATAGACGTTTCAACCCTCCAAACCCTAACGCCACACTAGCTGAATGGAAGTTCTTTCCCACTCTAATCCTTGCTCAAGCTTAGTCCAATCCAATCGCCAAAACTCAAAAAATTAATGCAATAATTAATTCGAAATGAAAACCTTGCAAATCAGCCCTCAACAAATATTATTTCCTACGAATAGCTGAAAACTTTAAAAATTCATAACTCCCTCAATATTTGGAATTATGATGCAAACAAGAGCTCAAAATGATCATCAAATAAAAATAATTTCGGAATTTTTCTTCCATGGGAGTCACCAAAAATTGCTCCAAATTTCTAAAAACCCTACTTTATTGTCAAAACTAATTAAATAATAATCTGAAAATTATTATTTAATTTTCTATCAATGTAGGGCTTCAAATCTTCTCAAAAACCCCACGCTAATGTGCAAAAAATTAGCAATTAATTTCAGAATAGTAATTTGCCTAAATAGACCCTAAAGGGGCCTCCAAACCCTCAATCAAGCCTCTCAAAATAGTTCGCTCCACTTGCAAAAATAGTGAAAATATTAATAAAAAATAATGTGCAAGAAAAGAGCCTTAAAAACATCACCAAAACCTCACAAGAGTTCCTCAATGCAAATCACCCCACTATAGAGTAAGTAACAAAATCTCCTTAGCAAAGGTGGTGTCAAAGGACACCTTTTGTAGAATGATCAACACCAAAACAACAAACACTTATTGGGCATGCATCCCAATAGTTTCTTCAAACATGAAAAACAATTATCAAATTCAACATATCTTCAATTGTGGTGTTCACCTTGTATTTATACCTTCCAAAGAAAGGCGAACCACCTTCGAGAGGTAAAATACCTCATAAGCCTCACTTGCCATTTTTAGAATATATTTTCCTTACTTTGCTTTAGCTCTCGAGTTGACATGCCTTTTAATTTCACTTTAAGCTTTTTTGAATTAATTAAATAACTCGCCTTAATAAATTAGTAATTAAAATTACTTTTTGGCAAATTAAATAACTAGGTCCTCACTTAAATAACTAATTAAATTTCTCTAATAATTAAAGTGATAAAAATCACTTTTCAAGCAATTTATTAATTATAAAGACCCTTAGAATAATCATTAAAATTACTTCAATTTTTCAAATGGTTAAAACCACTTTTCCGGTATTTCAAATAATTATCCAAGATAGTTCTATTTTAATAATTAATTAGTTGCCTTATATTTTTGAATGATTAAAATCACTATTCAGGCAATTTTATTAATTATTAAAATTATATGAAAAGGGGACATCACATTGTGCATCTAGTATAGTAATGAAGACAAAAAGCAGTGTAACTGGTGACTTTGTAAGCATGTGGATTTTGTTATGAACCCCATTATGCATTTTGGTGACCATGACAAGCAATCCCAAATATTGCAATACGTTTGTAAGCACCCAAGAATGCGAATTAATGAGGCCCTAGAGTTCTAACCACCATTGGTTGAAACGGCCAAGCTACGCATAGTATTGCTCCATTCTAGTCCATGCAAGATTGGTGAAAGTGGTCGCAAGCTAATAGCCTACCTCAAGTGTGATAGGGCCATCGAGGGATTTTCATTGTGTAAAGCATAACAAAAATATCAAAAATTAGTATTGGAAGGTTTGCGAAGCAGTTGTAAGAATCTTCTCAATGTTGATAATCAACTCAATGACCAAGAACTCTAGCCAATTGAAGTCCCCGTCAAGCCGGATCATGCAATACGCTATATCGCTTGGTGATGCATTTAGTTAGAACCTTCACTACAACATCTTCCACATAATCAATTGGGATTCCTCAACAGGGTCGTGCATATTTCTCCTTGATGTTTAAATGGATTGGAGGGCTCTTCAATTTATATTGCGCCAAGGACTTTCCTCTTGCTAGAAGCTTGGCTACCTATGCCATTATGTTTGCATTGATCTAAATGGTAACATCCTGCGAGAAGTATATTGCACCTTCGTTATAATGACTCAGGAATGTCATCATCAATTCATTGAACTAGCTGAAGGTGGGGAGCTTAACCAGACATTCTGCATCCAACCCTTGCAACCTATCCAATACGGCTAGGGCTCTTGGTTGTGAGCCCGTGGTTTTTGCTTGAGAGAACAAAGTGGTCTCAGTTGCATCCATGAAATCCAAAAAGTTAAGATCGAGGCATCTAGTCTGCCTGAGTGAGAAGTCGATCCCCATCTCTTCCTTTTGCGAATTGGTCGAAGGGATGAGTAGTTGTGATCTATCCATTTTCTCTATTCGGTGATAGCTACGTAGACGAATATGTGCTCATGGAGATGACTAAAGCTCAATTCCCAGAAGGCTCCTGTTCTCTATGAATTGCAAAAGTGTTTCACTTTGTATGCCCTTCTTTATATAGGTTTTCCTTGCTCCACTCGTCCGACAATTTGCATTGAATTTGTTGAGCTATTTTTGCATCATTATGCTTTTCGGTTTGAATGCCATCGATTGTTGTGATGTGACCTTGGCAATTCGATGGATAGGTTCATTTGTCCTCTGGCAACATCAATGATGTGACATGTTGTCTTTTCTTTTCTAACGACTTTCATTTATTGGCATAACCTAGATCTGACACATCTATCTATTTGGAATGATGCAATCTTTGGAGTGCCTTGTCATTAACCATCTTGGTAGTTACCATTTTACTCCTTTCCTTTGTACCCTTCTTTCAGTGTCTCATTCTCGAACTTGATTCGTTGACTTACGGGTTGACCAATATGTATCTTTTCATTACTCTATTTCTTCCTTGCTCTGTGACTTTGACTTTTAGACTATGTTCCAAATCCTTGCAATAGATAGATCACACTCAACACGACTCCACTAAAAACTTGCAAAAACACAAGAAATTTGTACAATAAACAAAATTCCTAACTACATGGTGCTATTTAGCACCAACGCTACTTTTCAACATGAGAATTTTAGAGATCATTGGCAGCAAGGCTTAAGAAGAGTATGTTGTCATCTAGCGAGTTGGATGAGTTGGATGATGATATCACATAACAGCTTGAGCCTTCTTGTGTTGAGACACCTATTAAGAGCAATCACGATGATTCTACAGGTGGAATTAGTGCTGTCCTGATTCCAAATCAGAATATGTGCTTACAAGACTTTGCGGAAAAAGAATTTCAGGCACAATTAGATGCTTATTCATGTGAAGAAGTTAATCAAACACCCCATAGTCCGCACACTTTGAAGAACCAGTAAAGGTGAATGAGCATGGTATTATGGCAGCATTATCTCATCACGATAAAAAGCACAAACTGATTGAGAATCAACTTTGGATGGTTCAGTTGGAGAGAAGACAAAAGGGAGTTGAAGCAAAGTCTTGTCATGATAGCTTGCAGGAGATCAAAGAAGGTATGGGAACAATGAAGAAAAACTATTCGCACCTTCTTTCAGACCGTGATCACCTTCTCAACCTCGTTGAGGTCTATTCAGATACTTTGAGATGGAAAGAAGATGAAGTAGATAAGCTTACTCACGAGCTTAAGGTTACCATTGATTCCTTGAGGAGTACTAAGTTAGCCCTTCAGGAATCCAAGATTCATGTTGACGAGCTCTGCTTAGAGTTGAGTTTGGTCCATTGTTCATCATGTTCAGCAGAGACTCGGTCATCTATGACAGCCAGGACATTTGTTGAGGATAGTAGCGGGAGTTCTCCTAGCATTCACACTCAGGGTACAGATGTTGTGCCTCTTGTGTTGACTCTAGTTGGTGATGGATGCATTGTATTTGATCTCGAGAGGTCTATGATTGAGTTGTCCATTGATTTCAGTCTATGAGTTTTACCTCCTACTTCATTGATTGATGGCTGTCCTACTTTGCTGGACAGCGTTCTGTCAGGACACACTTTGAGGGCAGCAGCAATTGGGATGGACAAAGGGAGTTGGGATTGTCATTGCAGAGTTAGAGGACTGGTTGATGATGAGCTCTTATCTTCTTTGGGCAACAAAGATACCTTTCGCTCCATCATGGACTTGATTCACAGGTTGCATGGTGTTGTTCTGATTCATGCCAGCAGCTCGACAGATGTTGGTATATGTTTCTATGCACCTATGATTGGCATTCTTCACATCCACAAGGGACCTCTTGGTGTAAGATGGGTCGTTGATGATACAAAGACACCAATCTTGGCTGCAAGTTCAAGAGTCATTGGAGATTTGAGCACCAGGCTCTACTTTTATTAGAAGGAGATGGTTTCTTTTAGGTCTTACACGTTGGATTTTGATATGGATCCAGCTTCTTTCCAAGTAGTAGATGGCATTCATGATGGTACTCTTGATGATGATATTGTTGCAAGACCAACTCACCCTGTTGTGAGTTGTGAGACTTCTTCTAATAATAGCCGTTTAGGGGGGAGTACACATGACTACTCCGATATCCCACTGGCGCAATCAAGGGAGTTTCACCTCGATTGCATTATGAGGAGTGCTCATCAGTTTACCTTCAGCCCACATACACAAAATTTGACTATCTCCTTGATGACACAGAGAGGTGGGTTGAATAAGAGAAGTTTGGGTTCACTTTGGTATGATATGTTCTCGATCTCAGGTGATGAGTCCAAGTTTGGCAAGTCTTACTTTGTCCTTTCCAGTCGGTTGCTTACAGAAGCAAGAGTTTGAGATTTGGCTCAATTGGACTCTAGGGGTTATCAGAGTGGTGCAACGGAAGTCAGTTGGTGTTGAAGGATGTCAAATTTATCTAGAGGATCCAAGTATGATATCTGAGGTGTATCAACACAGTGCTTAGAGTTGACATGACAGGGATGATTTACAGAGTTGGGATCCAAGAATTTCATTGTTGGATAGTTGGCTTCATCAGTTGACAAAAAGTGACAGTATCTTGGATTTTCGTTGCCTATAGAGGTTATGGATTAGCACATGTTGCAAGATCATTTGGGATTTGGGTGGTTGGTGGATAGATGCAGTTGGTTATTTATTCTGGCTCTAGATGTTGTGGTAGTTGAGTTGGATTGGCAGTTGCGAATTGCTTGAGGGCAAGCAATCTTTGGGAAGGGAGGACTGTCATGTCCCCAAATTGGAGGTATCATGATTTAATTAATTGAGTTGTCCAATTTAATGTTATTTCAAAAGAATAGCTTAATTGATTATTTTAATATAAATAAAGTTAATCCAATAAATTAATATCAAAAGAATGACTTTATATTTAATTGATTTAATAAAGTGACTTAATAAAACAATAAATCATTAAATTACTTAAAAGAATAAAATAATATTATTTCTAGAAGCTTCTTGAAGTGGGATGAGAATTTTTTATAAGGAGCTCAATGCAAGTGATATAGATCATGTCTTGAGTTATTCTATTTTTCATATCTGTGTGGTAAGAGTTGAGGCTTGCATTGCTCAAAGGTTTGAAGACTCTAAGGTACCAATTTTGGTTGTGAAAGATCAACCCTAACTAGAAATTGTGGAAGAATCAATCTAGGGTTTCTACATTGTGCTTCATTAAAGATTGTGGATTGGAGCAATAGCTGATGTATTATTGCTCTCTTGAATAAGTGTTTTCCGATTCATTGCAATAGTTGTATTATTGCAATTTTGAATAAAGGTTTCTATTTATGCAATAGCTGATTTATTATTGCATATTACTAAGGGTTTGCAAGTTTGCAACTGCTGATGTATTGTTCAAACTATTAATTCATTTGAGAAGATTGGAGATTCCCTCTTGGGACGATTTGGAGAAGATTCCATTGTGAGTTGATTGCATTATATATCATTTGCTGCCTTTGTTTCAGACATTCATGGAGGTCAACCAGCCTTGGTGAGCAGCATACATTTGTTGTTTACTCTTATTTGAAGCATCATCTCATTGTGGGTATTGGAGGGATCAACTTCTTTGGTCCTGGCAATCATTTCAAGGACAAATTGGAAGAGACAAAGGACTGCATCTATTTATTATTGCATTCTCAGACCTAGAGCAGGGGTGGCACTCCTAGAGGGGGGTCGATTCTATGTTTGGAGGGCTCCAAAAATGCTAATAAAAATCTGAGGTTGCTGTCACTCCATCTGCAGTTCATATCAGCATTCATACCAGGTTTTTCATTGCTATTCTTGCATTGTAAAGTCTGAGAACAAGTCTGAAATTAAGTTGCAGACTTCATGTCATTTTTGTAGGCATGAATATAGTGAAAAACCAATCATTTTGTTGAGCATTGTAATCTGATTTGTACTCAGTATATGTTACATCAGCATATCAAATTGAAGGGAGTTCGCATGATACATGTTTGTCAAAATACCTTTCTGTTGTAGCTTCATATTTGCTCAAGTTTCAGTCATGATAGAGTTTGGAGTATGCATGGCAACTAGTTGTCTTAATGCCATATTGCTGTAGGTGTTTATTTGCATAGGGAGTTTGCATGCTAAGTGTTTGGCATAATTCCTCATGGTGGTAGCTTCATGAACTTCAGTCATAATGAAGATAGGAGACCGCATGGCAAATGTTTGTCTAATTGTCTAGTGGCTGTGCATTTCATTTCCAGTCATTATATTGTCTCAGAAATTAGATTTAATAAAGTCATTAAAATTTGATAGGTTGCATAAGAAGTGTTTCCCAAAATGTCTCATGGTTGTAGCTTCTCATTTGCATAAGGAGTTTGCACACAAAGTGTTTGTCGAAATGCTTACTTGTTGTAGATGTTCCTTTGCATAGTTAGGATACATGTCAAATGTTTGACTAAATGTCTATTAGTTGTAGATGCATCTCAGCGATCTTATTGCATTGACAAATCAAAGTATATCTTGCATAACACCCTCATTCCACTTAAAGACATTGTGCATTGTTAGTTAAAGATATTATAAGCACTTCTTCATCATCATTCAGGGTGAAAGTCAAACTGAAAACACTTACCAGCCAAGAACAAGTTTACAAGCAAAGTGTTTGACAAAATTACGGAGTGCTCAAAACAGAAAATTAAAAGCCAATTCAAAGAGGGTCTTTACAGATCAGAAGTTCAAGGCCCTGGTGATAAAGAAAAGGGAACCAACATAGACGTGGAAGAAGACGCAAAAAGAATCCACGATCATTCAAACAGCGTTCCATGCTAGAGATGAAGGACAACAATGGTTCATTGATAGTGGATGTTCGAGACACATGACTAGAGATAAAAGCAAATTTATCTCGTTAGAAAAGGTCAATGAAGGCATGGTGAAGTTCGGAGACAACACTACAGCCAAAATAACAGGGAAATGTATGTTTAGTCTCGATAATGGAAGAACCAAAACAGAGAACGTGTTATATGTGGAAGGTTTAAAACATAATCTTCTAAGTGTGTGCCAAATGTGTGGTCAAGGACACACAAGTTCTTTTCTAAAGGTTGCGAGATCAGAAAAAGAGACATGGGAGAGCTAATTGCAGATGCTCATAGGACAACAAACAATCTATACATGCTTACAGAAGTCAAAGGAGAGAAGTGTTGTTTGAGTCAAGTTGAAGAAAGTTGGCTATGGGACAGAAGAATGGGCCATATAAATTTTGATAACCTTGTGAATATTAGCAAGAAGCACGCTGTAAGGGACATGTTGCATACATGTCCCATTGACCCGCTTTAGTCTTTCCTTTTTCCTTTCTTTAAAATGCTCGTGTTCTCAAAAATAATGAAATTATATACTCACTTGACGAAAATTTCCTCATCCATTTCAAAGATTGTTTTTGCACCAAGTACAGTAATGTTAATAGCAGAAACAG
This sequence comes from Torreya grandis, assembly GCA_037957365.1. NCBI lineage: Eukaryota > Viridiplantae > Streptophyta > Pinopsida > Cupressales > Taxaceae > Torreya > Torreya grandis. The sequence continues at coordinate 1,910,576 of JARHVA010003336.1, forward strand.
TGACTTGGAAACTGCTTCGAGATCTAGTTGTCATTCAAGTCAATATTATTCTTACCAGGTTTTTAAATCTAAACATATTTTTCGAAGAACTGACAGTAATTCATTTGGCTGAAGTACTACCTGCATGGACAATGGATTAGAGCTGCCTCAGGTTAGCTTTTGCATACTCGTCATACACCTCATTTTGTCTATGAATTTAAATTCCCCTAGCTTAGAGCTACTTAGCTGAGAGTGATGAAAATCATGGCAAAAGTGCATCAGACAAGTCACACAGCAAATGGATTGGAGTAATAAGTCACTAAGATATTATGCTTTAGGCAAATTGTGCAGCAGGCTTTCACAATAATGCACTTAAAATTTAATAGAATGCACAAATGTAACCTTATAATCAGTTTTTCGTTCTCGCTTTTCTAAAATGGCAATTTCATATGATTCAGCATGCAACAGAAGTATCACAATCTTAGCACAAGATTGAATTGGATACAGAAATAATTAGTCAAGACATTTTTTTGAGCAGGCAACTCCAAAACTCGCTTCTGTTTCTCTGGGTGGAATCCATTGGCATTGTAATTTGCTTCTGTTAAGCTATTGAAGGTGGAAGTCTCATCCTGTCAACCAAAAATAGGAAATTAAGAAAACAGCAATGATTGTGTGATATGCAAAGTATCAATGTTGATATTTCATCATTCCAGACGTCTTTCTATTAGAAGAACAATCCACATGGAAAACATAGCATTAAGCACCCTTTCATTCACAACTGAAAGTTTATTTACTAATAGTACCACAATTTTTCTCAGAAAGAAAAGAAAGATTAAAAATTGATATTGTTAGTCATGATCATGTGGTAAGCGACATTCTTTCTAGATATAGTTAGTTTTTACGATGAAGTTTATTTACTAGTAGTAGCACAATTATTCTAATAGGGAAAAGAATGAAAAAGTCATGGGCATATACGACTCCACAGAGACTTCCACCTGAACAATGTCCAGTGAAAATTGATGGTAGCAAAGGAGGTAACTTCCTTGCCAATTATGTGATTTAACGCACAGTAGGCATCCAGCTAGCAGATCCAATTATCAAGGGCATGTGCATTGATTTCCTCTTTAGAAGGCATAGTTTTCAAGCTTAGTTGAACCTTAAATGGACCCTCCATTCCCATAGAGATGCAGATCTGTGTACAGATAGAAGGAAAACTGCATAAATTTAGTAAATTCTGTGCACAACTCTTCCTGCTTTTGTAGTGCTTCTTCCATGATAGATCAAAAGATGTTGACTCGATCAAATTCAGCTCCAAAGTCTTCATCAAATGTGTAAAAAATGGTGACACATTCAAACAGGTATGCAATATGTAAAGGGGGGCATCCTTGGCTCCTAGAGCATAGTGATATGAATTGATGATTCAAATCTTGGGGAGGTGATTCTAAATTATGGAAGTGGTATGCGAGAAGTTATAGTCCTGTGCAAATTATGTACTCTAGTAGGTACTCAATGTGTGACATAGGAAATAGTTTGGAATCAAAATGCGAACTCTAATTAATCTTATAAACAATGCTACACGAAGCGTCTAGTGTGGATGTGTTTCGAGGATGCTTGGAGATATCCCCAAAATTTCAAGAGATGGCACAAGGACCTGGGCCTCAATATATAGAAAAGCATTAATTTCATTTGGGAAAAAATGATTTTTTTAAATTTATGATAAATCATGGATTCATAACAAAATTCAATATATTAAGCAATCTTAATGCAACATCAATTTATGATCACAACTATGGAACTCAAATGTTAAAAAGGTTGATCATTGTAGGACTAAGCTGAGTTCTCATTGCAATGCTAAATAAATAAATACACTACATTGAGATTAAAATTTGTCGAAAATTGTTAGAACCACAAAAGGATTCTAAATAGGTTGTGCTTCATCTTCTACTTCCATGCACCTCAAGAAGCTTCAAAATCATCAGTTCCAAGGTACTGACATCAGGATCATCACTGTTGTAATCATTTATATATGGCTCCTAAAATAGGTTGTGCTTCATCTTCTACTTCCATGCACCTCAAGAAGCTTCAAAATCATCAGTTCCTAGGTACTGACATCAGGATCATCACTGTTGTAATCATTTATATATGGCTCCTAAAAGATGTTCAAAGGCACCCCCACCTATCCCTACCATACGTCAGCCATGTACTCGTGTGCCATTCTCAATACTATCATCTCATCATCTTGCTGGTCCATGTATACACCCAAGTGTCTAGCAACACTGACTATGCAAGGCGCAATGTACTGTAACTAGCTTCTTTATTCTTATTGAAGTACGCCATTGTTACCAGGAGATGGGTATGGGTACGAGGAGATGGGGACAGGTACTGGTAAACCATTTTTTGCAAAAATAGGAGGGGGATATTCGGAGAAACAATTTAAACAATGCTTTAAAAAAAAATCCATAACAAAATAAATAAATTTAAAAAGACTATTTATTTTTATTTTTTACGGAAAACACCTCAAAGAGGTGCCACTTCAAGTAGGACCCAAGGAGGCAAGGGTATCTATTCCACCAAAATCACCCAAGGCTCGCACCTGGCCTTCCCCCTTTGGCATGCCCAAAGAACATGCTTAGCCAAAAGAAAACCAGTCACCAAGCCGTGCATGTAATGGCCAAAAAACCAATAAGACTGATTACTAGAGGCTCATGCATAAGAACCATGGATCAAAGAGAAATTCCATCATACTGGGTATACCAAGCAGTATAACTGTTGTCAACCTAGAGCTGCACCTTGAATCGAAGACGTGCATGAAATGGCCAATCCTCTATCTGATTGAAACAATAGGATTTTCTCACGAGGGTGGGTGCCTCAATGGTGAGAAGAACATCCAAAGAAGGCTGGTTCCTGTAAGATGTATCAATGGATCTCCACTCTGTGCTGCGAAATTACCATGGAAAAGGGAGAAAGAAACTTGAAAGGGAAAACCTACCTAATGACGGTGATACACCAAAAGATTGATCCACTCTACTTAGAACACTGAACTCTGAATCAAACAAGGGAAAAAGAAGACCTTCGATTTCAATCGATCACTATGCATAAATACTTCATGAGAAGGTTCGATCCAATGACCAAAACATGAGGGAAAACGATGGAGAGAGGTCTGATACAAGACACTTTGCAGCCACCTAACATCCACTTACAGCTTTAGCAAAAGACATAAAGAACACTGAACATGACCTGCATAATATGATAAGCTAGCAACTAGGTACGAATCAAAATTTGGAATGGGAGAAAAATCTACCACATGCAAATTGTTGAATGAATATACACTATGCAAGCACTTGAAATCTGAAAGTACAGTCCTTCTATTGATTGAAGAAGTTACACAACTCACCAATGGCAGAGTCCGGTCTTGCCAAGAGAGGGATGAAAAAATCTAAAGTTACAAAGCCATTAATATAGAGAATTACAAAAGCTAAAAGATTGGCGTTGAAAAATAGAAGAGGAAAATCAACTTAGATTAACTCAACACTGACTTTGACTTTCAATAAAATATGTTTTCCCTTTGTCTTTGCAAGAAGCTCCTTGGCGCTAGAGGAAGTGGACTTGTCTTTGCATGAAGCTCCTTGGCGTTAGAGGAAGTGGATGGTTGGGTTTATTGAAATGCCCACCTCTCTTTGCATGGAAATCCATGCCAATGTCAATCTTTGCTTCTTCATGAGCTGATAGAACGTTTGAAAGTATGAGATGACAATATCATGCATGAAATCCAATGCCAATGTCAATTTTTGAACTCTGACTTGATCCGTTGGAAGTCGAGTTGGAATGTTTGAAAGGCTGAGTTGGGATGTTTGAAAGGCTAAGTTGGACGAAGAGATTATTCTCCTTTGCATGGAAAACTCCTAGTAGATGTGGCGTTTAACAATTAGTCAATTCTAAATTTAGAACAGTCAACTCGACGTCCGAATTTGGAACTCCGGTTGAACTGTTGGAACGTTACAAGCTTGAGACGGACGAAAGTGCTTGCATGGAAAACTATCTTGCTGAGTGAGAGATAAATTCAAGTTGAATTTATTTCCTGGCTATCTATTTTCTGTTTTTGTTTCTGTGCATGCGTTGCTCTTGGGTTTATTCCTACGGACATGTCTTTCTTCATGCAATTGTCTCAGCTTATGCCTTCTCACTTTCCCACGTGCTTTTGTGTCTCCGAAGCTTTTCCTTATGGACCCTTCTTCTGAAAACTATTTGAAGTGCCTGTGTCTTTCCATGTCCCCTTTTCAGATTTTTTTTGCGGAGGTTCATTCCATTAGATTTCTTTCGGAATTTATGAAACTGTCTTCTCAGATTTGTTCCTTCCAAGCCCTTTGGACTTTCCCCTTGGTCTATTCCCTATGGATATCTCCTTGGTCTTGGATTTTTCTTCAGATCTTTTGTTAGTCCACTTTCTTGCTTACAGTTTGTCCTTCTCTGCCTTCGGACTTTGCTCTTCGGACAAAAAGTCTGAGACTTTATCCTTCCTGGGTCTTTCTTTTCCTTCGGCTTTATTTCCATTGGAATTCTGTCTTCTCACTTTTCCCACGGGCTTTGTATCCTTTGAATTTCTGCGGTCTTTTTCCTACGGGCCTTTTCCATTTGCACTTTTCCCGAATTAATCCTTCGGACAAAAAGTCCGAAGGATATCCTTCCTTTGTTTTCTCTTTTGCCTCCGGACTTTTTGCCACGGGTTTTTTCTTTGTCCCTTCTCCGAATTTTTTCGGACTTTTTGTCCGAAGGAATTAGTCCTTTGTCTTTGTTTTAACCACCAGTAGAAAGCCCTTCGGGTTTTTGGAAAGGTCTTGCCACCGACCAAGTGCCCTCCACAAGGGCTTGTGTCCTTCCAGAATGCCCTTTGGGAAAGTTGGAAAGGTCCTGTGACCGACCAAGTGCCCTCCGCAAGGGATTGTGTCCTTCCTCTATGGCTTTTTGGAAAAATTGTAGGGCACCCAGGCTTTTTGTAGGTATCTTAATTCCTTCAGACTTTATGTTTTCCTACGAACTTTTGTTTTTTCTCGGATTTTCCAGCTGTGGGTTCTTTGTTTACAAATTCTCCGAAGTATTCCTTCAGACTTTTGTTCGAAGGATATCTTCCTTTGCTTTCCTTTGCTTTGTGCAATTTCTAACCTTGCCCTTTCAATTTTCTGGCCCCTCCTTGGTCTTTATTCTTGGCTAATTTCCCGCGGACTTATTGCAAAGCTCATTCCTTCGGATTTCCTGCAGAGAACTTTTTCCGAAAGATAATATACCCTTCGAATTTCTTGAATGTCCCTTCAAAATATTGCAACGGTCCTTTGAACTTTTTCGAAGCTATGTGAAATCAAGCCTTCTTTGTCCGAAGGAAATCCTATTGTAGCCAAGGTTTGCAAATGAGTATTTCAATTGGTCTACATCTACCCAATGTATTCTTTCTTCCTTGGCTAGAGACGTGAACTTTCCGAATGGCAAGAAACAATCTGACCTGTGGAAGAAATGTCAACAATAACTATTAGCCCAAGCCTAGGCAGATTATTAAAAAGTTGGAGCTTAATGTTGTAATCAACAATTCTAGGCTGAATGCTGATTTAGCTAAGGAAGAAATTTCTTTAAAGGCCAATCTTAAGGAATGGGAAAATCTGGAAGAGATTCTTCATCAGTAGAAATCAATGATTCAGTGGCTTAAGGAAGGTGACAAAAATACTGCTTTTTTCCATAAATCTTTACTAGCTAGAAGATCTTATAATTATATTAACTCTTGGAAAAGCGTTGATGGAAAGAAAGATTACACCTTAGAAGGCATGCAAAATATAGCTAAGGACTACTTTTCTCATTTATTTACCATTGAATCTTTAGATGAAACAGCTCAAAAGCAAATCCTTGATAATATTCCCAAGATTATTTCAAAACAAGAAAACAAAAGGCTCACGGATCAAATTACTGAGTGTGAATTGAAGAATGTTGTTTTCAGTTTGAGAAAAGGAAAAACACCTAGACCAGATGGATTTCCTATAGAATTTTATCAAGGCTTTTGGGACATTAATAAAAACACACTTCTTCAAGTCATGGAAGAGGTCAAGACAGCCAAAACTATGTTAAAAGATATAAATAAAACTTATATAGCCCTCATGGCTAAGGCTTCAGAAGTGGAAGATATTGTGGGTATTAGACCCATAACTTTGTGTAATGCTCTTTATAAAATCATAACAAAAACCATGGCGGACAGATTGAAACCTTTGATGAACAAGATAATATCCCCTGAACAAGGGGGTTTTGTGCAAGGCAGGGAAATTCAGGATGAGATAGTTTTGGCTCAAGAAGCTTTGCATTCTATGGGTCGGCAAAAATCTCCTTCTATGTTCATTAGGCTTGATCTCTCTAATGATTATGATAGAGTTGATTGGAAGTTGTTAGGCAAAATATTATCCCAATTTGGCTTCTCTAAGGAATGGATTGAATGGGTTCAAGCTTGTTTGTCTTCAGTTTTCTATTTTGTGTTAGTTAATGGAAGCCCTTGTTTAGTTTTCACTGCCTCTAGGGGTATTAGACAAGGTGATCCTTTATCACCTTTGTTATTTATTATTTTGGCAAAAATTTTGGGAAGATTGGAGGTATTAAATTGGCTAAAGAAGCTAATCCCCTTACTCATTTGCAATTTGTAGATGATTCTACGCTCCTTGGAAAGACTACCTATTCAGAGGCTTCCAATATGTAGAAAGCTCTTAAGCTTTTTACCATTGTTCCACGGGGATGCGTCCCCCCAAAAAAACCCTGCGTTTCGAGGACGAGGATGTCCCCCAGCCGTCCCGCCATGTTTCTCCACCATCCCGGGGACATCTCCATCTAAGGGGGCGTCTCCTGGACGTCCCGAGGTTGTCTAGGCATCCCCCATGCAAATCAAAGCCATAAAGTGTCATTTTTTTTAATTTAAAAAAAAAAATGGATTTTTATGCTTTCTACCCTAACCTTGTGGCTGTACATAGTGTCTTGCGTCTCATTGAATGCAACACACTTGCGTACAAGGAGTCCAACAACCAAATGGCATGTAGAGTCAAAGGAGCCAGCACAGATTGATGTTGATGCTTCACAGACAGGGCTGGTTGGTATTAGCTTGGAGCTTGAGCGTGTGGAGTCCAACAATTCTAGTGATGAGGAGTTCCACATTGGGGATGATTAGCCATTGACTCATTGAGTCATTTGTATTTACTATTTACTTTTAGTATTTCACTATTTTAGTATTTTGTTTTTTAACATTGTTGATAATTGATTGTAATCATGAATCATCATTATGAAATTTTATAAATTCAATGTTCAATCATCTATGTTTATTGTTTAATGTTCAAAGTTAAATTGTTAATGTTCATTGTTCAATGGATCAACTTGAAACTTAAATGATTAAATCACAATGTTAAATTGTTGATGTTCAATGCAATATACTTAATCCTTATACATCTTTTTATAACTAATTTTTCAAATACTATATGTATTTCAACACCGCTCGCCCGCCGTCGTCCCCCTGTTGTCCCCCCGCCGTCCCCAAACTTAGGCCCCCCATCTCGGAAACCCGTCCCCCTGCCCCGAAACGCCGTGGAACTATGCTTTTTACTAAATCTACATGATAGTTGATCGATCATGACAAATCTAGAATTTTATTCATCCATTGCTCTCAGAGGCAAGAAGCTTTGATTTTGGATTTGTTGCAATTTAGAAAGGGATCTCTTCCAATCAAGTATTTGGGGGTTCCACTACATATCAATCAATTAAAGGATTGGAATTGGTTAATAAATAAAGTTAAGATGAAATTATAGCGATGGACAAATAGATGGTAGTCTTGAGCAGGTAGAATGACATTGGTTAAGGCAGTTCTCCAAGCTAAGCCGATCTATATTTTTTCTATTCTAAATGTTCTTGTTGGAATTTTGAAGCGATTAGAGTCACTCTCCCAAAAATTTATATGGAGTGGAGTGCAAGAGAAAAGCAAATGGTCTTAGCTTAAGTGGGAGATCCTTTGTCAATGGAAAAAGGAAGGTAGGTTAGGATTCTGTAAGGTCCCCTTTTCTAGGGGGTTGACTTTTGATCAACCTTTTGAAGACCTTTAGCCTATTTTATTCCCCGTGGACTAAGGGATGAATCAAGGGGAATATTTTTAATAATTTAGGATGTTGCTAGAGAATGATTTTAATCATTTGGAATTAAAAAGCAATGTTCTTAATTATTAATTGTAATTTATTATTAAATTGCTCCTCAAGTAATTTTAATTACTATATTATGAGGTGTAAATTAGATAATAAAATATGACACTTTCATGAGGACTTGACCCTCAAATAAAAGTCCTTAATAACTTTGGACATAAAGGAAGGGACCCAAAAGTGGACGCCACACTTGGGAAAGACCCAAGTGGCTAAAAGAGGTCTATCTTTGTTAATAAACCCCCATGAGTGGTTCGCCCACCTTGGAGGAATTATAAAATCAGGGCTTGAAACATTTGAAGATCATATTTTTGTCAATCAATCTTATTTTTAGGTTATTGGAGTTCCAATCTTGAATCAAGGCGCTTGGAGTTCCAATCTTGAATCAAAGTGCTTGGAGTTCCAAGGAGATCTTGAAGAGGCAATTTCACTTCAGAAATTGCAAGTGTGTTGAGTTAATTTGTTGTTTGTTAATTTGAAGATCTTTGAAAAAGATCCAAGGGCAGAATTTTTTGTTCATTTACACATTTCTATTTTTCTAGGGTTTGACTACACAGTTTCAGATTTGGGTTTCAGTTTTGGATGACTTCCAGCCAAGGAAAAATTCTAATTATTATTTCATTTGAAAGAACACATTTTTATCTTCAGTTCAAGCTATCATTTGTTCAGAATTTCTAAGTATTTTGCAAGTTGTGAAGTTTACAAGTTTCAGCTGTTATTTTTGTCATATAAAATCAAAAAATAAGATTTTTGCATATCTGATTATGGAATCGTGTTTGGAATATTTTTATCCATCTACATATTTAATTTCGTAATTTTTGAAGCAGTTTTGAGGCATAAATCAGCCCCAAACCCTAGTCGCCTAGGTCTTTAGGCAATTTGCAATTTATGGGAAAATATTGCAACAAATTTCAGTTTAATGGAATTCTGATTTTTTCTAATAATTTGTGGGTCCAAGTTGGGATTTATGGCATACCCTTTTTGTTTGGTTTCATCGCAAAAAAGGACCTTACAATTTCCATTCTTCTATTAAGCATAATAAAGTTTTAACAGTCAAATCGTATAGGAGAATCTTGGCGAATCTAAGTGATTTATGGACTGTTAATATTAGAGTAAAATATGAAGAAAATAATCTGCCTAAAAAGATAATCAGATTGTCTTTACCTTCTAAAGGATCCCCTATTCTTGTTGTCCTTAAAAAAAGAGAGGAGATTATTAAGAGATATTTCTTTTGGATAATTAACAATGGTCAAATAGCTACTTTTTGGACAAATTCTTGGGATGGTTACTGTTGGCCAAATTTGGCCCACATACCAAACTTGCCTGAATGCAATGCATTGTCCTGAAGATCAAGAATGGAGCAAGGCTTGAACAGATTTCTGGATGGAATGAGTGGACCAAAGAGATCATACAACGCGCAAAGCTTTTGAAACACTTTAACTTAAAGTGTAAATTGTCAATTTCTAAAAGACAGAGCTAGAGTTGCAGAGACTCTATGGAGTGTCAAGAGTGTTTGGAATGAGTATGGAAGTGCATGGTACTCATCTGGTTCTTCATTGTGTTCATCTAGACATTTTGGGTCTAGTGGCCGAAATTTTGAATAGACAATTTGTTGACGTTGTCATTGTCACATGTGGACGAGTCAAGAAGAATTGGTCATATGGTTGTGATCACATTAGTCCCTAAAACATATGCACCAAGTTTCAGGTCATCCGACAAAGCGCATCAAAAGATATGCATGTGCAAAGTCGACCTCCCAAGCAGTTTGACTGTGTTTTTTGTGACAGGGACCAGACGTCATGCAAAACACACAGGTCAACTCACTTCAACATTTTATAAGTACACTTAGAAAGCTCCCGGAACCAACGGATCAAGTGGGTTCAATCTTTGTGGTATCAAGAACATCTCCTGCAATTTTGGTGCCTCTATGGCCTTTTCGCTCAAATCCAAATCTTCAAAGTTGGTCAAATAATGGGAGACGTGTGTGCGAGAGTCAAATTAAAGCTCGAGCAAAAATACATTAGAGCTTAAATTTGACAGTCTGCAGGATGTCAAATACGTCCGTGGGGACGTCAAATGACATTCGCACGAACGTCAAATTTAAGCAACGTAAAGTAGCCATTGGGTTTTCAAATAGGTCCAAGATCAATGGCTCGCATTTAATTCTACACCTTGATCCAACGAAGCGAGGCACCCTGACAGTGTCAGTGGCACACTAGAAGATCAATGGAGCGCATTTAATTCTACATCAAGATCAATGGAGCAAGATGAGTCAAAAGGGTCAGAGGATCTTAATGATGAATACAAAGAGGACAAGTGTCAAAAGTCAATGGGTCCTGGCAGAAGATCGAGGACTCACGTGCATTCATACGTCTAGATCTAACGGTGCAAACAGAATCAATAAGTCAACGTATCTGCGAAACCAATGAGCATAAAGACAATTGGACACAATGTAAATAGTCCAAGTTGGCAATCGATAGCCAATAAACAAAAGCGAGCTCGAGAGATTTTCGACAAAAGTAGAAATTATTTTGTGTTAAGCACGAGATATACTAAGAGGGAGGGTGAATCAATATATCATATATCTTATAAATATTTTACTTAATCAAACTCCACTTAACCATACATTCAAGATATGCAATAAAACTAAAATAATATGCACCACACAAGAAAGAGAGAGAGATACCAGATTTTTACGTGAAAAACCAAAGTGGGAAAGCCACAAAGAACAATCTCAAATATATGAAAGAGCACCAACTCAAATTACAAAGTTTGCAAGCATCAACTTGCAGGAGCACCAACCCCTTTGCTGAGCACCAACACAGCGACTATTTGTGAGCACCAACCCACAAGAGCACCAACTTCTCTTGCGTATAAAACACAACTATCTCTCAATCTTGTTTTCTCAACAAATGATAGAACTCTACAATATCTATTTCTATTCTCTCCTCTTATATAACACAATTACAAACCATGCACTCTCTTGCATATATCAAATGGCTTCTCAAGCCTTTATTTATAGCTTTCCAAATGCCATTTGGCATTCACCCTTTGTGACCCTTCACTCATGGAAAATGGCATGAAACTTGTATCACCCTTCGAATCCTTGTATTTGAAAAGTCATATGGTGACCCTTCATAAGCAAATGTGTCCCTTCCTCTTTTGTATTTATCTTGGTGACCTTTTGAATTCCTTAAGGTGACTCTTCATGAAAAAATGCACCATACCCTTCTTTGTCTTCACTTGGTGACTCTTGGAATTCCTCAAGATGACTCTTCATGGGAAAATGCATCCCATTCCTCTTTTGTCTTTACCCCATGACTCTATGACTTCTTCATGGGCCCTCTTTTGACTTTTATGCAACCAAAAATATAACCGTTAATATTAAATAAATATCAGCACATTTTAGTCAAAATATTAACATTAAAAACACCTTTAATAAATGTTATGGGGCCTTTATCACCAATGCTAGACCTTTGACATCAATGACAATATTTCCAACATTTTGGGCCCAAGCAAAACAAATGTCAAGGCGCTGAGCTCGAAGGCAACCCAGGGTTGAACCAAGGTCACATTTTAGAGACCAAGCATTACCATTTGAGATCCATGGAGACAAGATAGGTCTCTTTAGACCTCTTTCAATCAAAGGTCCACATCTTGTTTTCAAAATAAGATCAGGTATTGAGCTGCAGGAAAACCAATAAATGGCAATTGTTTTCAATCCATAGTGAATCTATATTAAAGATAGAGTGTAATAGAATATTTTATCTTCCAAAAGGGTCATTCTCTCAACAAGCAAGTATCTATGGCCACTTGAAACAGACCGAGAAAGACTATTTTAGTTCCAAGGCATGAAGAGTTCATCCTCATCAGCGAATCAGGTGAAAATGGCATGGAATCCCGAGATAAGGATCATGGAGCACTAAATTCTTTTGCAAAGCCTTTGAAATTGTTCCTTCTTGATAAGATCATGACTCAGCATCCTCGAGACTGCTAATCCATCAAGAGCAGTTGGACCTCGTTCAATGTTTTCTATTTGCTTAGTTCCTTCTCTCTCTCATCCTTTTTTTTCTATAAATGCAGGCTTTTAAGCCTTGAAAACAGCTTGGTAATCCCTCCTTTGGGCATGACTAGACTCTGCCCAGATTTGATCATTGTAACTGTTGACAATTTTGCCCCCATAGGGCAAATTGTCACCCCTACTATTCGGAACTTTGCTAGGGTGCCAAGTTTGTCTCGTGAATTAGTTTTGGGGTCTTTAAATGAGCATTTACAACCACCCAAGTGGCCATCTACAGCCAGGTGAATTTTAGTCGTTTAGAGGTTTCCAAGGAGCTTTCTTGATTACAGCTAAATGTACAAATACAGCCAAGACATACAAGTTGTAAGTTTATTTATTTTGGTCTTCCCAAGGATTTTTTCGGGCTATAAGAGGTGGACTATTTCTTCGGACATTTGGTCCGAGAGAAAGAGCTCTCAAAAGACTGTGTAAAAGTCCGAAAAAATGACTAAGTGGAAATCATTTAAAGCTTATTTTCTACGGATTTTTTGTCCGAAAGAAAAAGGGAAAAGCACAGTTGAGAAGACCCGAAGGGCACCTGCCCTTCAGGAAGGTCCAATTCAAAATTCCCGAAGGGTATGTAACCCTTTGGGTTGGTTCACTTTATGGTTTCCAAGTCAAGACAAAATTTCCGAAGGACAGTTTCAAAAAGCCCAAGTGCCCTTCAAAAAGCTCGGGTGCCCTACAATTCTTCCGAAGGGCACATTTGAAGGCAAAAAAGCCCTTGCATGGAACACTTGGTTGGTGTCAGGACCCTTTCAAAAGTTTCGAAAGGCACTTTTGTAGACAAAAAGCCCTTGTGGAGGGCACTAGGTCGACGAAGTGGACCTTTACAATTCTTCCGAAGCGCACTTCTGGAAGAACCTTGGCCTTGCAGAAGGCACCCAGGCGACTAACAAGACCAAATCAAAAAGCCCGAAGGGCGATTTTGGGAAGCAGAAGCCCTTGCAAAGGGCACCTTCATAAAAGCAAGGGACACTTCAAACGGAAAAGAATTTCCTTCGGACGACTTGTCCGAAGGAATTCAAGGAAAAGGTCTGACAAAGGCTATACCCAAGAAAAAAGCCCGATAGATATTAAAAAAAAACAAAGGCAAAGGAAACGTGAAAATTTAAGGAAATCCTTCGGAATAATTGTCAAACAGAAAATTTGCAGCAATATGAAGTCAAAAAAAGCCTGAAGAAAACCAAAGGGCAAGACATAAGAGCCTAAAAGAATAAATTCAGGAAAATTGGCAAGGAAACAAATTCCTTCGAACAAAAAGTCCAAAGGAACTTGGGAAGACAAAAGCTCGATAGAAAAGACAAGGGCGTAAGCCAAAGCCAAAAAAGAGAAAAGGAAATGCCAAGCCCGGGAAAGAGAAGAGACAGAGAGTCCTTCGGACAATTTGTCCGAAGGACGAAAGCTAAAATAAAGCCCGATTCCCAAATTAAAGCAGAACACGGAAAAAGCCAGAGAAAATAAAAACAAGACTGAGCCAGAATTGAACAAGTAAGACAAACATAAAAATAGAGGCATGAGCAAAGACTTAAGCAGAACTGAAAATGGACATAAGCATGAATAGTGAATAAAACAAACGCAGAATAAAGACAAAGGCAGGATGAACAAAGATCATGCACAGACTAACGTGAGTGACTCCAACGAAGTGAACGCATTTAAGAAAACAAGCATGCTTCAGTTCTGAAAATAGAGTTGTCTTGCATGATGAACGGGCAAAGCATTGAACGTTACAAACAGTGAAAAATTCCATGCATGCACTCTCGTTTGTCTCAAAGCTTGAAACATTTCGATGGTTCAAACGCTATTCTTAATTTGGCATTTGCATTGATTTCATGCAAAGGGGAGACTTTCAAACATTCCAACAATTCGAGTGAATTTGACTACTTTTGTTTTGGCATTGACTAGATTTCAAGTCAAGACATCTATTCGTAGGTGCCATGCATCCAAAGCTTGTCTTCTTCTTCTTCTCTTTCAACGCCAAGGATTCCTCATGCAAGACAACTAAGCATAAGCCAAGGAAAGACAAATTTGGAAAACTCATGCAATGCAATTTGGACTTGGGCTAATGAAGAGTTAACTTCCTCTCCTATTTCCAACGCCAACCTCTTGGCTTTCTGTAATTTTCTATATTAATGGCTTTTAAGCCTTGTAAAATCTATCCCTCTTAATAAAACCAAACTCTGTCATTGGTGAATTGTGTAACCTCTTCAATCAATATAAGGACTGTACTTTCGAATTTCAAGTACTGGCATAGTGTACATTCATTCAACAATTTGTATACGAGATAGATTTCTCTCCCTTCCCAAATTTTGATTCATACCTAGTTGCTGGCTCATCATATTATGCAGGTCATGTTCAATGTTTTATATGTCTTTTGTTGAAGTTGTAAGTGGATGTTAGGTGGTTGCAAAGTGTCTTGTATCAGACCTCTCTCCATCGTTTTCCCTCACGTTTTTGTCATTGGATCGAACCTTCTCATGAAATACTTATGCATAGTGATCAATTGAAATCAAAGGTCTTCATTTTCCCTTGTTTGATTTAGTGTTCAAGGTCCAAGTAGACTGAATCAACATTTTGGTGTATCATCGTCATTAAGTAGGGTTTTCCTTTCAAGTTTCTTTCTCTTTTCTATGGTAGTCCGCAACACAGAGTAGAGATCCGCATTGATACATCTTACAGGAACCAACCTTCTCTGGAGGTTCTTCTCACCAATGAGGCACCCACCCTTGTAAGAAGATCCCATTGTTTCAACTGGAGAGAGGATTAGCCATTTCAGCACGTCTTCATTTCAGGGTGCAACTCCAAGTTGACAACAATAACCTCTTGAGATAAATAAAGGACTCTTTTCAGAGTTTATTATTATAGTATAGTGTGTCAAAGTCAGATTGATTTGCATATTTGGTAGAAACTTCTCCCTTGTCAAATCCTGAATCTCATCTAGCTACTAGTTTATCTTGTTGTGCAGGTTATGTTTAGTGTTTAATGTCATTTGATTGAATTTAGCAAGTGGATACATTGAATGGTTAGTTCCTTGAATCAGGTCCCTCCATCACTTCCCTCAGGTTTTTTTTTATCATTTGGTGAACCTCTACATGAAATACTAATGCATAAACAACCATTTGGAGTTGCAGATCCGATCTCGGTGTTTTTCTTAGAAGTTCAGATGAAATGGATGAACAATCACATTACTGATGCATCACCTCCTTTACATGTTTTTATGCATTGTTACCCATTTCCCTCTCCCTTTTCCAGTCAGAATTTAGTTTAAGTGATAGATCCAGAAGGACGCTAGCCTTCTTCGGAGGTCTGATCCATTTTAAGGACACCCACAACCTAGGATCAATCCCATGTTGGCCTAAATTTGAGTAGGAAGATCTGAAAAATCCCCTTAGCTAAAGTGCAAATCTAGAATGTCAACAGTTACCAACTAATTATCACTCAATTCCCTGATGTACAGCAAGTGATGCAACTTCTTCATGACAAGGGGTGGGTGAAAGTTGCTAAATATTGTATGCAAAGTCTCTATCAGTGCGAAATTGGTAAATGCTAAATTAT
Organism: Torreya grandis; assembly: GCA_037957365.1. Lineage (NCBI taxonomy): Eukaryota > Viridiplantae > Streptophyta > Pinopsida > Cupressales > Taxaceae > Torreya > Torreya grandis. The sequence goes on from JARHVA010003336.1 coordinate 1,926,368, forward strand.
TATTCAGGAATGGCCAATTTAGCTTCAGGGGAATCAAAGAAAAATGTTAGAACAATTTTTTTAAATCTAAAATTCTTTCTTTCTCTGAAAAGCCAGATTCCATTGCATGGGGAAGCAAATCAACAGGAATTTATTTCGTTTCAATTGCATATGATTCTTTGTGTATAGTGAATCCTCATCCCTTAAGAGATATTTTTAAAAACTTATTCCAAGGAAATCTTTGGCCAAAAGTCAGTTTTTTTGTCTAGTGGTTGTTGACAAGAAGAGTTTTAACAAGAGATCAGCTTATGAAAAGAAGTTTCAATGGCCCTTTCTGATGCATGTTGTGTTTGGAGAATGAGGAAAATTTCAAGCATTTTTTTATTGATTATTCTTGTGTTATCCAATTATGGCAACTTCTAGTTAAGTTATTTGATTTGCCTTGGTCTGGAATTCAAAATATTGAGCAACCTTTCAAAGAACGGTGAAAGCACATAAAGAATAATCCAACTCTTATACAAACAGTATGCAATGGGATATCTCTTTTGCTTTGGAATGTTTGGAAGGAAAGAAATAGATGGGTTTTTCAACAGGAAGATAAAGAAAACAGTTTTGTTTGGGAAATGATAAAAGTCAATTTAACTGAATCCATCAAGCCTTATCTTCAACTTTATATAGATTTGATTTGCTCGATTCTAAGTCTATTGAGAAAAATCAGTCTACTAAAAAGTGGTTAGCTCCCCCAATTTAAGTAGGAAAAATGAACATTGATGGTGCTTCGAGAGGTAATCCAATTATGGCTAGTATGGGTGGCATAGGAAGATGTTCACATGCTTCAATGAAATTTATCTTTTCAAAAAAATCGGGTTATGCTACGAACAATATAGTTGAGATTAGAGCTGTTTTCAAAGGTATGCAAGAAGCTGTGAAAGTGGGGTGGTCAAGGATTTAATTTGAATCTGATTTACTTCTGACCATTAATCTTTTATCAAATAACTCTTCTGACAGGAGTAGAAATTGGCAAATTGTAAGAGAACAGGAAAAGATTCAGACGCTGAAGGAATACTTTCAACAAATTAGCTTCCATCATATTCCTCGACGGCTTAACAAAGTTGCGGATGCGCTAGCTAATTGGGCATTGGATAATGATAATCTCCTTTGCTATTGTTGACGCTGTGGATTGCACCCTTGAAAGAAGGCTCGGCTTTTCTCTTCCACGCGGCACAATGGAGACTTTCCTCTTGCTGTGGGCTTGGCAAAACTGAGGAAAGAATCTCTAGATAAGGGCTAGCTCCCTTTGATGCATCTTTGAGGTCTTTAACTACTAATGTTAATAATGGGGGGGCGGACGGCGGTGGGGGGGTGGGGCGGGTGAAAAGGGAGAAGGATATGACAAAACAGAACCTATCAAAAAATGGCGATGCACCAAAATGATCGATCCACTCAACTTATGTCTACACTTTAGACCAAAAAGCAAACAAACACTCCATCTGAACAAAGACCAGACTGTATGGGCGCTTTAACAGGGGGCTTAATGAAGATATAAAGGAAAAGAACTTACCATAGGTGCTGCAGAAGCACACTGTCAGATAACTACTGTCCTGTCTTTATGCTCTAGATGAGACACTTCTTATTAACCCGCAGAAATGGTCTTGGACATGCTAGATATGTTAATGTCAACCTATGAAAGCATCAAGATGAAATGACTAAACACAGAGTTGATACTCAGACATATTCAAAAGCATAACTAGTCAGATAGAGGCAAAACGCATTTTATTAATTCCAAGGTAAAATTGGCAAGGCTTCGCCTTACAAAAGTGAGAGATACATTTCTCAACTGAGAGGTTACAATATATAGCATGAAGAGAAAGAATTTTGGCGCCTTCAAGAACAGGGAGCCCATGCTGCGTTGAACACCTAGGAAAGACGAATTTGCTCATGCTGGTGTCATCCTTCTAGAAACGGCCTGAAAGAACCATGATGTCGCTTGTCATAGGTATTGACTTTGCAGCTTAAACCGTCTTAAATGTTCTTGCAAAAGCATGGGTTGCTTCGTTGTTTGAATGGCAAGGCCGCTTCTCAATGAAGTTTATGCAACTGTCTGCTCATTAATGTAAAATGAAAAAAAAACGGACCACTCTATTGAATGCCCGCGCTTCCCTTGATGACCACTTGGTGGAGATTGTTTCATCCGCAACAATAACTTCTCTATCGACGCTTTTTGTGTCACCTAGACTATTCTATTCGTTTATGCGCTTGGCTTTTGTCTTTTCCTAGCTCTTCGGCCCTCAAGGCTATCTTTCTTGGCGGGTCGCTGAGTTTCCTTGCAGCCTTGTGCCTTTGAATTCCTTCGGGCTTGCACTCATAAGCTCTTTCGACCACTTGTCATGAGTTTTATCGGGTAAAATGCCCAAAAGAAATCTTTCAGCCACTTGTCCGAAGGCATTGGTCCCTCGGCTTCTCCTCAACGGCCGACGCACCCCATCGACATTGACGTCTGTGGGCCTGTCACTATTTGAAAACCAACGACTATTTCCTCAAGCACCCAATTCAATAAAGATAGCAATTCCCATATCTTGTGTCTATGGGCTTGAGGAATTCCTTTCTCATATAGGATCCATAAATATCTATAATGTGGGGATTAAAGATAAATATTTGCAGGTCGCTAGCAGCATTAACCAATTCTAATACCAAATCAATCCTTAAAAAAGTCCTTTAGTGCATGTACACAACATTGGCTACACAAATTATGCTCGTAGCTGCTCTACCTAAATACCCTACTAACATGCACACTTGGGCACCTCCTATCACTGTCCACACTACAACATAATGACCAGCCTCCTTAATAACAATAAGAAGAATCTCATATTCGCCAACATATAATCTCCGACCACCCATCCATTACAACAAATCACCTAGAGGTCTGACCTCCTTGACATTTTCTTTAATGGTTTTAACAAGGTTGTCCTCATCTTGGCTTCACCTAGAAGTACATATGAAGGCCTTCATGCTGCAATTTTTTTGATCATCTCTTCCTCATTAGCATAACATGTAACATGAAAGGGGATGTGATCTAGGAGGGTGTCCCAACAATGGTTCCCATCATATCACCAAGCCTATTCTCATAGTTTGTGGTTTTTGTGGTTCCTCTTGCATGGGTTGTAGTACTCCAACACAACATCAAGAGGTTTTTGTACCTCCAAGATCATCCATCCATCTCCAACAGAGGCCGCACAAACTCCCCCAGTGGCGTAGTGTAATTTGCACAGATCAACCATAGTACCACCCATGTGTATGCCAAAACCTTCTACAATACCTACCATTAGCTTCAACAGGTTTTGACACACCTCTAGGCCAAACCACAAAGGCTAACTTACATTGCGCAGCACCAAAATGTTCCAAGCATTACATTTCTGACGCTGATCAACACAGTCCCTATGCCACATCAGGGAGCACTCCCAAGGCTCACTTTGTGCCAAAGCATCTATCAGCATACCACACACCTATCAGCAAAGCTACATAATCGTCAGAAGATGAGGATTCACACAATGAAACGATTCAACCTCCATAATGGTTCGTCATGCCTTCTTGGCTTTCTAATACATGTATCCACATATGTAGTTGTAGTTAGCAATCAAAGTACTAGATACATATCCAAAATCTTTGTCAAGAGTATGCCATATACAAAACACAGATTAATGAAACTTTTTGTTCCAATTCTATTCTCTCTCTCTCAATTCTCTACATTATATCTCATGTAGCTTCTGCACACATATAGATCCTCATTTAGAGTGTTGTCCACCAAGATCCTCCTTGGCCTCAAATCAATGGTATCGAAGCAATTCATCTTGTTTGTGTATGTCCCATCCAACTAGGTCAAAGGATCTAAAGCTCGACATCAAACCACGACACCCATCAGACTACATGTCATGTTGCTTCAAGCAAGTTCAGAGGACAAAAGACCATAGCTCACAAGATGCACTCCAAAAGATGAACAATAAGAGCATCACAAAAGCACTTTGATAACAAAAGATATTTTTGTCCAACCAATTCATTGAAGTCCTCGAGCAGACGGTTCCCTCAACTCACAATTCAGGGAAAACTTTTGGTGATCCAATTACCCATAGGTTTCAAGTAAATCTAGACATTCATGTGTTTGAGGGAAAAATAGATACAGATGCAGGAGATAGCTGGTTAGATCAATTAGAGTCATATTTTTCAATGAATGACTTTTATGATGAATAAAAAATCATGATTGCACTTCTAAAAGTTTCTTCACCCGTTAGTAAGTGTTGGCAGCACACACTCTATGGGAGAAAGACCAAACAAAAAGAGAATCTGAGCCAACCTGGAATAAATTCCTAGAAGCCTTCAAGGATGAATATTATCCTAAAGATGTCTATGATGATCGCTACATTTAGTGGCAAAACTACGGCAAGGACATCAGTTGTCAATCCAAGCCTACACAAATGCCTTTTGTGACATGTATGTGCTACGCCCTTAACCGCTAGCATGTATTGGTATGTGTGCCCAACTTGTGGCCAACATAACCTTTTATTCAATCATATGATAATTTTTATATCTTCATGTTGTTAGTAGTGTCGACTTATGGAGTACACATAGCCTTAGTAGAGTATATATATGAGGTAGTAGTTAGTAGTAGATCATCATATTACAAATTATGTTCTTATTGCAAGGTTGTTGTCGTTGTCCCCTGGAAGTGGCTCAATCATATATTTCCAATATTATGTTTTGTTATCAATCTTTGGTGGGAATCTAATCCATTATGTTGTTGATATTGCGATATACTTTTCTTGTTTTACTCTAACTATTTACATTTCCATCAACTACTATGAATTTGCTTTATCTATCAAAGTAGTTTCATTACAAGTGGTATCAAAGCTTCAATTTGGGCAAGATTTTTGCACTGCATTTTTTACAAGTTGAGAGGAGTGTTTGTTTGGTGTAGTGAAAGGATTTAAAAAAACAATATTTTTTTCTTTGATTGACCAAGCCTTTGGCTTAGCGCCAAGGACCAAGGGGTTCCATTCCGTCAAATTCATCCAGGGATCGAACCCGACCTCATCCTTTATGGTGTCGGGTCTTTGCATTCCACAAGAATTGATCCTTTGTGGGCTCTTTGTGAGCCAAGCAACTTCAATCAACCAATGACCTTTTGACAAAAAAAACACAACTTTTGATCTGGAAGGAATTTAAATTTTTCGTTGACACAATATTGTTTTAGGTTTTTTTGCAATATAAAAATTTTAAAGTCCGGAAATTTTTCAAAATTCTTTCCACAATATAGCAATCGTTAAAATCATCTAGGTGAGGCAATATCAATAACATATATTTGTCAACCCTATTTTTTGGGTTTTTTGGATTTTTTTAACCCTTGCACAATATACCAGTCATTAGAGTCATCTTGCCATGACGATCGCAATACTATAATTATCCATTAACCTTATTTTTGAGCCCTAAACTCTTCAATATTTGTATGGTTGGTCAGCACACTAGGAGACAAGGTAAAGGTTCTGACACTACGAGAAAAACACCTAACCAAGAGGAGATGGAGTCTAAAATATGTGGATCTAAGTTCTAGGGTTTTTTGCGATAGATCATAGAGTGAGCCAGATTGATTACAATGTGCAAAACTTAAAAAAATGAAATCGCCAACAAAGGAGATCTGGATAAAATCAATAGGCAACTAGATGATATCGAGCAAAGATTTGATCAATTGTTTGCCTTGCAACAGAATCTGCAAACCCTCAACCTACCAAATTAACTCCTCAACAAATTGAGGAGAAAAGGGCAAAATGGTTGTGTTTTAACTGTCATAGCAAATATAGTTACTAGTATAAATGTGTGGAAAAGAAGTTCTACACAGAAGGCACTAATCAAGAATTAAAGGAAGTAGGATTAAAGGGTGTTGATGAGCCAGATGATGAGACATCAGATACACAACCAACTATTTCTTTCCATGCACTCTCATGCATTAGCACCCCACGAACCCTCAAGGTAGCGGGTTTTCTAATAAAATAAAAGGTGACAGTATTGATTGATTCGACAGGTACCCACAACAACATCAATAAGTTGGTTGCCCACTTGAACTATTTTGTCTATCCAACTCTAGAAGTTCAAGTCATGATTGCAGATAGTGGTATAGTCAGTTGTATAGGGAATTGTCATGGTCATAAATTTACCATGGGAGACTACTAGCTATATTGTCCTACTCTAACCAATCCTATGGATAGCACAAACATGAATATGGTACATGAAATAATCGAGGCAAGAATTATCCAACATAGTCGAAGTGTTTCTTCATCTCTAGTAATGATGGTGCATAAGAAGGATAACACCTGGTGCATGTGTCCAAACTATAAGGAACTCAACAAGTACACCATCAAAGATAAGTTTCCAATTCATGTAATTGATGATTTGCTAGTGAATTACATGGTATTGTATACTTTACAAAACTTAATCTTCGCTCAAGTTATCATCAGATCGAGATGCAATATACATAAGACAACTTTCAAAACCCATGCGGGCCACTATGAAGTTTTGGCGATGCCCTTTGGCGTCACGAATGCACCATCTTCATTTCAAAGTTTGATGAAGTTTTGGCAATTCCCTTTTGTCCATTTTTCTAAATTTGTCTTGGTGTTTTTTTTATGGCATCCTAATATACAAAAACATGGGCAAAACATCTCTAGCATGTGAATCAAGTTTTGTATATTTTGGCACAACATCATTTGTATGCCAAGCCTTCTAAGTGTGCTTCCAAAGTCAAGGAAGTGAAGTACTTGGGTCACAATGTTTTCAATAAAGGCATAAAGGTGTACCCTCACAATATCAAGGTCATGATCGAATGGCAAGTGCCTAAAACCCTCAAGCATCTATGGGACTTCTTAGGGCTCACAAGTTAATATTTCTGATTTGTCAAAAATTACGACAAAATAACAACACCACTCACAATTTTATTAAAGGAATCCTTCAATTGGAATGAAACAACCACCAAAGCATTTTAGAAGCTAAAGGAGGCCATGTGAACCACTCCAGTTCTAGCTACCCCAATTTTTTTCAAAACATTAATTGTTGAGTGTGATGTTTTGGGCCAAGGCAAGTTGGTAATACTTATGTATAGTCAATCATTGCACCATGGGGTATGGCATGCAAGTAGTACGCATGCATAGTTGTTTTTCTTTTTTTTAAAAAGAGATATCGTTATATTAGAAGGAAATCAAAAGATACATATTCTATTATGCCAGGCCCGAAAACTATTGGTCCAAGCCTAGGCAATATAAAAAAAAAGAAACATATTAGTACTCATAATCGTAAGTCAAAAGAAATGATGTTTGTGATATCTTTTTGTATCTTGTTCGACTAACATGGAGGGGGCAAGCCATAATAGAGAATGTTGTGGTTATCCAAAAGCCCAATTGGCCAACCCATCTGCCACTTTATTTGACTCTCTAGGAATATGAATGAATTGCACTTCCTGAAACCCTTCCTTCAACTTGTTGATATTATCCATCTCTCTAGCAATCCTCCAATTACTGCTTGTACCATTCTCCTTAGTGGAAAGAAGACTTATAATCACCTTAAGGTCTGCTTCAATTTGAATCTTTTGCCATCCAAACTTTAAAGCCTCTTGCATCCCTTTATTGGCTTGATCTCTGCTAAATTATTAGTAGCACATCCAAATTTTCAGCAAACAGAAAAGCAACCTCTCTGTCCGGAGTTTTGCCAATACCTCCAATGGATGCTAATCCCAGATTACCTTTGGATGCACCATCTATATTTATTTTACCATACCCCATTGGAGGAGGTTTCCAAAGTCCATCCATTTGATGTTGAGTATGTCAGAAACCCAGCATAGTAGAATTATGAGGTTGCAGAGGAAGTTCTTTACAAAGACTGTCCATTCAGGAGTGAGAGGAGTAGGAAGAGAAATCTTATGTTTGATAGTTTCAGCATATTGATTTTGATTTTCTCCCAAACATAATTGATATCTCTACTAACCTGTTGAAAAATTATATCGTTTCTTTCCTTCCATGTATTCCAGATGAGAAGGGGAATATCGAACCACAAGGCTGGCATGAAGTTCTGAGCTGTCGGAGTATGGCATTCCATTCTCTACATAGTTGCTCCAAAGACCAAAAAGTTATCCACTGAAGGTTAAACAAATTAGACAATCGATGCCATAAAGAGACCACCCAACAACATTGAAAAAACAAATGAGAAAGGGATTCCTCATCTTCCAAAAATAGTACACATCTAAATGGACCATAAAAGTCATACTTATTGAGTCTATCACTAGTTAGGATCCTCCTAAGTAATAGCAACCACACAAAGAAGCTGAATTTAGGCCACATAGCAGGCTGCCTGATATTTTTTTAAATGCCTTGAAAGGGGTGAGGTGTCCTCCCCCTTACAGAGGCATATCCAGAAGCCACTGTATATACTCTCGTGGAATTTACAGCCCACTCTAAGGTGTTAGCCTGAGGAGAATAAGAAAGGGGACGAACCAAGAGAATATTATCTATCATAGTATGCTGCCTCTGTCCAATATTCACAGGCCATTCCCTGCTAGGAATCCAACATTTTCCAGTTTCCCATATCTGAGTAGCAGGCTTGCAATATTCTGCCACTTTGATCCATCCTTTTTCATGTAAATCCTTCATAATTGATTCAAACTCCAGGTATTGGGATATAAGTGGGGGTTGTCCATCCCAATAATCGCTCCAAAAATTGCCATATTCGCCATCATTAACTATCCAGAAGAAATGTTTTTTAATAATCTCTTCATGAACTTGGAGAACAACCAAAATGGGTGATCCTTTGTAGGGAAGAGTCAACTTTATGATTCTATAAGGGGGATTACTTTCCACATATTTTGCTATAACATTATGCACCCATAAATCATCTAGAAATACTAACATTCTCCAATATCGTTTGACTGCAAGGGCCTTATTTTGCTTAGCTGAAGCTTTGAATCCTAACCCTCCTTGTTTATTGGATTGACAAAGAGATTCCCATTTGACTAGAGACCACTTCCTTTTTCCTTGATCTCCACTCCATATGAATTTCTGGCATAAAGAATCCATTTGTTTCTAGATGGTATCTGGAATATTTAAAAAAGAGGCAACATAAACTGGCAACTCTTGAAGAATAGCCTTGACCAAATTTATTCTACCTCCAAAAGATAACCATTTATTGGTCCATTTCATCATTTTCACTTCAGCTTTAAGAATAAGCCAGTGTCAATCCCGAATCTACTTAGAGGCTAGAGGAACCCCCAAATATCTAAGCGGAAGAGAACCTTTCCTAAAATGAAAAATGTTTAGAATTTGCTCGGCCTATCTACTAGTGCAATGGAAGAAAATAATACTATCTTTTTCATGATTAATCAATTGACCAGTAGCTTGAGTAAAAATCTGAAGCATTTTATTTGGGCTTCTAGGCAAGTAGCCTTACCCAAAGTGAAAAGTCATCCAAAAATTGCAAATGGGCTATATGACGAGTGTCTTTTGCCAACTTGATCCCAATAATTTATTTCTCCTTACATGCTTTAGTTGCCAATCTGCCAAGACATTCTGCCAAAATAACGAATAAAAAGGGAGATAAAGGGTCCCCCTATTTTATCCCCTTGGATGCCAAAAAAAGATGAGAAGTACCATTGATCAAGATTGAGAAGGAAACTGTAGATAAACAAGCTTTAACCCAAGCTATTCAATCTCTAGAGGATCCAAATTTATCCAAAACTTGACATAAGAAATCCCAATCCACTCTATCATACGCTTTGGATAGGTCCAATCTAATAAACATTGAAGAAGAATTTTGGATTTCCATAGAATACAAGGCTTCTTGTGCTAAAGCAATCCAATCTTGGATTTAACGTCCAGGGACAAATCCCAGTTGTTCTAGAGAGAGAATTTTGTGAAGTAAAGGCTTCCACCTTTCTGCCATAACTTTAGTAATAATTTTATACAGGACATTGCACAAGGCTATCAGTCTGAAACCAGCAATATCCTCCACCTCATTGGCCTTTGGAATAAGGGTTATAAATGTTTTATTAATTTCCTTCAACATGGTTTTGGCTGTCCTTACCTTTTCCACCACTTCAAGGAGATCTTCTTTAATGGTATCCCAAAAAACTTGGTAGAATTCAATTGGAAAACCGTCCGGTCCAGGTCTTTTTCATTTCGTCATAGAAACCACTACCCACTTCAATTCACTTTCCATCACAGGGCATATAAGCTGCTGATTATCATGATGATTTATAACACTAGGAAGGTTTGCCAACACTTTCCTTTGAGCGGTCTCATCAAGAGGTTGGGCTGTGAATAATTTCTCAAAATACAGTGTAGCCAATTTCTGCATACCTAACAAAGAATACTCCTACCCATCTTCTTTGGAAAGAGAGTTAATATGATTATGAACACGCCTATTCAGCAAAGATTTATGAAAGAAAGCAAAATTCTTATCTCCCTCTTTTAGCCGTTGAAATCTAGATTTTTGCTGCCACATAATCTCCTCTCTGGTTTCCCATTCAAGCAAATCAGCTTTCAACAGGAGCTCTTGCTGAAGAAGAACATCACTACTTCCATAAATACAAAGGTGATTATTCAACTCCTCCAACTTTTCCAGAATTTGTAATTTTTTCTCTTTGATATCACCAAACTCAGTTCAATTCCATGTTTTAAGCTTAGTCTTCAAATAAGCTAATCTCTTAGCAAAAGTAAACATGTGAGTTACATATCTTGGTTACCCATGTATCCACCATTGTTGGATCAATTTACCAATATCCTCGTGTCTTCACCACATCAATTGGAATCTGAAGGGAGCATGAGGAGGGGCTGATTAGCCAATCTCCAGACACATAGGCCAATGACCGAAACCTATGTTGTTTAGAATATGACCCTTAGGGATGAACTCCTTCATCCACCATTCTTCAATTACCAAAAACCGATCCAACCTTTCTAGATTACAATTAGGATTTTTTCTTCTATTGGTCCATGTCATGACACCATTCGCAGTAGGAACATCAATTAATTGATGGGATTGAATGAACCTATGCATAGCTTCTGAACTTACATCCAGATGAGATTTCCCACACTGTTTTTCGTGAAGTGAAAGGATGGTGTTGAAATCACCACTATGATGACCAAAAAATCTAGAAAATTTCCCATCATAATCTCTATATTCTGCCATTGCTGCACCTTGTCTGCTAAGGTGGTAGAAGCATACACATTTATGAATAAAAACTGTTGGGCATCTACACATTTTATATTTATTTTTTTAGTTTTATTAGTTTAAAACTTTAATAAATTAATATTTTTTTAATGTTTTTAAATATTTTTTTTAGATTCTTATTAAATTACAACGGATTAGTTTTTTTTTTTAAATGTTATTAAATTTTTATTCTTTAACAATGTAAATAATAAACTTAAGCCTTACGTTTTATTTTTATTTTTAATTTTTTAATTTTATCAGTTTAAAACTTTAATAAATTAATATTTCTTTTCAGGTTTTTATAAGTTTTTTTTAAGATTATTATCATATTACAATGGTTTAGTTTTGTTTTGTTTTTTATGTTATTAAATTTTTATTATTTAACAATGTAAATAATAAATTAAACTAATTTTTAATTTTTTTTAATTAATGTTTTTTTACTTTTTAATATTTAACAATGTCAATAATAAATTAATTTAAGCCTTACATTTTATTTTTATTTTATTTTAGTTTTATCAGTTTAAAACTTTAATAAATTAATATTTCTTTTTAAGGTTTTGATTTGTTTTTTTTGGTTAGATTCTTATTAAATTACAATGGATTAGTTTTTTTTTAATATTATTAAATTTTTATTATTTAACAATGTAAATAATAAATTAAATTGAGCTTTTACATTTTATTTTCATTTTTTTAGTTTTATCAGTTTAAAACTTTAATAAATTAATATTTCTTTTTAAGGTTTTTAAATGTTTTTTAATATTCTTATTAAATAATAATGGATTAATTTTTTTTATTTTTGATGTTATTAAATTTGTATTATTTAATAATGTAAATAATAAATTAAGCTAAGCTTTAACTTTTTTTTTTTTTAATGTTTTTAACTTTTTATTATTTAACAATGTCAATAATAAATTAACTTAAGCTTTACATTTTATTTTTATTTTTTTTGTTTTAGCAGTTTAAAACTTTAATAAATTAATATTTCTTTTTAGGGTTTTTAAATGTTTTAAAATTTAGATTCTTAATAGTTAAATGTTAATTAATATTTATAATTTTATTAATTATTTTTTAATGTTATAAATTTTTAATTTTTTTAAAAATTGTATTTTTTTAATGTTAATTGTTATGTTATTTTTTATTTCTTATTTTAATAATGTATTTAATTTTAATTAGATTTTTAAATTTTAACAATATATTTTTTAAATTTTTTTAATAAAATTTAATTTATTAATTACTAATTTTTTCATTAACATTAAAAAATATTTATATTATTAACATTGGCATTGCAATAGACTAATAATATAAATTTCCTTAATTTTTCTTACTAGATATTATATATATAATTTATTATAATAAATATATATATTATCCTTTCTAGATACCCCCATCTCAAAAAGGCGTACCGTCCCTGACAACCATGATTTATAATGACCTTACAATTGATTAAGATTGAAATAAATTGCTCGTCTTTTGTGTAAGGAAGAATTTTCACGAGTAATACCATCCATTTTTTTTTTTCTTACAGATATTATGCTGAATAGGCATAGAACTAAGAATAGAAATTTTTGAAGGTTACACGTTGGCACAATCAACATTTCCATTCTACACAGGAATAGCAAATCAACTCAGAAACAATTCAGTGAAAATATTCTTTAATAGTAGTTCTTATGCAGAGAAAATTTGCGCAAATTTCTCCCATCTACGAAAGGAGTAGATATTACAGGCAGGAGTTTCCATATTTCACCTTATGTCCAAAGATTGCAGGATATATACGCTGACTTAGAAGAATTTAATATGATATTGATATCAAGTCAAAGTAAATACCCAAAATTACAACAACAATAATGTTCTTTGGGAGTAATATGCAATGTGAAATTTCAGTTTCCAGTACACATGATTTTAAAGAGTTATCGTAATAAATGAAATAACCTTCATCTATGCATCCATGATTGAACCATGCTTACCTGAAATGGTTCTTGGGTGATTGGGTCGACTTCGCCTCTAGCAATAGCTCTGCCCAGATTCTGGGGCATTGGTGTTTTGTACAGTTAAGGAAACAAATAATTTGGATCTCTTCCAAATAAATATTTCCAATCTATCTATTATGCTTGTAATTCAAAGCAGAAATCAAATGTAGTTAAGGATATGGGCCGATGAAATCCACGTCACAGTCAAGATTGGATGGTAACTCCATGAGGTGAACAATGTCTTCACGCACAGTATCATAGACACGCTGATGGCGAAAAGTTAATATTGCTTTTCTGAATGTTTCTTCATATAGTGGTGGAACTGAAATACCACTGTATCTAAGATGCTTTATGATCTGAGGAGCCACATAAAACCTTTTATTTAAAAGATTGAAAATCAGATATCATTCTGTGTAAATGAATAGTTTAATAGAATTTACAACTCATTCCACTTTTAGTGATGCAATTAGTAAAGAAAGGTTACAAAAGAGAATAATCTTCTTAAGAGTTTTGATTAAATCATTGTAAAAAATAGGCTCCTTTTAAATGGGCGCAAGAATACAGTTTAAACAAGAAGTGAAATACAGACATGCAAAATATGGAAACAATGAATTCTGATATAAAAAAAAATGTTATCATTAAAAAACATGTGTTAATAGTAACATTTCAATAAATCAAAAAAGTCCATTTCTAGACCATCACTAAGAAACACCGCAGAAAAGATACAAGGAACCGCTAGATTTTAGGAAGCTGCATCCAGAAAAAGGGCAGGAACAAAGACCTCAAGAGATGTTGCCAAATTACATGGGAAATGATGGATTGTTTAAACCATGTCCGAATAAAATCCATAATAGCTGATCTGGATCCTAACAGATATACAGGGTACAACACTCTAAATTGTTAGAATATAGACGTGTTATACACGTTAGGAAGCAGTATTAAATAGTTATTAAGAAAAGAACATTCAGATGAAGATGCATAAGAAAGATAATAGAACTGGAGCATAAAACTGTATTGATTTGTGTTTTGTACATAGCATACTCTCAAAAAAGATGTATGGCTGTCTATCTTCCACTAGCTATGTTTATGTTATGATATCTTATATGTATACATCTTAATCATTGCTTGGTTTAATATGGTATTGTGTTATTATGCCTGATGATCTAAGTCACAGCATTCGAATTTGTGTTCAAATTCGCCAAGGATAAAACCCGAAACTGAAAAATCTGAGATTGAATTCGTCTCATAGAAATATACTTATTTTAAAAAATATAGCAATCCATGGCCTACATCGTGACTCGTCTGTCAAGCTTTGTTTTTCATAGTTTGCAGGCTTGCACTCAGTTGGAGACTGGAGTCTGCTCCACTGTTGGAGGTCTTTGCCTAGGCTTTGACTGCACTGTTCGGCTTCAAGTTTCAACTATTCTACTTCGCAGTTTGCAGTTCTATGGTGAAAGGCTTCACACCCAGAGAAACAGCGGCAATCTGGCAGGGTTCATTTTTACTTTGCATTTGCACAATGAGGACTGACGGGTGACAATGGCCAACAAAAATGGAAATCCAACTCTAAAATTTGTGAATATCAATGAATTTGACAAAAAAATTCATGATTTTTTAATTTTTTATTAAATTCGCCATTAAAACCGTACGAATATAATGGCAAATTTGAACCAATTTCATATTGTTTGTTGAAATTACGCTGATTTCAAATTTCTCCATTCAGATGCGGCAAATGCAGTGTAGGAACCCCAAGTTCCCTTTGATTCTGACAACTGACGGTTTATATGTTTTTTCTGAGGTTTTTGAATTTTTTATTGTTTTTGAGTTTTTTACCAGTTTTTGAAAGAAATGCGGATTTGCATAAAATGATAAATAAATCCTATAAAATTTACTGAATATCGAAAAGACTATTTTTTTATTAAAAAGGAAACCCTAGTTGCATGAGTTTACAAAAAAAACTTGTTGTTTGGTTCAAGAAAAACCTGACTGTTTGCTGCCCAAATAAACTGATGACTGCTGCCAAAAACCAGGCGCGGTACAGTCCGTACGGACGCCGTCCGTACGGTACGGACAGGTACTTTTTTTTTTGCACAGAAAAAACCCTGCGCCCTGCTCTTATGATGTCTGTCCTCTGCTGTATATGGTACGGCCAGGTACAGGTACGGCTGGGATAAAACCAGCAATTAATGCTGCTGTACGAACTGTCTTCTGGCTATTTCAACCTCCAAAAATGGGCGCCTAAATGATCCCTGACTGAAGAAGGAATAACCCTGATGAAAACCTGTGATGATAACCTCTGAAAAACAATGTCTTCTCCTGAATGAAGAAAACCCCGACTGCAATAAATCAGGGGTTATTTCACACCCTCTGAATTGCTTCCAATGGAGATGGCACGTTCTCCAAGGAAAATGAACTCGAACCCCTGAAGCTCTAGCTCAGACAAATTTGATCAATTTTCAATTCTCCAAATGACATAATGGCGCTCCTCCCAATGCAGAAGTATATATAACCAAAGAGGTGCGATTTCCACTATAATAGGACTTTTTAATTAAAAATCGCAATTCTTTAATTATTTTAATATTTTCAACTTAGGCCAAATTTTATAATAATATTAAATTTGGCCCCTTCCTGATGATGGGCGCCCCCTCAGCATTAAATCACTTAATTTATAATTTTTAATTATAACTTAATATAATAATCTCGTAATATTAATATTTAATTAATGCAATTAAATATTAATATTTCCCTCGTTACTCGCCCGATGACCAAACCCTCTGAAGCGGTCATATACTGGAGTGATTCCGAATGCTGTCAACCCATATTGCCAAAAATAGCAGGGGTCCCACACTGACCACCAAGAACTGCTAAAAATAGTAACTTCTGCCAAAAGTGTCCGATCGAGCCCAAACGAAAGCCAACTGATCAAACTCTGCCGATCTGAAGCATGTGCCAAGCTCCCAGGTGACCCTCTATCCAAACGATCAGCGTACGAGGGTCGTATGATAGGCTAATCCTGTGCTCCGAGAGATGTCACTGAGAAGGGGACATGACATGCAGTTATTGAGCTGATGATTATCTGCTAATTTCCAACTAGTATTCTATTATGATATCTTAAAATATCTCTTCAATACTAGAGTGTTGATACAATTTTTTATGTTTCGTTAGTTAACACTGAACAGTAATAACAAGTTGTACTTATTAATGGTACTTTTTGTTATATAGTAGAAAAAAGTAACTTTAAGTTATTATCCTACGTATGAAACAAAAAAAGGGAAAGGGAGGAAAAACAACTCCAATAAGACCTTTAAGCCTTAGAATAGAACATGTCTTTGTTAGGAAATTAGTGTTCACATTTAAGAACATATATGTTTGTATGTGTTTTAAATTTAGGTGAGCATAAAATAGTGTGAGTTGTGCATAACATATAACCACTCACTAATAGATTAGCTTGTGAGAGAAACTTTAGGAATTGTTAGAATTTGAGAGATTTAGCAGATTCAAGATGATGTTTGACTCCTAAGATGGAGGAGTACAAATGCCTATATATTGTAATCTCTCGCATTGAATAAAAGAATCTCAAATGAAATAATATAGAAAAGACAGTATAGTTTATTTTTTGAGTTTTTAATGTTTGCAACTATTGTTTCATAAGTATACTCTGTACCAAATCTTATCAGTCTTGGAACTGTTGTTGTAGGTAGTCAATGGAAGACTACTTCTTGGCAAAGTGCAAGGCCCCTACTGCCCACAGAGGTTATTCGGAATGATTGGTGCTCACATGTTCTCAGAAAATTTCCTTTTCATTTTATTTATTGTTTTAAATTGAATTGGTAATAGTGACCTTTCATTTCTTGGTTCTAGTTACTCTGTACTCTTCCATGTTCTTCAAATGGTTTAGAATTGTTTCTGTAAACTCGACATTTAATTCAAAGAAAAAAAGAAAAATCCAACCTTTAATTCCAGACTTATATTCCAGATCCTATTAATTTTGGGTATTAGTTTTGCTTTGTGCGCGTTCCAGCATCTATATCAGTAGATATAGTGATAGACTTTCTGTTAATAGTATATTTCAGCATCCAAATTTAGATTTTCAACCCAGATTTGAGAATTTCAGATTCTAGGTGCAGTATTGTTTAACAACTATAACAGCTGGTTTCTGTTAAGAACATAACAAAATTTCCGATCAAACAATCTTTTAAATAGTGCTCTTGCAACCCCAATTGTGTCCTACACAATAGGGTCTTCCCCATTACTGCCCACCAAGTTCCGCATCGCTAAGACAAGCACTTGATAGCTCATATTGAGTTAGCTAATTATGCTGGCCAATGGCTCACACCTCAACAAGTTGATTACATCCTTCATTGATGGTCGGCATTTAAGCTTGTTGATTAATCATGTATGGATGAGGAACTCTCCAATTACAATGTTAAGGGCTTGTTCGCAGAAGTTAATTGAGCTCTAGTTAGAGAAAATAAGCCTAGCCAGAAATTTTGGGAAGCTGTTTCATAGGCTGCTTGTTCGCAGAAGTTAATTGAGCTCTGGTCAGAGAAAATAAGCCTAGCCAGAAATTTTGGGAAGCTGTTTCATAGGCATTTTATGGGAAACCATGTATGCAACCTCATATCATATTCTGAATGCATGCAATAGAACAATAACGCCCATTGAACAATATAATTGTTACATTAACAAGTCCGCCTAGATCCAAGACCTTCCATACCATGGTATGCAAGCATGCAAAATCTTCCTATTGAAAATTTTGCATTGCACATGGTAAGCATCAATTTGCTACTCCACTGGTGGTTTTAATTACCCATTACACTATCATGAAGTTTGAAACCGTATTTCCTACAGATGTTGTTATTGAAAATATCTGAAAGAATTTGTTGTAGCCCCAAATAGTTGATGGCATGACGATACAAGACCAATATCTAACATATTAACTGAAATCCACAAAACTAAAATCCAAGATAAAACTATAAAAAGATATTCAGATCAAAGTATGCCTCAGTTTTGGCACATTATATAAAATACCTATACTTGGTAAAAACCCTAGAAATTTGTCATTTTAATTTTATTTTCCTCAATTTTCAGAGTGTTTACATTAGTCAACATCAATACGATATCAAAAAAAATTGTATTTAACAACTTAGATTGGTCAAGTCATTCAATCATCTCTTAGCATGATTTGCCATTCTTTTTTAACCAAATGTTGACTTCAATATAGAATAGGAGTGCTTTACAATATTTGTGTCCTAATTCATAAAAACCCTAAATGACAATAGAAACCTAAAATGGTGAATTAATGTGATTAAATGCTCGCATAAATGTATGTAAAAGGACAGTTTGGAAGGAGAAGTTTTTGGGGGGCTTGTGAGAATCTATTGTTGTTGACAACAGCAAATGACATTAGTGTGATCTTAACAATCTATAAGTGTGAATTTATGTCCTTCAACCATGTCATGTCCCTCTTTTGATAGGAACATGGTGGAAGATCCTTAGTCTTAAAACCCTTCTTGGGGGCTAAGGGACAAGTATAAAGGGAAGTGAATATTCAAATGTTTTAATTGAATATGTGTAAA
Source organism: Torreya grandis (assembly GCA_037957365.1). NCBI lineage: Eukaryota > Viridiplantae > Streptophyta > Pinopsida > Cupressales > Taxaceae > Torreya > Torreya grandis. Next base: position 1,945,128 of record JARHVA010003336.1, read on the forward strand.
AGTGCCTTTTTGAAAAAGTACTTTATGTTTCTAGTTCACTTAAAAGGGGACCTTTAAGGGTCTTGATTGTTTAAGTGATTTTTAAAAAAAGAGAAAAAAGATCATAAGGGAAGGGTCTTTTGAGATCCTTAAGTTACTCTCCCTTTCCAATTTTGGCACTTCACTTGAGAGGACTATATAAGGCAAAGGAAGGATAGTTTGGATAATTATGACTTTTTTGGATAACTATTTTTTTGGAGTCTAAGTACAAAAAAGTTGGGCTTGCACTTGCAGGATGGAAACCCTTCAAGAGCCCTGAATCAAGGACGAAAACTCTTGAATTCAGACCTTGGGCAACTTCACCACAGAGTTGCATTGAGCAGAATTGGCAACAAAAAGGTGTTTTCAACACCAAGTGTTACTTTGCAGGTGGGCGAACCATTGGAGGAGCTGGATGAATGCATTAAGGGGCTGTCCTAGGGCAGCGAATGACACGTATGAGGGCTGCATACTTAACAAAGGGCAGCAACCAGATTTTGGGGGTGAGCGACACACTTTGGGGTCATTTCAAGGCAATTTGAGGGTGTGGATCAGCCACATCGATATTCTGAAATATATTATAAATTTCCAGCTATACACTTAACCAAAAAATCAGGTTTTTCACTGGTTATTTGACAAATGATTTGATATATTTTCTGCTATGTTTTTAAAGATTTGAAATAATATTTTGGAGCTATTTTCAAGGAATCTACAGTAGTATTTTATTATTTCAGCTTGTTAGGGTTTGAGGAAAAATCTGAAAATAAATATTTTTCTTGTTGAAGTGGTTCAATAAATTCTTATTTAACCAAATAACCCAAATAGGGGACATTATAGTGGTATCAGAGCTAATTCTTGACTAGCTGTGGGTTTTGCAGTGATACATGCAAGAAGGTGAAGGAGAAATAAGATATTACTTGAGGAGCAAGAAGAAAGTGGGAGAAATTCCACACACAGAAGACATGTCTCACCAAGATCGATCAAGGGAAGAGGTAGAAAATAGAGAAGAACAAAGGCTTGACAAGTGCACACAAGCCCAAGAACAAATGACGGCCATGATGATAGAATTTGTGCAAACTATGAAAGAGTCGAAAGATTGCAAGCCATCCAATGGGGATGGTAGTGCTTCGGGAAATCACAACGTCATGGATCAACCTTCTAAGGTATTGGAGGAGCTTTACGTAGACCTAACCAACCTACCTTTTTGCAGGATGAGGCGGCCATTCCCGAGAAGGAAGCACAACCCTCATTAAGGGACACTTTGTTGAAGGATTATGATGAATACATGACATATCCAGCCCCTTTTTGGAAACAATTGGATTTTTCAGCTTTCACTTCTTGGAAGCATGGTCAATTAGGAAGCAATAGGGCTAGCCACAAGCACAAGGGCAGCTAAGGAGGAATCCACCATGCTTTGGGTAAGCTTGCACTTTCAAATTTTGATGGTTCCCCCCAAAGTTCAGCTAGGGCTTGGATCCAAAAGGTGGATACATATTTTTCACTGAGTCCTATGTTGGAGAAAGAGGCCATTCAGTTTGTTACCTTGCACTTGGAAGGGGCTGCCCATGAATGGTGGTGTCATGGTTTGGTTACTCAAGGCCACCAACTCATCTCATCATATGAAGAATTCAGTAAGAGGATTATTGAACGATTTGATAGGGCTGATTCGGAATTGCATTTTAAATAAGATAAAGATAAATATATTAATGTCCAACTAATGACCACAAAAGTAGGTCAAAGGGACTGCAGATTACAGAAATGCATCAAGAAAAAATGGGAAACCAAAAAGATCTCTGAAAACAAGAAAAATAATGTTGAAAGAAATAGTATAAAATAGGGAAAGAGTGACCACACTCAGAGCCAAACCACCAAAGGACCCAACCACACTCAGGTCCAAAGAAGGGAGCAAAAGAAATGAGCAATCTCCAAAAATCTATAAACATCGGAAGCACGACGATGATCCCTAAGAAAGAAGAACCATGAGGGAACCCATCAAGAGTTCAATCCAACTCTCCTAGCATCCAAGGCCGACAAGAAGAAGCTCCAAATAGAAGTCTGACCCGAAGAAAGGGAGGTATGATGCCTAGACTGTCCTCCAATCCTCTGCCTCGAAGAAGAAGTCCTTTGTGAAGGTCTAGTGGACCTAGTTTGCCTCCTGAAGCCGAGTTTGAAGTGAATATGCTGATGACAACTCGGGGAACTGTGAATAGTGTCTCTAGGCCTCACTGATCTAGAATGTGGGGTTGTACTGATGTCAATTTGTCGCTTAGTGCCTCTCCTCGAAGGTAGCACCATGAAAAAAGAAGTAATCCGTTGAGTGGAGACTGGTCAAATGGGTCTCTGAAATAAAATGATCAAGAAGCTTAAGAGCTTCCTGTATATATAAAGCCAAATATCTCCGGTCCTCATATCTGAAGAAGTCAGAAAGAGTCTGTGTCCTCCTAAATAGGCAATAAAACCTCCCTCTTTAGAGAATTGGCTCAACAAAAGCAAAAGGACATAGTGGAAGGTTATATGACTGAATTTCAGAGGCTTTCGGTTATGGTGATGGATGTATCGGTAAGAAGGTTAGTGGTTCTTTTCATGGAAGGTTTGATTGATTCGATTAGAGGGTTGGTCATGGCTTTTGATCCTTACACTCTCCAAGGAGCCATTTAAAAGGCTCTTGATCTTGAGTACTCAGTGCCACAAGGTAAAATTTTGCCTTTTAATTTTCAAAAAACTAATGCTTTTAAGCCTTATGAACAGCCAAAAGATAACAATTGGGGGCAGCCAAGGGCAGCAATTCTGGGCCATCTAGATCAGCTCCTTTGGGGCAATTGGACAAGCCTAATCAGCATGGTATAAGGCAGTTTGGAAGGCCAAACCAGCAGGGTTTGCGACAGCAAAGAGAGCTGCCAAGAGAGAGTTTTGAAACAAGGAATGAATTAAGAAGGAAGAAGTTGTGTTTTGATTGCAAAGACCCTTGGTCACCAGGTCACCATTGCCATGGAAAGGGTCAAGTGCACTACATTGAAGTGCATTCGGATGGAGAAGATGAGGATATAGAAGAAGGGGCAGCCACACATGATGAGAAGTGTTGTCCTCAAAAATGAGTGACATTTTTGAGACAACCTATGAACTATTTTGGTTCAACATACCAAAATCATCTCTCCCCTTTTCAAAAATTGCTATGAGCATTCAAGTCCATTTTTCAAAGCTTTTGCAGAAATCTACGGACTCTGCAGGCTTAAAACTACGAACTCTGCAGATATGTTTCTACGGACTCATCATGCTTGAAATTAGTAGGTTCAACAGGTTCATAGGCTTCTGCAGACGAGTTCAATCAAAAGAACAAGTTTCCAACACTTTGTTATTTTTCAAGATTGGTTCAACGCATTGGTTCAACCAAAAATTGTTCATCGGCAAACTTCTAAGCAAGTATTGAACCATTGAACCGTTTAACCTTGAACCATTTTGGTTCAACGGGTTCAATGGGTTCAAAGGTTCAACGTCATCAACAAGAGTTAACCGCTTTGTCAAGGTTCAAGGTTCTACAGCTTCAAACACTTAACAAAAAACAAAGGCTTGAACCGTTGAACCTTGAACAATTTTGGTTCGACCAAATGGTTCAACGGGTTTGGTTCAAAAGATCAAAAGGACTTAGCCAAATAAAGAGATTGAACCGTTGAACCAATGTTGGTTCAATCGGTGGGTTCAACCGACAGATTCAAGGGGCTGCCCCAAGGTCGAAGAAACAACTGCCCTTGCAGACGGCAGTGAATTAGAGGCAAGTGCCCTTGCGAAGGGCGCCAACATCGGTTCAAGGGTCAAAGAGAAGATAGAAAAGATAGAATTCCTTCGGATTTGTTCAAAGGCCGATAGGGAACATTTCCTTCGGACTTTTTGACCGAAAGAAATTATTAAGTGAAAGATCCATTAGACTTCGGGAAGAGTTTCCTCGAAAAAATGGTTAAGGCAAAATTCACTCGAGAAGAAAGCCCGAAGAAATTGAAAGGAACAAATGGCTAAGGAACAAAATCTTTCCTTCGGACAAATTGCCTGAAGGAATTCCTTCGGACTTTTTGTCCTAAGGAAAAGCCCGCGGAAAAACGTCCAATGGAAAAAGACAGTGCGGCAGAAGCCACCACGTGTCCCTTCAAGAATCGAAGCAGAAGCTGCCAAGTGTCATCTGCCGGGACACAATTTCTAATAAGTTTCAAAGCTGCCGAACGTGCCACGTGTTCCATTATAACTCAGCGGAAGCCGACAAATGTCAACATCCGCGGTCTCTCCCTTTTGTGTCGTAAGGACTGTGGTGGGCCCCGAGTGAGTTGCTAAGGTCAAGTGGAGCGCGACAAGTGGCATCTTCCATATGAATCCGAATGAGTCCCGAATGTTTCTATATTGTTTCTAAAACAGAGCAGAAGCCGCCACGTGTCATCTTCCACAGGACTCTCAAAAGGTTTCTAAAGTTTCTATAAGTTAAACGAAACACGCCATGTGTCATGTTATAACTCAGCGGAACGTGACAAGTGTCTGCATCCGCATTCCCCTTTTGAAGCTGCTCGAGCAAGATGTGTCGTGGATCCCATTTTTCGTAAGTTTCTAATAAGTTTCATAATACTAAAACTTGCCACGGCCAAAGGAGCCAAAGGAAGAACCAAGCAACTGGCTAAAAAAAGAGCCCGAAGACTCAAATTGCTACAGAGGAGAGAGGAACGAGACCAAAGGCCCAGAAATATCTTCAAAAGAGTTATTTTCAGTAGGTGAAACAGTGGATCAAGTAGACTTCTGAGCACACCAAATCAAGGACGCGGCTTGTTTTTCTTCCATGAAGTAATGGCAAATTGGACAACTGCGCAGACATCAGGAAAAGGACCAGACAGTCCATACTAAAGAAGAGACATTAGAGGAATGGACACGCCATAGTTATGGCAATGCACTGTTCCCAGCATGGTCCCTCCAGACAGAACTGAAGGCGCATTGAAGGCATTCAATTCAGCATGGGTCTTTTTCATGAAAAAAAACGCCCAAGTCTTTTTTGGAGCGCTATATATTGTAATCTCTCATTTGATATGAGAGAGATATTTTTTATCACATGAGTAAAACTCTGCGCAAATTGAAAGGCGAATACTAAGACTTTGAGCTCAGATTGTTCATATTATTGTATATGAATGAGAAAGCAAGTTACTTGCAGACTTTGTGTTGTTATAGCTTGTGCCATTTTATGAGATTGTTCTTATGTCTATCTTCTAGACGCATTCTTGTTTATTTAATCTAACAAACAGAAGTGATAAAGAAGATGTCCTGAAGTCAATTACTTTCAGACTTTGTGCTATTACAGTTGTCTTCAGTGTGTGTTTATTTTATGTTTCTGTGTTGAAGATTCTAGGACGACTTTGTGCCCCCATTATCCTTTGTATCTCACTCTTTGGGCAGCGGAAGTGGAGACTTTGTGCTACACTTCATTCTGCCGGTTATTGCACCTTATTACCAGTCACTTATCATACTTGAAAAAAAATCCTGCTGTCCCCTGCAAACCATGGAGAAAGGCATATCAATGTCACACCAAAAACATAAAACCCTCACTACATTTTTAAGAAGAGAAGTGTCTTCAATGTGTTCACCAAGATTTTCTCTTTTGTTTGTGAACATCATGTTTGAAAGAAGAGAGATGGATGGTGTATCCTACCCCTGAGTGTTATTTTCTGCATATATTTATAGTATATAGCTCCTGCATATTCATAGGGAACCTCCCCTTGATGAAGGGAGAGATTTGTCCACCTCCGATGTAGTAAACCTGCACACTGGGCCGACCAATCTCCTTTCTTGTGGATGATAAGACCTATTTTTGCTCAATCAGACAGCTGACTGACAAAATATTCACCCAACAGTCTTTTTGACGACTCCGCTGAGGAAGAGCGCGCAGTTTGAAGTCTCAAGCTTCAAGCTGAAGCAAATCCTACTCTTTTCCATTTTTGCCTTGCAATCTGGCAACTCCACGTTATATCAGAAGCTAGAAATCTCAAAGTGTTGTTGACCATACTTTTGAGTTGGTGCAACAGAGCAATTTTGATTTGTTTCCTCCACAACCTCACCTTCATCGAACTAGGAGCCTTCCTCCTACCCCTACCAAGTCACCAATACAAGGCAGAGCTTCTATTTCTGTTGTTAGCAGAGCTTTGCCTATCCATACTCCACCCAGATTTGTCATCCCACTTCTACATAATCAAATCATGTCTCAAGGCCCCTGGGGTAACTCTTTTGGTCCACTAAATTTGACCCCACCTCTGCATGAACTTCCACACAGTTCAAGGAAGAATTTCTCCAATTTTTTTGGTGATGGAAAAGTTCACCCTGATGAACATATTGTTGCTTTTAGCATAGCCTATGGTGTAATATGTGTGGAGTATGAAGACATAACAGTCAAGCTATTCATAGAAACACTACAAGGTGCTGCTGCAGACTGGTTCTACCATCTATAAGCTCGATCAGTGACTGATTGGAACACTCTTAAAGATAAATTTGAAGCCAGGTTCAAACCTGTAAAAGATATGCATGTCTTGCTGGCCCAGCTCACAAATGAAGGAACCCCATGAACATATGAGGGACTTCATTGCCAAGTTCGACAAGCTGAGACACAAGATTCCCATGATCGCCCAGCCAACACCTCAAAATCTCAAGTGTTTCTTCATCAACTCATAGCTGCCTGAAGTGAGTTTTTTGCTGAGACGGGCTAGACACATAGACCTTGTTGTTGCTCAAGACTTGGCTACTAAAGTAGAAGATGACCTTATCTTGGCTGGAAAGATAAGGAGAGACCCAAACAGAGGTAAACCCTCTTCATCTTCTGAATACTCACCTACAACCACCACTGACCCAATGGTGCAAAAGCTAGTAAATGAAGTGCTAGCTCTCAAAAAGCAAATAGCGCAAAGGATGTCATCCGCTCCTGCATACAGAGAAATGCCAAGGAGGACATTTCAAAATCAGGCATACCAAGGCCATGTTGCCAAGAATCAAAGACAGCTAAATCGTCTTCCTCCACCACAAAGGAACCTCGCTCTCGAAGCAACTCCAACCAACTCAGCGGTTGCATATCTTGAAGCTGAATCGGATTTCTCATTCCAGCCTGATTTGAATCCTAAAAATGACGCTAATCTCTTCACAGAAGATGAAGAAGAATTAGCTGGCGACTCTAACATTGGTTTCCTGAACTACCAGGATGAACCTAGAAGTGAAGGCAGTGTAGCTGAGGGATAATATGTTGTATTCACACAGTCCAAGAATCAATCAACTCAACCCGCTGATAAGGAGAAAGCAGAGGACCAACCTCAACCAACAGTTTCAATTGCTAAGCGGGGGTCCACTCTTCCTTTCCAGCCAAAGGACCCGGTGATTGCAAGAAATGTAAGTACCTCAAATACCCATGCGCCTTCTACTTCAAATTCGCAGTCTAGTCCTCCCCCTTCCGAAAATCAAAGGGATGAATTCCCATCCTCTACTCTTGGCTCATTCCAGACATTTGACATAATTGCCCATGAGTAAAATTGTTGTTCACTCTTTCTTTGGAAAGGTGAATTACTTACGAAGGTTCATCCCCAAGTTTGCTGAAAAGACTAGACACATTGAAAACATGATGAAAGAAAAGGTCACCTTCAGCTGCACTGAAAAAAGCAAGTCAGCATTTGAGGATATCAAGACTGCCATTGCCCATGCCCTATTTCTAGTTTGTCCCGATTATACGAAGGATTTCCTCATGTATAGTTATGCTTCTGAACACACATTTTCAGCCATCCTGGTTCAGTAGAACGAAGGTGTGGAATTTCTCATTTCCTTCATGAGCTGTCCTCTCAAAGCTCATGAGCTGAAGTATTCAAACATGGAGAAGCATGTTTATGCGGTGGTCAAGGCAGTGAAGCATTTCCATTTTTACATTCTCAATTCACGAGTTACTGCTCTGGATCCTGATACCACAGTCAAATCCATATTAACTCAACAGGAATTTGGAACCAAAAGAGGCAATTGGATTGCAAAGATCCAGGAGTTTGATCTGGTCATCAAGCCAACAAAGCTGGTACGGGGAAAGGGCCTATGCCAATTAATTGCTGATAACAAGCCAAAAGGAACAGAGCATGAAGAATCAGGGGAAGAAGACACAAACAGTCCTCTTTGTCTACACCACGAAAGTGTGGTATTCAAGTATTGCTCATTTCTTTACTTATGGTGAATGTCCCGCTCACCTATCTCATAAAAAAAAGAGAGCTATCAATCTGAAAACTGTCATTTTTGTCCTTTGGGACAACGCCCTGTATAAGAGGAGCTTGATGGTGTGTTCCTTCACTGCATGGACAAGGAGCAGCAAAGCCAACTTTTGAAATCTTTTCACAATTTGGCCTATGGAGGACATTTTTCTGCGCCTGTGACTGCCCATAAAATTCTGCAAGCCAGTTATTATTGGCCAACTCTCTTTCAAGATGCTTACAAGTGGGTTAGGAAATGTGAACTATGCCAGCGGTTTGTCGGAAGACCCAAGTTAGTTGCCCCGCCTCTCAAGCCAGTGGTCATAGAGGAGCCATTCCAGCAATGGAGAATTGATTTTATTGGAACTGTAAACCCATCTTCAAGTGCTGGACATAATTATGTCTTCATAGCAACAAATTACTTTACCAAGTGGGTGGAAGTTATTCCAACAAAACATGCTACTTCAGAAGTAGTGTGCAATTTTCTCAAAGAGAACATCATTTCTAGAGTTGGGGTCCCAACCAAGATTGTCACTAACAATGCAGCGTGTTTCACTTCCCAGGAGATTACTCAATTCTGTTTCTACTATGGAATTACACTCCCATTTTTCTGATTACTTTCCACAAAGGAATGGACAAGCTGAATCAAGCAATAAGAACCTGGTGACCATCATCAAGAAGCTGGTCGATGACAACCAAAAGACATGGCATAAAGCATTAGTTGATGCTCTATGGGCAGACAGAATTACACCAGAGAGAGCAATTGGTATGTCTCCTTTCCAACTTTATGGTATCAATGCTGAGATACCAATCACCTTGGAATTGTCAGCATTGAAATTGGCTAAGGCAATTGAAGATCAGACATATGAAAGCCCCCTTGATAAGAGGATCAGGTGCTTGACTGAGCTGGATGAGCAAAGAACTATGGTGGTGGACCAAATCGCTGCCCACCAAAGTCTAGTGAAGAAGCTCTTCAACTAGAAGGCAAAGAACCGTGATTTCCGGGTTGGATATCTAGTCTTGTTGTGGGACAAGAGAAGAGAATCAAAGGGGATGCATGGAAAGTTTGATTCTCTTTCGAGAGGCCCATTTATTATCCATCAGCTCAATGGTGAGAACAGCTTCCTGTTGAAATATCAAGACGGCACGCTCTTTACTCTGTCTCACAATGCGCAGCATCTGAAGCACTTCAATTCCTGAAGTGTCAAACAAATTCACCTATACATATGTATATATCTGTATAGTCTTTGTTTCTGCTTTGTATTGATCGTTTTTGTTTTTTGAAGCCTTTCTTTTCGGGTAGCATGACTCCATAGCCCAATGGCATACTTCAAAGGCACTGGAGATTCTGGTTTCTACTCTCCTCAAGTGTTCCAAGTTTTCAATTGAAGGAAGTTCTCCAACTGGAGCTAGCTGTTGTCCCCAAAAATGAGTGACATTTTTTAGACAACCTATAAACTATTTTGGTTCAACAGACCAAAATCATCTCTCCCCTTTTAAAAAATTGCTCTGAGCATTCAATTCCATTTTTCAAAGCTTTTCCAGAAATCTACGGACTCTGTAGGCTTAAAACTACGAACTCTGCAGATATGTTTCTACGGACTCATCATGCTTGAAATTAGTAGGTTCAACAGATTCAAAGGCTTCTGCAGACGAGTTCAATCAAAAGAACAAGTTTCCAACACTTTTGTCATTTTTTAAGATTGGTTCAACACATTGGTTCAACCAAAAAATGTTCATCGGCAAGCTTCTAAGCAAAGATTAAACCATTGAACCATTGAACCATTGAACCTTGAACCATTTTGGTTCAACGAGTTCAATGGGTTCAAAGGTTCAACGTCATCAGCAAGAGTTAACCGCTTTGTCAAGGTTCAAGGTTCTACAGCTTCAAACACTTAACAAAAAACAAAGGCTTGAACCGTTGAACCTTGAACCATTTTGGTTCGACGGTTCAACGGGTTCAACGTGTTTGGTTCAAAAGATCAGAAGGACTTAGCCAAATAAAGAGATTGAACTGATTGAACCATTGAACCGTTGAAACAATGTTGGTTCAATCGGTGGGTTCAACCGACAGGTTCAAGGGCAGCCCATTGAACCGTTGAAACAATGTTGGTTCAATCGGTGGGTTCAACCGACAGGTTCAAGGGGCTGCCCCAGGGCCAAATGAACAACTGCCCTTGTAGACGGTAGTGAATTAGAGGCAAGTGCCCTTGCGAAGGGCGCCAACATCAGTGCAAGGGTCAAAGAGAAGACAAAAAAGATAGAATTCCTTCAGATTTGTTCAAAGGCCGATAGGGAACATTTGCTTCGGACTTTTTGTCTGAAAGAAATTATTAAGTGAAAGAGCCGTTAGACTTCGAGAAGAGTTTCCTCGAAAAAATGGTTAAGGCAAAATTCCATCGGACATTTTGTCCGAAGGAATTCACTCGAGAAGAAAGCCCAAAGAAATTGAAAAGAACAAACAGTTAAGGAACAGAAGCTTTCCTTTAGACAAATTGCCCGAAAGAATTCCTTCGGACTTTTTGTCCAAATGAAAAGCCCGAGGAAAAACGCTCGATGGAAAAAGACAAAGTGCGGCGGAAGCCGCCACATGTCCCTTCTAGAGTCGAAGCGAAAGCTGCCAAGTGTCATCTGTCGGGACACAATTTCTAATAAGTTTCAAAGCTGTGGAACGTGCCACGTGTTTCGTTATAACTCAGTGGACACCGACAAGTGTTAACATTCGCGGTCTCTCCCTTTTGTGTCGTAAGGACTGTGGTGGGCCTCAAGTGAGTTGCTAAGGTCAAGCGGAGCCCGACAAGTGGCATCGTCTGTATGAATCCGAATGAGTCCCGAATGTTTCTATATTGTTTCTAAAGCAGAGCGGAAGCCGCCATGTGTCATCTTACGCAGGACTCTCCAAAGGTTTCTAAAGCTTCTATACCTTAAGCAGAACACGCCACGTGTCCCATTATAACTCAGCAAAACGTGACAAGTGTCTGCATCCACGTTCCCCTTTTGAAGTTGCTCAGGCAAGATGTGTCGTGGATCCCATTTTCCGTAAGTTTGTAATAAGTTTCAAACCAACAGAACCTGCCACGATCAAAAGACCCTAAGGAAGAACCAAGTGACTGGCTGAAAAGAGAGCCCGAAGACTCAAATTGTTACAAGGGAGAGAGGAACGAGACCAAAGGACCAGAAATAACTTCAAAAGAGTTATTTCCAATAGGTGAAACATGGATCAAGTAGACTTCTGAGCACACCAAATCAAGGACGCAGCTTGTTTTTCTTCCATGAAGTAATGGCAAATTGGACAGTTGCGCAAACATCAGACAAATGACCAGACAGTCCATACTAAGGAAGAGACATATTAGAGGAATAGACACGCCATAGTTATGGCAATGCACTGTTCCCAACATGGTCCCTCCAGACAGAACTGAAGGCGCATTGAAGGCATTCAATTCAACATGGGCCTTTTTCATGAAAACAAGTGCCCAAGTCTTTCTTGGAGTGCTATATATTGTAGTCTCTCATTTGATACGAGGGAGATCTTTTTTATCACAGGAGCAAAACTCTGCCCAAATTGAAAGGTGAATACTGCGACTATGAGCTTAGATTGTTCATATTATTTTATTTGAATGAGAAAGCATGTTACTTGCAGACTTTGTGTTGTTATAGCTTGTGTCATTTTAGAAGATTGTTCTTATGTCTGTCTTCTAGACACATTCTTGTTTATTTACTCTAACAAGCAAAATTAGTGGAAGTGATAAAGATGTCCTGAAGTCAGTTACTTTAAGACTTTGTGCTGTTATAATTGTCTTCAGTGTGTGTTTATTTTCTGTTTTTGTGTTGAGGATTCTGAAACTACTTTGTGCCCCCATTATCCTTTGTATCTCACTCTTTGGGCAACTGAAATGGAGACTTTGTGCTACACTTCATTCTGTCGATTATTGCACCCTGTTACCAGTCACTTATCATACCTGAAAAAAATCATGTTGTCCCCTGCAAGAACACTTTTGAAAGAAGAGAAGTGCCTTCAGTGTCTTCACCAGGATTTTCTCTTTTGTTTGTGAACATCATCTCTGAAAAAAGAGAGATGGATGGTGTATCCTACCCCTGAGTGTTATTTTCTGCATATATTTATAATATATAGCTCCTACATATTCATAGGGAACTTCTGCTTGATGAGAGGAGAGATTTGTCCACCTCTGATGTAGTAAACCTGCACACTGGGCCGACCAATCTCATTTGTTGTGAATGATAAGACCTATTTTGCTCAATCATACAGTTGACTGCCAAAATATTCACCCAACAGTCTTTTTGGCGACTCCGCTGGAGAAGAGCACGCGATTTGAAGTCTCAAGCTTCAAGCTGAAGCAGATATTGTTATTTTCTATTTTTGCCCTACAATCTGGCAACTCCACATTATACCAAAAGCCAGAAATTTCAAAGTGTTGTTGACCATGCTTTTGAGTTGGTGCAGCAGAGCAATTTTGATTTATTTCCTCCACAACCTCACCTTCATCGAACTAGGAGCCTTCCTCTTACCCCTACCAGGTCACCAATACAAAGCAGAGATTCTTTTTCTGTTGTTAGCAAAGCTTTGCCTATCCATACTCCACCCAGATTTTTGATCCCATTTCTATATAATCAAATCATAGCTCAAAGCCCTTGGAGTAACTCTTTTGGTCCACTAAATTTGACACCTTTGCATGAGCTTCCACACAGTTCAAAGAAGAATTTCCCCAAATTTTTTGGTGATGGAAAAGTTCACCTTGATGAACATATTGTTGCCTTCAGCATAGCCTGTGGTGTAATAGGTGTAGAGTATGAAAACATAGCAGTCAGGCTATTCGTAGAGACACTACAAGGTGCTGCTGCAGACTGGTTCTACCATCTACAAGCTCAGTCAGTGATTGATTGGGACACTCTTAAAGATAAATTTGAAGCCAAGTTCAAACTTACAGAAGATGTGCATGTCTTGCTGGCCCAACTCACACAAATGAAGAAGCCCCATGAACCTATGAGGGACTTCATTGCCAAGTTCGACAAGCTAAGACACATGATTCCCATGATCATCCAGCGAACACTTCAAAATCTCAAGTGTTTCTTCATCAACTCACAGCAGTCTGAAGAGAGTTTTTTGTTGAGACAGGCTAGACACATAGACCTTACTGTTGCTCAAGACTTGGCTACTAAAGTGAAAGATGACCTTATCTTGGCTGAAAAAATAAGGAGAGACCCAAACAGAGGTAAACCCTCTTCATCTTCTGAATACTCACTTACAACCACCACTGACCCAATGGTGCAAAAGCTAGCAAATGAAGTGCTAACTCTCAGAAACCAAATGGCGCAAGGGATGTCATCCGCTTTTGCATCAGAGAAGTGCCAAGAACATTTTAGAATCAGGCGTACCAAGGCCATGCTGTCAGGAATCAAGGATAGCTAAATCGCCTTCCTCCTCCACAGAGGAACCTCTCCCTTGAAACACCTCCAACCAACTCAGCGGTTGGATATCTTGAAGCTGAATCGGATTTCTCATTCCAGCCTGATTTGAATCCTGAAGATGACGTTAATCTCTTCACTGAAGATGAAGAAAAATTAGCTGGCGACTCCAACATTGGTTTCTTGAACTACCAAGATGAACCCAGAAGTGAAGGCCATGTAGCTGAGGGATCATATGTTGTATTCCCTCGGTCCAAGAATCAATCATCTCAACCGACTGATAAGGAGAAAGCAGAGGACTGACCTCAACCAGCAATTTCAATTGCTAAGCGGGAGTCCACTCTTCCTTTCCAGTCAAAGGACCAGGTGATTGCAAGAAATGTAAGTTCCTCAAATACCCCTGCGCCTTCTACTTCAAATTCGCAGTCTAGTCCTCCCCCTTCGAAAAATCAAAGGGATGAATTCCCATCCTTTGCTCTTGGCTCATTCCAGACATTTGACATAATTAACCATATAAAGAATACCAAAATTTAAATGTCTGAATTTGAATTTCTGCAGTCCCATCCTAAGCAATTAGATAAATTGGTTCAGTGTGTTAAAAACTAGGCCGTCCCTATAAGACAAGCAATTCCCAAAGTAACTCATGATTCTCCCAAGAATGCACTCACCAGGAACAACCTTGTCATCACTCCTCCTGCTGCTCCTGGTAGGATTGAACCTTTCTATGTCTCATTGTTGATAAATGGACATCCACTGAACAATTGCATCATTGATTCTGGAGCTTCAGACAATGTCATACCTGCCAAAGTGGCAGAATCCCTTGGCCTTACACTAACCAAAACATTTGGAAGATGTTTCTCCATGAAAACAAGCAAGTACCTCTACTGGGACAAATTAAGGACGCCCAATTTGCGTTTACAGCGTTCCCAGACAAAAGAATCAAGATGACTGTCTTGGTAGCTAACATCCCAGCATCATATGGCATCCTTCTTGAGCAAAAATTTTAGCAGGGATGTTGGTGGTGAATTGAGCATGGACTTATCCGAAGCAAGAATTCTAGTCAAAGGCGTCATGAAGAGGCTGCTCCTTGAAAAAAAAGCAAAATATGTGGTCACCCAATCACTAGCACCTGAAGCTCAAATTCTGTTTGAGTCTTCAGGTATGGGTAATTATTTCTTGACCAAAGAGGATACTCATGTTTCATTTGAGGAAACTTCCGAAAATGACTGTCTGATAATTGGTTTAGACGGAACAGTAGAAAGGATGGCAGAACACAGTGCAAATGCAAAATGACTCCTCCTTTCAAGCAAGGAGAAATCTAAAAAAAATCAGTTTCAAATGAAGTACGGATGCTGAAATTTGATGGCAGTTGTTCCTCTTCTGATTCAAGAGCCGGGATCGTGTTGATATCTCTTCAAAGAGATGTTTTTCCTTCATCATATAAGTTACAGTTCAGCAACACCAACAACACAACTGAGTATGAATCCCTCTTACATGGATTGAGGGCTGCTCAAGACAAGGGCGTCAAGCTCCTTCATGCTAAAAGAGACGCTGAACTAGTGGTTTGTCAGATGAGAAAATTGTATCAAACCAAAAATGAGAGATTGTGTCACTACTGCAATCTGGTTTGGGACCAAATTGAAAACTTTGATGCTTTCAGCATCTCTGCAATTCCCAGAGAATTCAATGATAGCGCTGATGCACTAGCCGTTTCAGCTACTCTCTTGGTCCCCCACCCAGACTTCAAAGGAGACAGGTACACTATTGAGGTGATCTTTCGACCAAGTGTGCTTGATAATGCCAGTCATTGGCAAGTATTCAACAATGACAATCAAATCATTGCCTTCTTGGAGCAAAAAGTCAACTTTGAATGGCTACATTTTGAAGGCAGTGAACTTCAGAAGTGTGAGCCAGCTCCTGAATCAAACACAGACGTAAGTGAGAAGTTCCTGCAACTTAAAGGGAATAAAATTCCCAAAGGCCTGGTTTCTTTTGAGAAACTGTTTGACAAACATGACAGATTCGTCAAATAGCAGCAAACAGATTCAAGCTCCTCCGAAGAGTTTGATCAAGTAAATCTAGGTACCAAAAATGATCCCAAGATGGTGAACATTGGAAAATGTTGTACTCCTGAGAAAAGGTTCAAGTTCACTACTTTGCTCAATCAGTACATGGACGTCTTAGCTTTCTCCTATGATGACATGAAGTCACTCAGACCTGATGAAATTCGACATGACATTCCTCTCAAGGTTGATTCAACACCCTACAGACAAAAGTCCAAACAGTATAATCCAAAAATATCAGGTACCATTGTGTCTGAAATACAAAGAATGCTAAATGCCAGGATAATCTTTCCAATCCATCATTCCACATGGATTGCAAATATAGTGCCTGTAAGGAAGAAGAATGGCGAAATTTGCCTTTATAGATTTCAGGAACTTGAATTAGTCATCCTTGAAGGATAACTATCCTTTATCAATCATGGATCAAGTGCTTCAGACAGTGACTGGTTCGGAGATGTTATCAATGCTAGACGACTTCTCAGAATATAATCAAGTTGAAGTTGGTGAGGTAGACCAGCATAACACTGCCTTAACCTCACCTTGGGGCACGTTTGCATATAGAAGGATGCATTTTGGCTTGTTAAATGCTGGCGCCACCTTAAAGAGAGCAATGGACCTTGCATTCAAACATGAGATGGGTAAGTTCATCGTAGTCTATCTTGATGACTTGACCGTCTTTTCTAAACATCGCCTAGATCATGTGCGCCATTTGCAACAAGTGCTGGAGCGCTGCCGCAAAAATGGCATTTTTTTAAACCCCAAGAAGTCAATTTTTAGAGTAACAAAGGGGAAACTTCTCGAACACATTGTGTCCAAAGGAGGCATAAAGATTGATTCAGACAGAGTCAAGTCTATTCAAGAGCTTACCTTGCTCACGAGTAAAACTACTGTTCACTCTTTCTTTGGAAAGGTAAATTTCTTATGGAGGTTTATCCCTGAGTTTGCTGCAAAGACTAAGCACATTGTAAACATGATGAAGGGAAAGGCCACCTTAAACTAGACTAAAAAAGGCAAGTCAGCATTTGAGGATATCAAGATTGCCATTGCCCACGCCCCATTTCTAGTTTGTCTCGATTATACAAAGGATTTCCTCATGTATAGTTATGCTTCTGAACACACACTTTCAGCCATCCTGGTTCAGTAGAACGAAGAAAGTGTAGAATCTCCCATTTCTTTCATGAGCTGTCCTCTCAAAGCTCATGCGCTGAAGTATTCAAACATGGAGAAGCATGCTTACGTAGTGGTCAAGGCAGTGAAGCATTTCCATTTCTACATCCTCAATTCACGAGTTACTACTCTGGTTCCTGATACCACGGTCAAATCCATATTAACTCAGCAAGAGTTTGGAACCAAAAGAAACAATTGGATTGCAAAGATCCAGGAGTTTGATTTGGTCATCAAGCCAACAAAGCTGATACGAGAAAAGAGCCTATGCCAATTAATTGTTGATAACAAGCCAAAAGGAACAGAGCATGAAGAATCAAGAGAAGAAGACACACCAACAGTCCTCTTTGTCTCCACCACGAATGAGTGGTATTCAAGTATTGCTCATTTCTTTATGGTGAATGTCTCGTTCACCTATCTTATAAAGAAAGGAGAACTATCAAACTGAAAGCTGCCATTTTTGTCCTCTAGGACAACGACCTGTATAAGAGGAGCTTGATGGTGTGTTCCTTCGCTGCGTGGACAAGGAACAGTAAAGCCAACTTTTGAAATCCTTTCACAATCTGCCCTGTGGAGGACATTTTTCTGCCCCTATGATTGCCCATAAAATTCTGCGAGCCAAGAATTATTGGCCAACTCTCTTTCAAGATGCATACAAGTGGGTTAAGAAATGTGAACTATGCCAGCAGTTTGTCAAAAGACTCAAGTTAAGTGTCTTGCCTCTCAAGTCAGTGGTCATAGAGGAGCCATTCTAGCAATGGGGAATTGATTTTATTGGAGCTGTAAACCCATCTTCAAGTGTTGGACATGATTATGTCCTCACAGCAACAGATTACTTCACCAAGTGGGTGGAAGCTATTCCAACAAAACATGCTACTTCAGAAGTAGTGTGCAATTTCTTCAAAAAGAACATTTTTAAGTTTGGGGTCCCAACCAAGATTGTCACTGACAATAAAGCTTGTTTCACTTCCCAAGAGATTACTCAATTATGTTTCTACTATGGAATTATACTCTCCCACTCTTCTGATTACTATCCACAAGGGAATGGACAAACTAAATCAAGCAATAAGAACTTGGTGACTATCATAAAAAAGTTGGTGGATGACAACCAAAGGACATGGCATAAAGCATTGTTTGATGCTCTACGGACACACAGAATTACACCAAAA
The DNA here is from genome assembly GCA_037957365.1 of Torreya grandis. Classification (NCBI taxonomy): domain Eukaryota; kingdom Viridiplantae; phylum Streptophyta; class Pinopsida; order Cupressales; family Taxaceae; genus Torreya; species Torreya grandis. Next base: position 1,963,191 of record JARHVA010003336.1, read on the forward strand.
AGAGCAATTGGTATGTCTCATTTCCAACTTCTTTATGATATCAATGTTGAGATACCAATCACCTTGGAATTGTCAGCATTAAAATTGGCTAAGGCAATTGAAGATCAGATATATGAAAGCTCCCTTGATAAGAGGATCATGTGCCTGACTAAGCTGGATGAGCAGAGAACTATGGTGGTGGACCGAATCGCTGCCCACCAAAGTCTGGTGAAGAAGCTCTTCGACCAAAAGGCAAAGAATCGTGATTTTCGGGTTGGAGATCAAGTCTTGTTGTGCGACAAGAGAAGAGAACCAAAGGGGATGCATGGAAAGTTTGATTTTCTTTGAAGAGGCCCGTTTATTATCCATCAGCTCAATGCTGAGAACAGCTTCTTGTTGAAATATCAAGACGACACGCTCTTTACTCTGCCTCACAATGGGCAGCATCTGAAGCACTTCAATTCCTGAAGTGTCAAATAAGTTCACCTGTACATATGTATATCTGTATAGTCTTTGTTTCTGTTTTGTGTTGTTCATTTTCATTTTTTGGAGCCTTTTTTTTGGGTAGCATGACTCTATAGCCCAATGGCATACTTCAAAGGCACTGGAGATTCTGATTTCTACTCCCTTCAGGTGTTCCAAGTTTTCAACTGAAGGAAGTTCCCCAACTGGAGCCAGCTGTTTTTGATTAATTAAGGCGGCAAACCAGGGGCCGAACCCTATACAGTCAAAAAAGACAAGAAGGCTGGCAAATAAAAGATGCCAGCACCAAACCAATGGCACAGCCGAGAAACAAAGTCAAAAGCAAAACAAAACACTAAAAAGACCAGAGTCAGAAAGGATGAAACTACATAACTATAAAATTAACAAGATCCTTAAGATTCTCATTGTCCACATTGTCAGCATTCCCTGGATTACCCACTGCTTCGATGATCCACAATGGCCTTCTCCATGTGGATCACCTTTCGAAAGCTATCTTCATCATCAATGTGCATCATTCATGCTCCGTCATCTCCTTCTGAATGATCTCTCTAATGTTTGGGGGTATATGAGCCCCTTGTCACCATAACCTCCATCCTGAGAATTACTGACCAAGGTTGGCACAAGCATCAGCAACCCTGTTACCTTCTCTGTAGGTGTGGGTAATCTCAACTTCAGTAAAACTTTTGTAAAAGAAATTGGATGTCTGTAACGATGTCTTTTAGATGGATACCAATGTTAGATGCTTTGTTAATGACATCTATGATCAACTTAGAATCTTCCTGAGTATTCAAATTTTTTATTCCTAGGGATATAGCTAACTTTAATCCCCAAAGTAAGGCCATAGCTTCAGCATAGTTATTGCTCTGGCAACCCATGCCACTAGCATAGACAGCAGACATCCCTCCTTTTTCATTTATTATTATTCCTCCTCCACTTGCTTTACCACTCAACTTGGATGCCCCATCAAAATTGAGATTCATCCAATTGGGTTTAGGTGGTATCCATTTAGTATGAAGTCTCTGAAGAATTTTGGAATTATCATGCCTAGGGATAAGGTTTAAAACCTTCCATTTGTCAGCAATTTGACTTTCAAATTCAGATAGGGGTTTCTCCACAACACTAATATGAGTTGTTGTAACACTTTCCAAGATGGTCCTAGCAAAGGAGTTAAAAACTTGAGTAACATTTCTAGCAGTGTCCCTGAAAATTCTATGATTTCACTCTTTCCATAAAGTATAGCTCAAGCATGGTAGAGCTTGCTTCCATAGTTCCTTAATCCAGGGATGTGTGGAGGTTGAGTTCCAGCTGAGAATTACTTCTTTAAGGTCAGAATTGCAAACCCATTCAATGCCAAAGTTGTTAAGTATTTTGCCCCATAAATCTCGAGTAAACTCACAGTGTATGAATAGGTGTGAAACTGATTCCTCTCTAGAACCACACAGAAAACATCTGTTGACCAAAGTAAACCCCCTCTTTTGAAGGTTGACCTGAGTAAGGATTTTGTTATGGGCAGCAGCCCACCAAAACAAGTTAATCTTTGAAATGAGTTTATGATTCCAAACCTTTTTCCACACCTTATTTTGAGTTTCAGGTGTAAGCAGATGATAGGTAGATTTGACAGAGAATGATCCATTTTTATCCGGCCACCAGTATTGTTCATCCTCTTGAGAGAAGAGCGGGATTCTGATCCCCTGAACACATTGCTGAATCTCTCGAATTCTTGGGATAAGCTCAGGCCTGTGCATACAACAATCCAAAAGGTTTTTCTAGCTCCTTATCTCATTGTTATTTTCCATATAATCACTAACCCTATCACCAAAGAACTGAGTAGTCGGGCCTATAATTTCTCCATAGTTTCCTTGGGAGATGAGAGACTTGTCCCTTAACCAATTATCCTCCCAAAATTTAATCTACCGGCCATTTCCAAGCTTCCACCTAATTCCTTGTTTGAGAAGACTTCTACTTTTTAGCATTTTATTCCATATCACGGACCCCTGGGGTAATCTCGCCCGATGAAGAAAGTTGGAATCATCAATGCTATGCATGTATTTGGCATACATTATTTCCCCCCACTCACTGTTGTTGTGAATCAGATTCCAACTAACTTTTGAGAGGAGGGCTTTATTCATTTCCCTGATGGATCTTATATTAAGTCCACCATGAGATTTTGGGAGACACTTTTTCCCATTTGACTAAAGACATTCTTTGTTTGTCTTCCACTCCCGTCCATAAAAATTTCTTTTGGATCTGTTCCAGCTTTTCAGCAAAATACGTAGGAATTTTAAAAAGAGACATGAAGTAAAAATTTTCAGCTTTAAGGCAAAACTCTGCCCAAAAATCTCTGGGATTTGTAACGCAGAGCTCTGCCAGAAATTTACCTTGAATCGAAACACAGCATTTTTACCTCCATTCTGAGTTTTTGCATCTTTAGTATGTGTCTATGCCTTGATTCTGTGTTAAGTCATTTTCTTAATGCTTTTGCAGAATGATTCAGCACGTCTAATGCATTTTTTAGTTTTTTTTTACGGGTCTGTCAGAAGAGTCCCTAGAGGAGTATAGGTGAAGTGGATAGGCTGCTGCAGCGTGTCTCAAAACGCCTCTAGTAGTTTTTCCTCCCTGTATCTCCACGGACCCCTGACCCACTTATGCAAAAAGTTTTCTCATGACAGATGAAGTGTATGGGCGCTAATTCTCGGTGAAAAGTGTATGTTCGGGCCTGAGTGGGTCACATTTTTCTAGTGTATCACCTTTTCTTTTTTAGGCTTAGGCTTTGTTTTCAGCATCTCTCTCTCCCTTTTCATCCCCCCCTTTTTACATTTTATTTGTTAGCAGTAGGATAAACCAGGGCCTAAATGATACATCAGAGGGAGCTAGCCCTCATCTAAAGACTCTCCCCTCCAGCTTCGCCGGTCCCACAGGCGAGAGGGGAGTTTCCATTGTTGCGTGAAAAAAGCAGGAGCTCGGCCTCCTACCAAGGGTGCAATCTTCTGCGTCAACAGATCCTTTAAACATAAATAGAAAATAAACACACTAAAGACAATTGTGGCAGCAAAAAGTCTCTCCACAGTTGACTTCAAGACACCTTCCTGGTTACTTCCACTAGTTCTACTTATTTAATTAAATGGACAAGAATGAATTCAGGAAATAGACATAAGAACATCTAGCAAACGAAGCGAAGGAGCGGAGGAGCGAAGAGTGTGGACAATATTTGAAACTGGTTTTTTCCCGCCTGGTTGGGCCCCCTGAGTGCAACAGGGGGGACCACAGATCCAATGGAGGTCACTGCGAGTAGCAGTACCTCTGGGGATCTGTCCAAGAATCTATTAGGGGATAGTCCATCCAATGGATGGAAGAAGGCACTCATAGGTGAAAAGACGTGTCCATCGAAAGGCATGTCGAGCCTCCCTGTTCTCTCGGAGGGCAAGGCATTGAGTATCCCAGACGATCTGGTGGAGGAAATAGTGGCATCCATGGACCTTACGCTGGTTGGTAAGTTTTTTTCTTTCCGTCCTAATATCGAAATGCTTAGAAGATGGATTCTATCTAGGTGGAAAGTCAAAGGTAGTGTTTCAATCACAACCATGGCTAGAGGTCTATTCCTTTTTAGATTTACGAACAGGGAGGACATGATCGCTACCCTTGCTGGAGGTCCCTGGCTGTTTGAACCACATTCTCTAGCCTTATGCTTGTGAAAACCAAGATTTGATCCTAACTCGGACCTCAATAAGACAGCCCCTGCTTGGGTAAGATTACTAAAATTCCCTTTGGAATTTTGGGATGAAAAAATCTTCACAACCATTGGCAATTCTATTGGTCAATATGTCACCTCAGATCATATAACCAGAACTAAGTCCAGATGTGTGTTTGCTAGACTCTATGTTAATGTTGAAATAAATAAGACTCTCCCAACGTCCATTGAGCTTAACTCTAAATATGGAACCTGGACTCAGCCAATTACTTATGAGAATGCTACCACTTTCTGTCAAATATGTAAAAGGAAAGGACATCTAATCACACAATGCAAAGTGAAGCAAAGGGGGATGAAAGAGGATTCCCAGAATGTAGAGGAGGAGCAAGCGAACAGCAAGCAAGAAATAGAGAATAATGTGAAAATTCCTGACAATACAAGAAAAGGAGAGGAGGGGAAGGGAAAGGAGGCTACCCCTAGCAGTGAAGGTGAAGTTGTCCCAAAGAAAAATATAAGATTAGATGATAGTCAAAAGGCTACAGAGGAAGAGAAGACAAAGGAGGATATCATCAGTAGTGAGGGAAAAGAGGTCCCAAAGGAGAATATATTAGAAAAACAGACTAATATGTTTAAGGGCCAGGAGGGGACCTTTTGCTAAAAGAAGTCAATGAAGATGACACAGTTTCAAGGATTGGACAGGAAGAAGTAACACCTGATAGTCACACTCAACGAGTACCAGATCCACAGTCAAATACAGACTTTTTTCGTGATCTAGAAGATGGAGCCCAGATAAGAAACTACTTGGCAACAAGTTTAGTAAGACAAGATGGCAGCAATGAACAGGAAGAATGGGTTACCCCAAAGAAAAAGATTCGAAAAGGTAAAAAATATGCAAATGTTGGGACTGAGCCCAAACAAGGGAGGCCAACCCTAAGAGAAACAAGACAAAGAGAGATTGCTAGGGAGATTACCAGTGGAAAACAGAAAACACTGGAGTCTCAACCCTCCAAACTCTCTAAATGAGAATATTATCATGGAATTTGAGGGGCTTTAACAATCCCTCAAAGCAGTTTGAAGTTAAAAACTGCATCTTAGATAATAAACTTGATATTCTATTACTCCAAAAAGTCAAGATGAAAGAGGAGAATTTTGCGAAAATCGCTGACTATATATGGCCTAAGGCGGCTTTTTGTATTAGTCCTGCTGAAAGGGCTTCAGGAGGGATTGTCACTATGTGGAATAGTGCTAAAATCCAAGGATCTCTTATGGCCCATCATAAGCACTTTTTGATTACCAATTTTTTCATGAATTCCTTGAACTGGACATTGGTAAATGTACCGAATAACAGAGCTTTGAAACAGAAATTATGGATAGATTTGAGTAGCTACAGGAATAATCCTCAAAATTCTAAATGGATGTTAGCCGGAGATTTTAACACACTTTTATACTCTTATGAAAAACAGGGTGAAATTATTGATTACTCAGACAGCATGTTCGACTTTGCTGAATTCATCAATGATTGGGGATTATTGGACATAGAGCTGCAGAACCAAAATTTTACTTGGACCAATAGAAGAAGAGGAAATCAAATGATTCAGGTTAAATTAGATAGATTTCTGATATCAAGCAACTGGAATGATTATCAGAATATGCAAGCGCAAGCTCTACCCAGAACCATGTCCGGCCACTGCTCGATTATCCTCAATTGGAGAGATCAGAGACATCACGGACCTCCTCCATTCCGTTTTGAAGCTATGTGGATTAAACACAAAGGTTTTAGACAAATGGTGGCTCAATGGTGGAATATTCCCATTCAAGGTACTCCCATGTTTAGAATAGTCAAGAAACTCCAGCACATTAAACAAGAAGTCTATGGCTGGAATAGATACGGTTTTGGGCAAGTTTTCCAACAGAAGAAAAAATATAATGGGAAAACTCAAGGCTATTCAGCAACTGATTGATCAAGGGGATGACTCTGAGGGCACCTTAGAAGAAGAGAACAGTCTGTCTTCAGAATGGAAGAATCTGATGGAAAGGAAAGAGGTATTCTGGAAACAAAAATCCCGTGTTTAGTGGCTCAAAGAAGGTGATAGGAAAACTGTTTTTTTTCATCTCTCAGCTATGAAACATAGAAAAGCCAACTCAATAACTAAGCTTGTCCTGGATAATGGAGACATTATTACTGAGGATAACGAAATAGGGGAGCAAGCCAAGGTGTTCTTTCAGAATCTGCGTACGAAAAAAAACAATAATGATAAAATTGATAGATCTATGAGTCAATTCATTGATAAAATCCCCTGTTTGATAACAGAAAAAGACAATCTGGAAATGTTAAAACCTGTATCCGATGAAGAAGTACATGTTTTATTCTCCATGGGCGCTTTTAAAGCCCCAGGTCCTGATGGCTTTCCTCCTATATTCTTTCAAGAATATTGGGAGATTGTGGGAGCGGACCTCACGGCTGCAGTTCGTGATTTTTTCAGATCTAGAAAACTTTTGAAACAAGTCAATAATACCTTCATTGTATTTGTTCTTAAAAAATCTCAACCTTTACACCTTGCTGATTTCAGACCCATTAGCTTATGCAACACTGTGTATAAGATATGTACTAAATTGTTGGTTTTGAGAATTCAACCCTTGCTTGACAAAATTATTTCTCCTGCTCAAAAAGGTTTCATCACGAGTAGACAGATTCTTGACGCTATGATCACCACACATGAGACTATCCACTCCATGGATAAAAGCAGAAACCCTGGGATGGCCCTCAAGCTTGATATATCCAAAGCTTATGATAGAGTCTCATGGACTTTTCTATTCCAAGTGATTAGAAAATTTGGGTTTAATGATAAATTGTCTTGCTTATTATGGAATGCGGTCTCTTCCGCTAAATTCTCAGTGCTGGTTAATGTAGTTTCTAGAGGGTTTTTCTCCTTCTCGAGAGGAATTCGTTAGGGAGACCCTCTCTCCCCGTACCTATTCATCATTATGGCTGAGGCACTGGGAAGATACATACAAGCTGATATAGTTTCAAAAAAGCTAGTAGGCATCAAACCTGGCTCTTCCCTTCATCCTATGGTTATACAGCAGCTTGTGGATGATACCATCTTATTTGGTATCTCATCGGTGATCGAAGCTAGAAGATGGAAGAATATTCTTAATGATTATGCCAAAGACTCAGGACAAAGAATAAATTTCCTATAAAGCAATGTGTACTTCTTCAACACTCCCAATAAACTTAGACATATAATCATTGATATCTTAGATTGTGCTGAAGCTGGCCTACCAGCTACCTACCTAGGTCTCCCACTCTCAGTCAAAGAGGTATCTTCAGGTTTTTGGAATGGTATTGTGGAACGTACATAGAGAAAACTTCTTGGGTGGAAGGAGAAACTACTCAATAGTGTGGATAAGCTACTAGCTGTTGTCCCAAAAAATGAGTGACATTTTTGAGACAACTTATGAACTATTTTGGTTCAACAGAACAAAATCATCTCTCCCCTTTTCAAAAATTGCTCTGAGCATTCAAGTCCTTCATTTTTCAAAGCTTTTCCAAAAATCTACGGACTCTGCAGGCTTAAAACTACGAACTCTGCAGATATGTTTCTACGGACTCATCATGCTTGAAATTAGCAGGTTCAACAGGTTTAAAGGCTTCTATAGGCGAGTTCAATCAAAAGAACAAGTTTCCAACACTTTGTCATTTTTAAGGATTGGTTCAACGCCTTGGTTCAAGCAAAAAAAGTTCATTGGCAAGCTTCTAAGCAAGGATTGAACCATTGAACCGTTGAACCGTTGAACCTTGAACCATTTTGGTTCAATGGGTTCAATGGGTTCAAAGGTTCAACGTCATCAGCAAGAGTTAAGCGCTTTGTCAAGGTTCAAAGTTCCACGGCTTCAAACACTTAACGAAAAACAAAGGCTTGAACCGTTGAACCTTAAACCATTTTGGTTCGACGGTTCAACGGGTTCAACGACCAAATGGTTCAACGCATTTGGTTCAAAATATCAAAAGGACTTAGCCAAATAAAGAGATTGAACCGATTGAAACATTGAACGTTAAACCAAGGTTGGTTCAATCGGTGGGTTCAATCGGCAGGTTCAAGGGGCTGCCCCAAGGCCGAAGGAACAACTGCCCTTGCGGAGGGCAGTAAACTAGAGGCAAGTGCCCTTGCGGAGGGCGCCGACATCGGTTCAAGGGTCAAAGAGAAGACAAAAAAGATAGAATTCCTTCAGATTTGTTCAAAGGCCGATAGGGAACATTTCCTTCAAACCTTTTGTTCAAAGGAAATTATTAAGTGAAAGAGCCGTTAGACTTCAAGAAGAGTTTCCTCGGAAAAATGGTTAAGGTAAAATTCCTTCGAACATTTTGTCCGAAGGAATTTACTCGAGAGGAAAGCCCAAAGAAATTGAAAGGAACAAACGGCTAAGGAACAGAAGCTTTTCTTCGATCAAATTGCCCGAAGGAATTCCTTCGGATTTTTTGTCCGAAGGAAAAGCCCTTGGAAAAACCCCCGATGGAAAAAGACAAAGTGCGACGAAAGCTGCCACATGTCTCTTCTAGAGTCAAAGCAAAAGCTGCCAAGTGTCGTGCCGGGACACAGTTTCTAATAAGTTTCAAAGCTGCGAAACGTGCCACGTGTTCCATTATAACTCAACGGAAGCCGACAAGTGTCAACATCCGTGGTCTCTCCCTTTTGTGTTGTAAAGACTGTGGTGGGCCCCGAGTGAGTTGATAAAGTCAAGTGGAGCGCGACAAGTGGCATCGTCTGTATGAATCCAAATGTGTCCCGAATGTTTCTATATTGTTTCTAAAGCAAAGCAGAAGCCGCCACGTGTCATCTTCTGCAAGACTCAAAAAGTTTCTAAAGCTTCTATAAGTTAAGCGAAACACGCCACGTGTCTCGTTATAACTCAGCGGAACATGACAAGTGTCTGCATCTGCGTTCCCCTTTTGAAGCTGCTCGAGCAAGATGTGTCGTGGATCCCATTTTCCGTCAGTTTCTAATAAGTTTCATAGTAGCGGAACTTGCCACGGCCAAAGGAGTCGAAGGAAGAACCAAGCGACTCGCTGAAAAGAGAGCCCAAAGACTCAAATTTCTACAGGGGGAAGAGGAACGAGACTAAAGGACCAAAAATATCTTCAAAAGAGTTATTTCCAGTAGGTGAAACAGTGGATCAAGTAGACTTTTGAGCACACCAAATCAAGGACGCAGCCTGTTTTTCTTCCATGAGGTAATGGCAAATTGGACAGCTGCGCAGACATCAGGAAAAAGACCAGACAGTCCATACTAAGGAAGAGACATATTAGAGGAATGGACACACCATAGTTATGGCAATGCACTGTTCCCAGTATGGTCCCTCCAGACAGAACTGAAGACGCATTGAAGGCATTCAATTCAGCATGAGCCTTTTTCATGAAAACAAGCGCCCAAGTCTTTCTTGGAGCGCTATATATTGTAATCTCTCATTTGATACGAGGGAGATCTTTTTTATCACAAGAGCAAAACTCTGCCCAAATTGAAAGGCGAATACTGAGACTTTGAGCTCAGATTGTTGTTCATATTATTTTATCTGAATGAGAAAGCAAGTTACTTGCAGACTTTGTGTTGTTATAGCTTGTGCCATTTTATGAGATTGTTCTTATGTCTGTCTTCTAGACGCAATCTTGTTTATTTAATCTAACAAGCAGAATTAGTGGAAGTGATAAGGAAGATGTCCTGAAGTCAGTTACTTTTAGACTTTGTGTTGTTATAGTTGTCTTCAGTGTGTTTATTTTTTGTTTATGTGTTGAAGATTCTGGGACGACTTTGTGCCCCCATTATCCTTTGTATCTCACTCTTTGGGCAGCTGAAGTGGAGACTTTGTGCTACACTTCATTCTGTCGATTATTGCACCCTGTTACCAGTCACTTATCATACCTAAAAAAAATCCTGCTGTCTCCTGCAAGAACACTTCTAAAAAAACAAAAGTGTCTTCAGTGTCTTCACCAAGATTTTCTCCTTTGTTTGTGAACATCATCTCTAAAAGAAAAGATATGGATGGTGTATCCTACCCCTGAGTGTTATTTTCTGCATATATTTATAGTATATAGCTCCTGCATATTCATAGAGAACTTTCCCTTGATGAGAGGAGAGATTTGTCCACCTCTGATGTAGTAAACCTGCACACTGGGCCGACCAATCTCCTTTGTTGTTGATGATAAGACCTATTTTTGCTCAATTAGACAACTGACTGACAAAATATTCACCCTACAAAGAGCACCTAGAGATTTTTGGTGGAGAAGTCTTGGAGGGCACCTTTGCTTCCCTATCAGGAACCCCTAAGTACTACCCCTTTCGTGTAAAGGGTAATTTAAAAAGTATGGAGGTCACTATTCTTCTTGATAGTGAAGCCATGCATAATTTCACTAATAAATTAGTGGCTTTATGTAGTTTGCAATCTACTGAATTTAGTGGTTTTCGTGTGACTGTGGCAGATGGTTTTACCATCTCTTGTACCACTAAATTTCTTGTTGACTAATATTAACCCTAAGTCAAATTTGGTCAACCGCCCTTGCAAATTCAAACTTTATGAGGTCTCCTATGTTTGAACATGGTCAACATGGTCCTAAGACAAGTCTAGTTACATTTTGAAGGTCACACAATATGTTTCATCTTTGTCACATTTGTACACTTGTCTTATAGCCTTTTTACCACTTTTTTGGTCATTTTTTACGAATTGTATGGCTGCCTATCACAATGCAAATGTGTCTAGGTAGACTAACATGTCTTATGTTAGGTAAGTGTCAGAGTCAGTTTCGAGACTGCAATAGCGCTCAATGTACAAATAAGGAGATCAACTACAAAAGGGGCAGTTTTAGGCAGTTGTATGGATTAGATGACACATGTGAAGGATTCAAGAGGGTCTCTTCAGATCCCCACAAGTCTTTTCCAGGCTTAATAAGCTTCAACAAGTCCAAAAATGGCAAAAACCAATTTGTTTCTCTCATCGCTCTCTTGGGCAGGTCAAACAAGTCAAACAATTTTCAATTAGTACGGACTGAAGAAAAATAGTTGGTTGAGTGCACTTGGGGAATATTAGAACTCCTTATGAGCTTTCAATTCATGGTCATGATCTCAAGTTTGGTGGTTCGTACCCTATGAACAATCTTTAAGATTGTTGATGACTTCAAACTGCTTGCACATCCCCAACACCTCAGTTTTCTTACCTATTTATATCGGTCTAATGCAACCAAGCAATGCATATGGTCTTGTAGAGAATGTCCACTCATTTCATGATTGAATTCAACTAGTTTGCACATGTGAACATGAGGAGACAAAGAGGGCATTCTCCTTGTGCTAAAGGTGAGCACCATTGAGGTCTGCAGAACATGTTTTGACAGTTGCAAGTGAAAGTTGTAGTGCAAGTTTGAAGAGCTACTTGAAATTAATACTCACACTGCAATGTGTCTTATAAACCTTAGTTGATCATATAGGCATTTGGTTTTAGGTCACAATCGACCTACATTCTCACTGTCATGTGCAGGCAAAGTATACGTTCGTCGTTGAGTATGAGTGTCTCCGAAGTTGGAAGTGTCATTGTTTTGTGAGAATCAAGTTGTATGGCTTTCAAAGTTTTGTGATAGGTATCCACCATCTTTAAGGCTTATAATATATTCAAGGTTTCCATCATCTTTGTTGTCCCCGAAAAATGCCACTCATTTTTGGGACAACCTACAAACCAAAATTTCTCTCTTCTCAAAAGTTGTTATGAGCTTTCAAATTCCTCATTTTTAAGCTTTTTACGTAAAAGGATTAGCAGGTTCAACCGGTTCAAAGGGTCTGTCAACAAGCATCAAAACAAAAGCTTAAACTGTTGAACCTTGAACCATTTTGGTTCATCGGTTCAACGGGTTCAATGTTCAATCGGTTCAACACGCCGGGTTCAAAGGTTCAAAGGCCGCCTTAGTTAAGAAGATGCTGCCAAGTGTCGACGGCCGAGCCCCACTAAACTTTGTTTATGCGAATTGTCGGATATTGCCACGTGTCCCTCTTGAAGCTTGTTGGGAGCCTCCAAGTGTCAATATCCGCAGTCCCTTCCCTTAGCTTCACTGTTTTGAGCAAAGACCATGGTGGGCCCGGGGTCGAGTGACTAAATGAAGCGGAACGCGCCAAGTGTCTGCATCCGCGCGACTAACAAATGTATTCGAACCGCGCCACGTGTCCCTTGCAAAGATCAGAAGGCTGACAAGTGTCATCGTCCGCGAGAGCCCGACTAAGCCCCAAACGTTTTTACGATGTCGCAAAGGCTCGAGAAGGCGGATGCTGCAAAGTGTCAACAGCAAAAGATGCCACGTGTCCTCACATGTTCCTGCGAAAGACGCCACGTGGCACTTGTTCAAAGAGCGAGAAAGCGATTGAACCAGGAAGCGATGGAACAAAAGAGACAGAATGAACCAATGAACTTTCATGGGTTCACAGGTTCAAGGTTCAACATGGTTCAAGCAGTTGGCAACCATTGATGGCCCCTCAGACGTCAATTTAAAGTGAGGGAAAATCCGTGGAAATTCAAATAGAGCGCAGAACTTAAAGGAAGAACCAAGCAATTAAATGAAAAGAGAGCCCGAAGACTCAAAGAGAGAAGATCGATGCAAAGGACCAAAAATGTCTTTAAAAGAGTTATTTCCAGTAGGTGGAACAGTGGATCGAGTAGACTTCTGAGCGCACCAAACCAAGGACGCGCCTTGTTTTCTTCCATGAAGTAAAGACAAATATGAAAAGGACTAGTCGGTCCATACCAAGGAGGAGACATATCAGATGAAGGGACATGCCATAGTTATGGCAGCACAATGTCCTCAGCATGGTCTCTCCAGGCAAAACTGGAGACGCATTGAAGACGTTGACTGCAGCATGGACTGTCCCATGAAAAAAGGCGTCAATCCTCGGGTAGTTGCTATAAGTTTGTATTTTCTCTCATTTGTAAATGAGATCTTCCCCTTAACAGAAGCGAAACTCTGCCCGAATTGAAAGGCATTACTGAGACTTTGAGCTCAGATTGTAATTCATATTTCTTTGATTGAATGAGAAAGCAAGTTACTTGCAAACTTTGTGCTGTTATAGCTTGTGCTACTTTAAGAGATTGTTCTTATGTCTGTCGTCTGAAAGCATTCTTATTTATTTGATTTAACAAGCAAGACTAGTGGAGGTGATAAAGGTGTCCTGAAGCCAACTACTTTCAGACTTTGTGCTGTCATAGTTGTCTTCAGTATGTGTTTTTCTTTTATGTTTCTGTGTAAAGGACCTTGGGACGACTTTGTGCCCCCATTGTTCTTCGTAGCTCACTCTAGGGCCGTCAAGGTGGAGACTTTGTGCTACATCTTAGATTGTTGATTACTTTGGACCCTGTTACCCCGTTACTTGTTACCAGAAAGAGACCTATTGTTTGCAAGAACAAGCACTTCTGAAAGAACATAAGTGCCTTCTGTTGCTTCACCAGGGTTTCTACTATCCATGAAAGGATCTGGCTCTTGGCTGAATATTACTTCTAAAAGAAGAGAAGTGCCATCACCAATCACCCAGGATTCCTCCTCTGTCTGTGAGCATCATCTCTGGAAAAAAAGAGATGGATGGTTTATCCCACCCCTGTGTCTTACTTTTTGCTTATTTATATAGTATATAGCCTCCGCATATTTAATAGGGAACCTCCCCTTGATGAGAGGAGAGATTTGTCTCCGGTTGATGTAGTAAAGCTGCACACCTGGATGACCAATCTTCCTATGCTGTGGTGATAAGAACTATTTTGGTCACTAGTTAGCTGGCTGACAAAATATTCACTCAACAATCTTCAAGAAGAGGACTGGGTTTTCAAAACAATGAAACCATTTACTACAGTCAAACCAAATGGAGACCTACAGGTTTTTGTGTATAAGTAGTCAAAATGCAAAACCCTGATGATGTGCCTTGAAAGGCTATAAAGCTTGGTATACAATGACAATGCCTTTTTGGTAAGGATTGAAGACTATAGGAAGGCATAATAGGTTTGGGAAGATCACTTCAAACAACACCCATAGTTAGCCTGTTGAAAAGTTGCAAATGGGAACATTTACCTTAATCTTTCAGAAGAAGGGACTATGCTCCACAAAGTGTCATCTGTTGGTGGAGGAACATGAGGTCTAAGTGAGCCCTATGGCCCCATTCTGGCAGCCTAGATATAATAATAACATGCCAATTCAAGAAGGTGATTGTTTAGGTTAAGAGACTAATGGTTGAATGGTTTTCAACTTAGTCAATTTCTACTAAAGATGCTCAGAGAGCTATAGTGCTATTAAGCCCAAGTGAACATGGAGCAATACAACTTGCAAGTGACATACAGTGTTGATGGTAGAAGAAGAAGGGCATGTGAAGGCAGGAGTGAGCTCAATCAGGTTTGAGATGCCCTAATGACCTCAGAGGGAATCAAAAGAGTCTAATGCAATCCTCAAGCACGTATCACCATCTACAAGAATATCTCATATTCCCTAAACAACATCTACAATTTGGTTCATACTGCAAACCTATAGTATCATTGATGGTGAGAAATGACTACATGATTCCAAGGCATGAAATGGACACATTCAAGTGTGTAATGGTCTTAATGACCAAAGAGAAAATCAAAGGAGATAAGTACAGTGCTCAAACAAGAATCACCACCTACAAGAATCCTTTGTATTCCTTAATGACACACCTACAATCTAACCTGCAGACTAGTCTAGGCTAATGAAATATACAGTTTGTTTGATAGGCAAAGGTGCAAGATGGATGAACATGTTGAGACCACTCTCATAGTGGTAATATCACATTCCATGAGATCCAACGATGCAAGGGGACAAAGCAAAACTGGGATTTGAACCTCATACTCAAACAACTAAAACCTTGCTTGCAATCACAGTCCTAAAAGTTGGTTTAGAGAGTTTGAGGTGTAGAGGGTTATTGGAGCATGATCAAACCTTGAAACTTGGTACAAAACATCATCATGAGTTGGACTATACCTCCATGGTCTTGGTTAGTTTGTACCAATACGGGAAGTGTCCTTTGTTTTGTCTCAAACAGAGGGCACTCCACAATCAAGGCAAACCTGCAGGCAGGGTAAATGAATGAAGAAAGAATGAACTGTAAGAGCCTTCGATAAATGTAAGGTGATGTCTACAGTTGCATTGGATACAAACAAGAGTTGAAAAGGCCCTACAGTCATTAGAACTACTCAAAGGTGGTCATAAGCACAAAAACACAGTCTAAGCCTTTTAGGCCTAGAACTAAACATAAACCCTCAAGGTGCCTAATGACACTCATTTGATCATATGACCTTTCAAATCAGTGTGAGAGCCTTCATGATAGAGTGGACAGTCCATGAGACCTAGTCGTTTGTAGATAAGATAAGATAAATATATTGATGTCCAACTAATGACCACAAAAGTAGATCAAAGGGACTACAGATTACAGAAATGTGTCAAGAAAAAGCAGGGAACCAAAAAGATCTCCGAAAACAAGAAAAACAATGCTGAAAGAAATAGTATAAAACATGGCAAAGAGTGACCATGCTCAAAACCAAACCACCAAAGAATTCAACCATGCTCAAGGACAACGAAGGGAGCAAAAGAAATGAGTAATCTCCAAGAATCTGTAAACGTTGGGAGCACAAGGATGATCCCTAAGAAAGAAGAACCAGGAGGGAACCCTTCAAGACCCTTCAATCCAACTCTCCTAGCATCCATGGCCGACGAGAAGAACTCTGAATAGAAGTCTAACCCAAAGAAGGGGAGGTATGAAGCCTGGTCTATCCTCCAATCCTCTGCCTAGAAGGAAAAGTCCTCTGTGAAGGTATGGTGGGTCTAGTCTACCTCCTGATACCAAGTCTGAAGTGAATATGCTGATGAAAACTCAGGGAACTATGAATAGTGTCTCTGGGCTTCACTAATCTGGAATGTGGGGCTGTACCGATTTCAATCTATCGCTTAGTGCCTCTCCTCGAAGGTAGCACCATGAAAAAGGAAGTAATCCATTGAGTGGAAACTGGTCGAGTAGGTCTCTGAATAAAATGATCACGAAGCTTAAGAGCTTCCTGCATATATAAAGCCAAACATTTCTGGTCCTCTTATCTGAAGAAGACAAAAAGAGTTTCTGTCCTCCTAAATAGGCAGTAAAACCTCCCTTTGATCTCATAGTAAATGGGACAACGAAAAATGAAGTGCTCGTCAGACTATGTCTCTTAGATGCTGCATAATTGACAAATCTCGTCTGCTCGATCTAACTGGTGATCTATCTCAATCCTAACCCTATGAGACCGCACTCAAAACTGTCCTAATGGGATGCGAAGAGAGTGCATCCAGTGGCGGAATGTATATTGTGGATGAATGATAAGCCCATCACTTAGCTCCAAGAAGTGCTCTGCATAAAATGCCATCTTAGGGCGTAACCCCCCAGGAGGGTTTACCCAAGTAGTATGGATAAACTGTCTGTAAATATCATCCCTAATAATCCAGTTCAACTCCTGTCTAGTGAGTAGAAGATGAGTTGGTGTGCCCAAGGAGTACATAAATGGAGGAAGTTGGTCCATCCTGATTCCCATAGACTCCAATAGATCAAAAACACCTGTATACCAACAACTTCCACGGGTTGAAGGAGCTGAGAGAGCAAGATTCTCTGAAAAACAGTATGCTAAGTATGGGTATCTGTCACGTCCACTCGCAGAATCAATAAACCTCCATATACGGTGTATGAAAGTGATCAGATCAAATTTAGTCTCCAGTCAAAAGGGTCAGGCTCCAAACTCTGTAAGAATGATGTGTTGGGGAATTGTCTGCTTACATCTGATCATGCAGTGAAGGAGAAGTGTCTGGACTCTCTCAACAATGGCCCAATCACCCTCATGTAGAGAGGGCCCCCAAACTACAGATCCATAGAGAACTGTGGGTCTAATAAGTGTATCCATGAGTGACATCTTGGAAGAGATATCCTGAAAGAAAAGGTGGCAAGTGAAATAAGCTTATATGGTCATGAAAGAATAGGCGGATTTCTAATGTGGACCAAAAGGAATCTATACATTGCTGCATTTGCATATTGCTCATCCTCAAGATGAATTTAGGATCCTCCACTTAACAAACAAGAACTTATACTACTGCAATAGCCTCTAATAGCAGCCCTCCTATGCGTGACCACCGCAAGACAGAACCCTAAAACAGTTGATGACTAATGGATGACAAGTTAAAATCAGTAAAAAGAAGACTAAACAGGTGCCAAAACAAGTACAACTATCCCGTCCTTAAGGGCCAAAAGAAAAGGTACCCATTTAACTCAAAAGAAAATGTGCCCAGAGGGCCTATCTTGTCTAAACATGGGTTATGGACCATAAGTTGGCTACCACATAATGCCATATACGAAATAATATAATAAGACTAGGTGCATGACACAAAGTAGCCTCAGCATTACGTTTGTCAATAATAAGAGTATTAGTCAAAAGGAAATAATATTTTTTAGGTCCCAGTCTGGCCAGAATCCCTAATTGAAGTATGAGACCCCACTTAAGGAAACAAAGGACTTGTAGCTTCACCTATATATATATATATATATATATCATGTTTCAAATTTGCACATCCTTGGATTTTGAGCTTGTGACAAAGATCAGGAGAAAATTGGGCCTTACCAATAGAGGAAATGTATGCAAATCATACAAAAGCTGATTCTATCAACAGCAGTAGTCATAAAAAATGTTAAACAAGAAGACAATGATGATTCAAGTGCAATGGAAAACCTATGATTTAAGTGCAAATTTCTATTCAGTTTAATCACCGGCTGTAATATAGGATTCTAAGAACTTTGGAACCCTTTAAAACAGAATAAATGAATCATAGCTCTATGGCGTGAAAAACATAAAGGATATGCAAGCAATTACAGCAAACCTTCTCATAGCTTTTGAATCTTCTTATTAGACCATGAGCCCTCTTAATCCCCATTCCCTGCAAAGACTGAAGATAATCGCAACCGCTCAAGATGCACATCTCAAGTACCATTTCATTTGTAAAGCTGGTAAAATTCAAGTCTCTGTTTCTTTCAAGTTCTGCATATTGAAATTCAACGCCATTGCCATATTTGTCCATTTTGAAAATAATCTGCTTACAAGAATCCACATTTTTAAGCATAAGAAATAAAATGGACACCCATGATATTTTTGCCAGAAGCTTGGTCTAAATATATATTACAAGTGTTGCATGCATTAAATGAAGTACACACACTAGCTCCAGATGAAAAACTGTAAAAAATAATCCCACCCTTGGACAGCCAAACGGAATTAGGTCAGAGTCTTCAGTAATCACTGCCTCTACACGCTTTTTGATGGATAAATAAGTCATTTGAGCATCTGCCTCGTAAGGTGCAACAATATAATCAACATTCTCCTGGCGTAAAACCTTCTGACAAAAAAATATTAAAGCTAAAAATATATTTAAGTAATAATATAATCAGTTAAATTTCAAACAGCAGTGTAGACGTCGCTAAGGGGTCCCACAGACATTGAAGGCTGTAGCTTATTGATTTCCAGCTGCATTATGGGATAAATAAAATCCCACACAATGCAAACCACATCAACCTATTGCAAGAAAGAAAATCACCCACCTACAAGTATGATTTACCTACCTGGATGAGTTGAAAAGCAATTAAGGGTGATATATCTACAGCCTTTTGATAGCAATCATAAGCTGCGGCATGATTACCACATGACTCATGCTCAATGGCACGTTCCAAATTTTCCTTCCTTGACCTGCACAAACAAAATGATCTGATGAGTTTTTTCGTTCTAGACAGTTTCTTCATTAGTAGGTGAATATTCAAAAAATCCAGGATACATCAATTTTGCATCTTAATAGCAGCACAAACTAGAAACATTTTACGTGGTAGCACATAATGGAAACATTTCATGTGGTGAAAGATTATATCATATACGCTTCAGTATTAGATAAAGATTAGCAAAAGCGCTATGAAATTCAAATAAAGACCTTACTGGATTTGAATACTGAAATGCGAACTAAAAAACATTACTAAAAAGTGACAAAACCAGAAATGTCTTGCCTTCCAAGAAGATACTCATTTGGCTCTCAATCAATAGAAAGAGGAATAACCATTAGAATTTGTAAGGAAACCCAATTTTTCAGTACTCCAAAATGTAGAATCATTCTTAGGTACAAAAATATTACTCATCCATCATCTAACCTTAAATTCAGATCAAATGCTATCAAACTTCGACAAAAACAAGGATACAACACAATTGCAAAACTCCTGGTATCCCACTGCGCAGCACCTTGCACATGATATCATGCGTTATGTTACTAGGCAACCAGACATGAATCAGGTATGTTTTAGCACTAGCCTGCATAAGGCATCGGACAGAGACCCGCAGCAAACCACTGATAATCAAACCTTGTACAAACTCTGCATCCATAAACCACTTCAGAACTACAGGAGTTAATTCTCAAGGTGGTAAGAAAGCCTGTTACAAGTGATCAGTAGAAAATGAAGCTGGAAAAATATTGCACAACATATATCGTGGGCCACAACCACAAGGGGTCCCCTGTCAGCCAACCATCAACAGCTCTCCAAAGTCCCCGCCCCAATGTTCTCGGTGGCCAATGAATCAATTGGTGAAATGCAATATCCATTGTCTTCTATGACTTTGTTGGTTCTACCACTTTCGAAGCTCCTTGAACAATTCCATTGCGTCCAAAATGTCTAAGAAGTGAGTTTTGACTTTCTTTTTATCAAAAATAGAGCTCAATGCTCAATTAATGGAGGTCTGAAATTTTATTTTTTTGCATGCAATTATTTTTTGAAATGATTGCCATTTTTTTAGTTTTTCATTTTTTTCTAAAATTATAAGATAAAAATAAAAAAGTTGGGAAAAAAATATAAAAAAAAAGTTTTCTTGGCTTTCAGTCTTTTGTGTTGCCTCACCAAACTGTTTCAGCAACACCTGACTTTCTCTAGTCCTTCTATGCAGTGCTCTTTGCCTTTTGCAAATCAATTCAGTTCTCTAAAACTAGCGCCCGCTAATTATGCCGCCATTCACAAAGCTATCAATGTTCAGTATTGGTCAAGTGGCTTCTCTGCAAATTAGAGACCACTAATTCTGGACCACCACCAATAGTGATCCTACAAACTAGCAACCACTAATTCTCAGCGCACCCACAGTTCTCCTAGAAACTTGCAGTCACTAATTCTCCGCACTCACCTACACCAAGCTAGAAAACTCATTATTTCCTGAAATTTTTTCCAACTAATATTTATTCAGATTTTCGGACAAAAAATGACAAGTTTTGGGCCATTGAGCCAAAGCAAAAAAAATCAGGAAATTTCATAAAATGTTTTTTGAAATTATATCTTTCAGAGAAGAACACAATGGTACAATCAGCTTCCTAATATTATCTCAGCTAAAGAAAAATTAGTTGATGTTTTTCTTTTTAGCTTTGTAAGGCCATCCAATCATTTTTTTTATACCTCACCTATGGGTACACATGGCACATCAGTTTGTCAAGACCCATATTGAGAATGGTTGTACTTGAGCATGCCAGTTTGTTTCTTGACAACTTGGTAAACACTTACTAGGCATCTTTGGTAGTGGATTCATTCCAAAAACACTATTCAGTGCCTAAGTGTGTCTTTTTATATTTGACACCCTACAGTTTCAAAGCGATCCTCAAATTCAGCACCATTTCTTTCTTGACTTGGTGGCATAGTCACAAGGTTCGAGTTCGACGAGTATAAAATTCGGTTCGAGTTTGCCAATAGATAAAGTTCGAAAAAAAATCCACCATTAAGTTCGAACCATAGAAAAACATAAGAAATATATAAAAATAAATCAAATCAAAGTATTATAGATACTTCTTGAAAAACTAAGTGTCTCAAAATGTAAAACATGTAATATTAAGTTCTTAAACTTCATTTTAACTATACATCAAAATTTCTACATCATCAAAAGCCCATATCATCAAGAGCACTTGGATCATCAACATCATTATTGCTAGATTCATCACAAAAGAAATCAAGATCATTTGCGTCCTCTAAGTCAGCTGCAATAGGTTGGGGTTGTAAAGAAGAAGATTCTTTTATCATTTTTTTCATGCACATTTGTAAATTATTGTTAACATAAACAAGATCTGCTAACTTTCCAGACAATAATTTATTTCTTTTCTTGAATTGAATGTGGTCAAAACAACTCCAATTCCTTTCACATGCTAACACACTCCTTGACTCAAAATTCGAATAGCAAAACGTTGTAGTTCCTTTGTACTTGATCCATAAGATTTCCACCATTTGTAACCTTCAAAACGTGGCATATCATACTTGGCCCCTGTTGTTGCAAATACCCCTTCTTGTGCCCGAATGCTCTTGTTTGGTCTCAAATTATACATACAAGTTAAGGGTTTAAGACAACCCTGTCAATGGCTTCACAAAGCCCACTCATGACTTCAGAATCATTGTCTCTATCTATATGAAAGAGCCTAAGCTCTAAATAACAAACCAGTGCATGTAAAAGTGTGTGCATCATTTTCCATCTGACATCAATCACATCCCATATTTCTTTGTAATCTGTCTCCACATCATTGAATGCCTTTTGAATGGATTCCTTACAATAGTCCATAGCCTCATAAAGCATGCCAAGACAAGGGGTGTCAGCATCAACCATGCGAAGCACATCAACAATAGGCTCACATATTTTTTTAGAACTTTGTTGGCACTTTCCCAAAACCCAGGGTTTAAAATGATTTGTTTTGCTTGTTTTCCTTTAGGGCTTGTTGAAAGCACAAATCTTTCCCACTCGTTGCAACAAATCACTAGCCTTATTGCTGATTTCTCTTCAACCACTCTTTTTAGAGTGATAAAAATAGGCAAATTTTGTTTCACAAGGCCTCAACAACTCCTTAGATGCATGTTGTAGATAAATGCTCAATGTGAGGCGGTGGTTCCATATGAAATTTATAATTGTCCTCCCTCTCTGAATTGCTTCATGCACCCATGGAAATTTGGCCAAAACTTGAAGTAACAAATTAAGGCAATGTGTTGCACAAGGGCTCCAATAAATTTGCGGATACTTTTCTATAAGCATTTTTCCAATCCCTACACAATTTGTAGCAATATCAGTGACAACCTGAATTACATTTTCTTCACCGATTTCAAGAATTGTTTTATCTAAGCTTCTCAAAATATGATCCGATGGAAAAATGGAGACGATGATGGCTGCGATTGGCGGAAAGGAGAGGGACAGCCCTGGTGAGGGTTCCGGTGGAGCGTGTACGTTGCAGGAAGAGGCTCCACAGGGGAAGGAGCCATATTATTTCAGTGAGCGACCCAGGATTTCTAAGGTGAACGGCTGTTTTCCGCGGAGCCATGATAGGCCTGTATTGGTGATTCCTCTAGAAACTGTCAAGGAGGATGTTGACTATTTATCTGCTCATACCCTGATATGCAAGTTTATGGGTATTCGAATATCCCCGGCGGCCTTGGAAACCTGGATGCGTCGTACCTGGCAAGTAAATGGGGATATAGATATCATGTTGGTTGGAAACAGCTATTTTTTGGTAAATTTCTCCTTTGTTTCTGACAGGAATCGAATTTTCGAGGGAGGGCCCTACTTCTATGATCGAATTGGTTTGTTTATCAAACCCTGGCATGCAGGTTTCAATTCTGCGGAGAATCTGCCAACCCGCGTGCCTGTGTGGGTCCGTCTTCCGAGACTCCCCCTGGAATTTTGGAGAGAAGATATCATGCGTCAAATAGCCGCATTACTGGGAACACCAATTGCTATAGCACATCAATCGCTGGACAAAAAGCTCATTTCCTATGCCCGAATCTATGTTGAAATGGATTTAAATAACCCTCTACCGGATGCTATGAAAATTTGCCTGGGAGGTTCATCCTGGGTCCAACAAATCGATTATGAAGCCATCCCTTTTCGCTGTAGAATTTGTCATGTTTACGGCCACTTGCACCGTCAATGCCCCCAGGCTGTGAGATTCACTGGGATGGAGTCCAATGGAGGTAAAGAGTCAGGCCATTCGGCCCAAATGGGCTCATCAAATCATGCCCCGGGCAATGCGTCAAAAGGAAAACCCCAATCGAATTTGGTTAATCCGACTCATGGCCCGCCTGAATTTAATGGCCCTGATAATGAAGGCTTCACCCAAGTCCGACGTCGTGTGAAGGGACGTGGGCAGAAGCATAGGAATCAAGACCGGCCCCTAGAGTTGGGGTTCAACCGCTTTGAAACCTTGGATAGCATGGCCATTGAGGATGGCATTCCACCGGAGGAGCTGGGAAGACCTTCAGAGGGTGAAGAGAAGTGCTCTTTCCCCAACGAGTCCCAAGACATGGTGATCCAGATGAATCGAAAGATTGAGGCTGCGCCGGAAGAAGGGGCATTGATAGTCCTTCCAGCTCAGCAGGACAAGGATATCAGTTGGGCAGACTTGGTTAAAGACACGGATACCTCCTAGAAAGATAAGGGATCGTTGTCAGTGTTGGGTTTAATGCAGAGACCATTCAAGAAAGTCTCCTTCACCACTCCTAGAGCGGGACACAAGAAGGATCAACAGAAAATCCAACGCACAGGGGATTTATTGGTTGAATCAGGGGCAGTTAAGACCCTGGATGAACACTTCACCCAATCCACCCAATGATAGTGCTGTCATGGAATGTAAGGGGATTGCATAGTATCCCCAGACATAGAGCTATGCGGAAGTTGGTTGTAGAGCATTCTCCGGACATCCTTTGTATTCAAGAGACCAAGCTCTCAGTTGATGCTATGCTCAGCTGTATGTCAAAGTTTTGGGCCTCGAGGCAATGCCAGTGTGTGGGTGCTTTAGGTAGTGCAGGGGGATTGGCAATCTGTTGGGATCCGGGGAAGGTCACGCCACTTCAGTGGATGGCTAGTCTCTCAGCGCTTTCTATGATTGCATCCTCCCCTGAGTCTGGGGAGCTGATCCTGGTCACCAATATTTATGCACCTGGTGATATCTTTGGGCAGCTCAAGCTATGGGAACATTTACGGTATGTGCGGAGCTGTTTTCCTTACCTGCCTTGGATCGTGGATGGAGATTTTAATGCTGTCCTTTGCCTGGAGGAGAAAAGGGGAGGGCTAGCACGGTTAGATCCTTCGTCCGAGCTTCTTAGACATAATATTGATCGGCTGCGCCTAGCGGATGTTAAGCCCATTAACGGGCTCTTCACCTGGAACAACAGAAGAACAAGTAAGGATGCTATTTCTGAGCGCTTAGATTCTTAGTGTCTTGTTTTTGGCTTTCTAGTGCTTTCTCTCTGGCTCCCGAAATCCTGGATTGGAATGGGTCTGATCATTGGCCCATCAAGCTCACAACCAGTTATATTGCCAGGCCCAAGAAACCTCCCTTTAAGTTTCAGCTAATGTGGCTTCGGGATTCTTCTCTCCATAGCCTCATGACCCATTGGTGGAGGCAGGGAGGGCCCGCATATGGCACAACCATGTTCTCCTTTGCCAAAAAGCTTCAATATGTGAAGCGAAAGCTGCAAGACTGGAACAGAAACAACTTCGGCAATCTCCATGCAATGAAGAAAAGGGCGCAAGAGAGGCTGGACATTGTTACCAAACAAATTCTTGACTTTGGTTTGACAAATGATCTACATAAGGCTGAATTTTTGGCTTTGAATGACCTTTCGGAATGGGAACTATGGGAAGAGATCTTTTGAAAACAGAAGGCTCATATTGACTGGCTCCAAGAGGGTGACAAGAACACAGCATTTTTCCACAAGTCGGTCCAAGCGCGGCGCAACAAGAACTATATATCTTCTCTTGTGACATCAGATGGAACCCACGTAACTTCCTCTCTTGCTATATCCGAGGAAGCTGTTCGATTTTATTCCGAGCTCCTTTCTGGCATACCACCTATTGCTGAACCAAAGGAGAATGAGGTCTTGCCCTGCATACCCCCTCTCATCACGCCAGAGATGAATGAAGCACTGTTGAAACCGATTGATAAGTCGGAAGTTGAAAAAGTTGTGTTTAGTATGCACATAGGTAAAGTGCCAGGTCCGGATGGTTTTCCAGCCGAATTTTTTCAAGAGTTCTGGAGTATTATCAGTCAAGACCTAGTGGAAGTAGTGCAGGAGTCTTACCTCAACAAAGAAATGCTCAGAGCGATTAATGCAACTTTTCTGGTGCTGATCCCGAAAGAGAAACAGGCTAATCAGATGGATCATTTCAGGCCCATTGCACTATGCAATATGGTCTACAAAATTATCGCCAAGCTCATTGCAGAGCGGCTCAAAGTTTGGCTCCCCATGATCATCTCAAAGGAACAGGGGGGCTTTGTGGCGGGAAAGCAAATTCTGGATGGAGTGGTGATTGCTTCAGAAGCAATCCACTCTATGTATAATTCTTAAGAGAGGGCTATGTTTATAAAGCTTGACTTGGCTAAGGCTTATGATAGGGCTGATTGGAGATTTTTGCGGAAAATCCTTCTGGCATTTGGCTTTGGTCAGGACTGGGTAAAATGGGTGCTTAGTTGTGTTACTACACCCTCTTACTCAGTCCTCATTAATGGGGCGCCTTCTAGACTGTTTGGGGCCTCTAGAGGACTCCGCCAAGGTGATCCGATTTCTCCATACTTGTTCATTATTCTTGCTGAGGGACTGTGCCATTTTATTAATTTTCGGGCCTCCCAAAACTTGATTCAGGGGTGGCAGTGGGGAAATGGGATAGCTAAGCTGACTCACCTCCAATTTGTGGATGACACCATCCTGGCTGGGAAAGCCCGGATTAGGGAAGCACAAGCTTTCCGGAGCACCTTGGATTCCTACTTAGCGGCTTCTGGTCAAAAAATCAATGAGCATAAATCCTCCATTTTTTTCTTTAATACTCCTAAGGCTATACAGCAAAGGATTGCAGCTACTCTTAGATTTCAGATGCAGCCTCTCCCGGTGACTTACTTGGGAATTCCCATTGTGGTTGGTAGGCAGCCCAGGCTTTTTTGGCAGAATGTACTGGACAAACTGGGGCAGCGAGTTAATCATTGGACCCACTGCTAGCTCACGACTGCAGGGAGGGTGACCCTCTTGCAATCCGTGATTCAAGCGTTGCCCATTTATCGTAGTATGGTCCAGGCAGCCCCGAAGTATTTTCTCAAAGAATATGATGCTCTTTCTCAGCAATTTCTGTGGAGCGGCAATCTAAGGTATTCGAAATGGAGTCTTGTTAATTGGAACACTGTTTGCCGACCAAAGAAGGATGGAGGTCTTGGGCTAAGATCTGCTATTCTGTCTAGTCAAGCTCTCGCGGCTAAATTGTATTGGCGGTGGTACACCAACCAATCCCACCTCTAGGCCCGTATCTTGTCTTCGAAGTATTTCCCAAGGGTTAACCCGTCTGAGATTTCCAGGTTGCCTATTGAGGGAAGAGGCTCTATGGTGTGGAACACCCTCAAACTTGGAGCTCAGTTGGTGCAGCCCAGCCTCTTTTGGATCTGTAACAGTGGTTCGGAGGCGCTTTTCTGGGAAGATTCTTGGAACGAAGCTCCTCCCCTCCTTTCCTCTCATCCCCATTTGCAGCCCCTGTGTGATTCCTTTCTCACTGTTGGATGGACCACAATGGAGCATTACAAAGAAGCTTATAATCTGGGGACTACT
The DNA here is from genome assembly GCA_037957365.1 of Torreya grandis. Lineage (NCBI taxonomy): Eukaryota > Viridiplantae > Streptophyta > Pinopsida > Cupressales > Taxaceae > Torreya > Torreya grandis. The sequence continues at coordinate 1,989,999 of JARHVA010003336.1, forward strand.
ATTGCTTATAAATGGAAGAATGAGACTGATTGGTCGCTGGGAGGGACTGTGGAGAACCGGTAGGAGCTATCTCAAATCCTTGCTGTTAGAGGCTACAACTTCTTAAGGGAGAGTGATATCCTGGCTTGGGGAGGCGACTCCAACGGGCAGTACTCAGTAGCTTCGGGCTATCAGGAGCTCACAAAGAAATGTTTTGGGGAAGTGGAATTCTTATGGGGAAAGAAAATTTGGAACTCTGCATCATGGCCGAAATGCAACTTCTTTCTCTGGGCTCTCACCTACAACCGATGTTTGACATTGGATAATCTTTGCAGAAGAGGTTATCATGGTCCTTCAATTTGTTTACTTTGCCGTAGCAGTGAGGAGAATGGGGCGCACCTCTTCTTCCAATGCTCCTTTGCCAGGAGATTATGGCATCTGTGGTGGGAAGCATGGGGTTGCCCCTGTTGGCATGTTTCCTCCTTGACAGAATTTTGGCAACGCCCAGGTCGACCTCCTACCAAGGTGTCTATACTGCAGACTACGTGGGCAATTGGACCTGCCTTTATTCTCTAGAATATCTGCATAGAGAGAAATAGAAGGATTTTTCAAGAGTCCTGTTTTGGTCTCAAAAAGGTGTGGTTGAAAGTCCTTAATGCAATTCAGGAAACTCTCCATGTCAAATGTGACAATACGGTGGAAATGGACCCTACTGAGACCACGATTTTAAAGCGGTTATCCCCTGTTATGCCCGTTGCAGCCTCCCTTCTTCCTTATACGCATCCCACGAATAGGACCAAGCAGCGGGTGCATCCGATTAGCCGTTTGGGGTGTTGGACTCCTCCCTTGGAGGGGCGTATTAAAGTTAATGTTGATGGATCCTCCAAAGGCAATCCCGGTGTTGCTGGGATAGGCGGCATAGGAAGAGACAGTAATGGCTCGATTTGTTTTTTGTTCTCCATTTACAAGGGCCACCATACCAACAATCTGATGGAGGCTTTGGCGATCCTTGAGGCGGCTCAAATTTGTTGCAGACAGGGCTATCTCAGTGTTATCTGCGAGTCCGACTCGCAATTGATTATTAACTTGCTGAATAATGGTAATTTTGATAATGTTGATTGGCAGTTGGCTGCGGTGATTAAGCAGATTCGTCAGATTAGTGCGTCTTTTGTGATTATTTCCTTTAAGCATATTCCTCGTGTGTGGAATGGAGTTGTTGATTGCTTAGCTAAATGGGCCTCGGAGAATGGGCCGAATTGGTGTATTCAGGAGCAGAAGATGCTTCTTGTTGGATTAGCCCTTACCTTGGCTCAACTTCTTGAGCAGGACATGGGTTTGTAATTCTCCTGTTTTCGGGTTCTTTCAATAAATTTTTACCCCTTTTTAGTTGCAAGAATTGTTTTATCTAAGATTTTGAAAACATATTTTGATGTTTTCTTATGATTTATGATGTCAATCACTTTCAAGAAAGATACACCTTGAGAACAATACACCAAGATGTTGATCAATAGCCTTTGACACATGTCAAACCAACCATCACTCAATATATTGAACCGTGTTACACTTTAAGAGGCCTTAACCTCTACCATGCTTCCAATGACCCTCTCTTTTGACCTTTCCAAAAGAGTGGTCCGAAGCTTCTCAGAACTAAGTGGAATGTATCCTTTGCTAAATTCAAACACTTTCTTGATTTCATTTATAAAGAATGGACTCCTTCCTACGTTGAATGGAATGACATTTAAATAAAAAATCAGCCAATGCATCATCCACATCTTACTTCTGCACTAGCTTCCACATATTGAAAATTGTCCCACTTCCACTAGTGTTTGACTGCATAAATGAAAATGACATGCTTGCAAAAAAACTTTTTGATGTGCTCTTAAAAATTTCTTCTTGAATTATGTTTCTTTTGTGCAATGGCATGCTTTCGAACTAGTGATTGTTCCTCTTCTTTCTTTAGTGTCACTCTAATTTTGGGGTAAAATTAGCACATGTTGTAACACCCTCACCACAGCAACCTGATCCTACCAAGTAGGTGGTCCACCATCCTTGTTAAACTCCAATAAAACATTTTTCCATACAAGTTACATTTTACTCCATGCCCTAATCTGATTTTGGATACATGCTTCAATGCCTCGGCTTTTGACTTCTGAGGAGCCATGAAAGTTTCTACAAATTAAAGAATTAAAATTAAAGTTAAGATTAAAATAAAAAATGAAAATTAAAGTAACAAGGAAAAGAATTACATATTATTATAAATAAATAAAAAAGCAAACTAAATAGTAAAAATATAAATAATTAAAAACAAATTACAAAATAAATAAAAAATAATATTAAAAATTAAAATTAAAAAAAAAAATTGTAAAATACTTTGAAAAATTAAAATAAAAATAAATTAAAAAGTAAAACAAAATAAAAATAAAAATAAACAAAGTAAACATTAAATTAAATTAAATTAAAAATAATATAAAAAATGCATATAAACTAAATGTGAAAGTTTACAAAAAAAAATCAATAAAAACAAAATTAAAAATAAAAATAACTAAATAAAAACAAAATAAAATATATGTATTTTTAAAAGATTATTAAAACATATATAAATTAAAATAAAACCATTGGATCTAGAATAGTTGTCGTTGCCGATGTTAACTCTACACACACCCGTGACTAGGGCTCCTTTCAAGCAAGTCGGCAAGGATGCAAATGAGTCAGAGTCGGGTCAGCTTTCCTCGCGGAACCAGCAACGACTTCTGGAGATGGAGAATGTCCATGGCAAACATAGGGTGTCGCCTTCTCCTGCAGAGGGGAGGATTTTGAAGAACTTGTCTGGCCAAACGAAGGCGTCGACAGGCTCGACAGTGGGGAAGGTGAGCATGGGGGTGGTGGTGCAGCAGTCCACCCCTATTTAGCAAGCTTTTAATGCAACTAGGTCCTCTTCTAGCAATTCGACCTCACAAAATGAGCAACTTAGGGTCTTGAGTGTGGCTAAGGATTTCTTAGTTGTGAATATTGAGGAGGCTCTGGTGGAGGTGCTAGAAAGTGAGGAATGGTATGTGGAAAGTGGTTTAGTATGTTGTTTGGATAGGTTTTGGCTTTCTCTTCTTGTTCTTCATCAATGGCTTTCGGATTCCTGGCATCTTGTTTTGGAGGTCAGTTTGCAAATTTACACCTATGCCAAAGGTCTTTTCATTGTGGTTTTTTATTACCTTGTTGATCGTAATAAAATTTTACAGGCTAAAACTTGGAGCTGTGATCACCACCTTTTTTTTCTTAGGCCCTATTTCTAGATTTTAGTCCTCTGACTAAAAACCTCTCTCTCAGACCCATCTGGGTGCAGTCGCCATATCTTCCTCTTTAATTTTGGTCGGAGTCTGGGTTGTCGAGTATTGGGCGATCTTTGGGTGATTTGCTGAATATTGATGCTTTTTCTTTGAATTTTTCACAGACAACTTTTGTCAGGGTTCTTGTTCGCATGGATATTTTTTAAGACCTTTTGGAAATGATTGAGCTGAAAGTTAAAGGTAGATGTTGGTCTCAGACCCTTGATTATGAGGGACTTCTCTTTAGATGCCGAAAAAGCTACAAAATTGGACATCTTTCTGCTTCTTGTCAAAGTTCCGAACGCAAAGTGGAGTCTTCATGGTGGAAGGAGGCAAGTGAAGAGCTTCTTACAATTTCTCCAATTTGCGATCCTGTTTTGCCTTTAGGGGCTGTTCCAAAAGCCCTTAGTAAGGAGGATGCAAAAGTGGGTATGGTACATATGGTAGCTACCTCTCAGGTTTATGAGGTGATCGGATCAGTTGAAAGAAATTTCGTGGATTTAGTTAGCAAGAACAAGGCGCGTAGAGGCACATCTGTGAAAAGTTGTATATTTCCAAATTTGGATTCAGATATTTTGGGTAAAGAAGAATGGACGGTTATAAGAAGTAAGAAAAAAAGACGCCTTATTCCAAGTTCTCCTACTAGGATACATTGCTCTCATAGCAGAGTGAATAAGAGTGAGATGTAGTAATTTTAAGTCTTATGTTTTGGTTATTTTTTATTTTTTTTTAATAAAGTGGAAGTATTTTAATATTTTCAAATAGCTTGTTGTGTTTGGAGTATGTTGGTAAGATGCCTTGACAGTTCTACTGCCAAGCCAGGCCATATTGATTATTTGAGTTTTTATGTTACCAGAAAAGGCCCTGTAAAACCTGATATCGATCAAAAAATATCGATATAAATAAAATAAAAAGTTAAAAATAAAAAAATCAAATATTAAATAATGTTTGAAAAATATTATTAAAATAATAATAAAATAGATTAAATTAAATAAATAAACAAATAATATATTTTATATTTATATAAAATATAAAATAAAAATAAAAGATTAATAAATAAAAAACAGAATAATCATTAAATTCAAAATAAAAACTAAATTAAATAATTTAAAAACCTATTAATATAAAAAATAAAAAACAAATCAATAAAAAATTAAAAACAAATAATAAAAATAAATACTATTTGTAAAATAATAAACAAATAATACAATTTTATATAAAAAATAAAATAAAATAAAAATGTAAAACTAAAGCATAAAGGATTAAATTAATATTAAATTTTAACTAAATAAAATAATTATTAAATTAAAATTTAAAAAAATTGAAAATAATAAAACTATATAAAAAAATTTTAAAAAAAAAACTAAAATAAATAACTAAAAAATTTATTAAATATTAATAAAAGAACAAAAACTAAATAAATATAAAACAAATTACGAATAATCAATAAAAATAAATTTAAAAAAATTAAATCATAACAAATAATTTGAAATAAAAAATTAAATTAAAAAACATAAAAATTAAATAAAAATGAACCTAAAAAAACTAAAACAATGAAAAACCTAAACAAATAATACAATCATATAATTTAAAAAGTTAGCAACAAAATTAAAACAATGAAAACCCTGAATTTCTAAACAAAACAGACTTGCCTTGCTCCCATGTTGCCCCTACTGTCGTTGCTATCGCCACTACTTGGTCTAGTCGCCGCTACCGCCATTGGTCTTCGTTCACCCAACGATTATGCTCACTCATCGCCAATGGACTGCAGGGGGAGATTCAACCCTGCGTGATGCGTCAGTAAACTTTTTTTCCACGAAAAAGCTCGAAACTATTTTGGTGTGGATTGGAATGTAAACGGCCAAGGTTTTATAACAGTCATGGGTGTATTTTCCCTGCCGTTGTGTCCCTAGCTCGCGTTGTCAGCAGTCCTCCCATCGTCTTTGTAGGAAATCCGCCGATCTTAACCGAATCTTTGGTCAATGTCACGAAAATCAACATATTCTGAATTTTTACTCAAAAATTCGACGAACCCTATGACTATGCTTGGCGTTTATAACTCAACACCCATGTACTCTAGCAAAGATGGAATGGCATCTATAAGGACCTTCATACTTTTTGGTATTCTTCAACATATAGTCAATGGTATCCTATCCATTGCAATACAATTGCACATTAGATTGGAGATCTTGTGAAGTACAATTTGCGAAGCATTGTCTTCAAAATCTAGTGTTACGTGAAGACACGTCCCTTAGATTTTGGTGCATCATGATCATTTCAGGGACTTGGGATGTAATGTTCCATTTGTATTGAATCAATACATGTGGGACCCATGATCCCATTTCCATACTTATTGATGGACGAGGGTTGATTGCTAGAGAAGTATATATTGGTGAGGATTGGTTCCATTCATTTGTCCCTAGTATTTTTTTGAGTTTTGGACCATTTCATAAATTGTAGGAGGTCAGTTGGAGGCAAGACCCTCACCATTAGTCTCCTCATGGGGGATTTACCCTATGGGGCAATTTTTACTTTTGACATTATTCATGCCTTTAGAGATTTTTAAGTGTACGTGCCTTTATAAGTGCCCTAGGGAAAACTTGTTCCTATTTCTCAAGGGCTTTTAGAGGGCTATGGGAATAGGACCACGTCAAGCAGCGTATTGTTGGATACAAGTGAATCAATTGATCATAATGCTTTATCTCAAGTTTTTATGGTGAGTAGTTCTCAAGCTATGGTTGATTTATTGTTGAGAGGTCAATGTTTATTGACTACTTGATCATTTTAATGTTATTGCACTAGCGCCATGTTATATGGTACTTGATTATTAAGTGATATTAGTGTCAAATCAAATAAAAATAATCTTTATTATTTGACACTAAGGCTAGGTGCCTAGGATTGGGAGCATGTCAATGAATAAATAGAGGCTGCCCAACCTTGAAAAAATCAATCTATATTCATTTCAAATATTTTCAGACCTAGAGTGGGCGGCTACAGTAGGTAATGTTCATCTATGGATTCAAGGAAAAAAACCCTTGGATCTAGAGATCATAAGATGAAACCCTTCTAGTTTTTTGTACACAATCTCATGCATAGATTGTATCGGACTAAAAGCATTTTTTGTTATTGGCAATCTCATTTGCAGGGCGACTCGAACATTATACAACATCAATTTGATTCAAGAAAGATATTATGTTAGGTGCTTGATTTCTAATTATTTGCACACTATTATCATTTCTCTATTGATGTATTTCGAGATATTTTTATGAATAAAATACAGCTCTAGTGTTATTATTAGGGTTTACTTTGTTTATGCAATACATTGTTCTTTTCTTCTATAATGTCGCCAAATGGGACGATTTAGACCTAGTTGGGGTTTACCCAATAAACCCTTGAATAAATTGCCAAACAACTGAAAACGTACTCCACAAACCAGCTAGCCCTAGCTGGAAAAATTATAAAATATCCAAACAAAACACATCCAAAATAACTCCACAAGTGGGTTGCCACACTTTAGAAAAATAGGGAAAATAATTTTGAATATTATTTCTTGGAATTTATCCCTCAATTCACCTCCCGGATCTCTCCAAGCAAGTCGCCCAAGTGCCAAAAATATATAATAATTTCCAAATTATTTTTAAAGTCTAGATTGACCTTCCACACATGCAAATTGACCCAAAAGAAATCACCAATGGCTGTATTAAATTACAAAAATTACCTTGACCCTAGAAGAGGGATCCAAAGACCAATTTGACCTCTTGAGAGGGGTCACCACCCTTGAGATGGCCTCCAAACTTGTTGCAAGCTCCTCCACCGAGATCGTCCACCTCCTTAACCTGCATTTCGAATGTCTCCAGCTCTCTGAAGGATTGTACTAATTCCTTGTTGAATGTGGTGTCTAAAGACACCTTTGTAAGTCCACTTGCATACAATTAGGCAAAATTAAGGTGCAATTACAGCCCTTGAATAGAGTTGCCTAGTAGGAGAATGGAGGTTTTCATCCCCAAACTCTTTGGTGAGTTTTCGTCTTCAAGTTACTTGTTCAAGTTTGACATATACTTGGACAAGAATTTCAATATCAAAAATGCGTAACCTTTTCAAAAGAGCCTTCCTTTTCCTTTTATATGCTTCCTCCAAATGTGGCGCCCAAAAATAGAGAGGGAGAGCTACTTTTTCCTTTCAACAAAAAGATATATCACAAACTTCTTTATAAAAGCAATTTTTAGAATGACCCAAAAAAGGTCCCAAAATTAGATAATAAAGTGCTTTAACAAAACATATTCTTGAAGCTCACCAATGTACCCCTTTTGCCTTCAAAATCCTTAGCCCTTGGGAACGCACAAGCTAAGAGTCTCATCCCAATGACTAGCTTGAAAAGGGGAACTTTACATCTTCCTGGCATCATTCTGATTAAAATAAAAAATTAGATAGAGGTCATAATATGGGGACTTGGAGGGAACGTCACCAATTTTTTAAGAAAAACTTTTGATGCTTTTCCTTTAAAACAAAACCCCCCATCCCAAAAAAAGTTGTTATTTTCACAAAAACATTGAACCCTAATTCAAAAAGTACCCTAAAAAAATTAAATAAAGCTTAAACTCCTTTCATTAAATAAACTTAAAATATTTCCATATTTATTTTTATATATTATTTTAGTAGGCATCCCCTTGTCATCCCCAAAATTTGGCAAATTTTTTTGTCTTGGAAACCTTGTCTCCACATCTCCTCGTACCCGATACTTAGGTAACTATGTCAAAATTTGTCGTTCTCATGATCATTCTTTGTACATATTGTACATGGGTACCTAACATGGCTCATCGGTTTGCCAAGACCCATATCAAAGGTGTTGTCTCACTTGCTCACTTTTTCTAAGTTGCTCTTAATGGGGGGTGTTGGTGTACAAACATATTCTTTAACTAAGCTTACTTAGGCTATTGTAGCTTCCTTCGCCCTCCTTTATCAGAGTACATCTTAAGGAGGGATGTTAGCGTATATTAAAATTTAGGACATACAATTTTTTACAATCTAAGAAGCACTTTTTATCGATAAGCACTAACATATGTGCACTTCATTATCCATATAATAACTTTATTTACAAGTTATTTATAAATAGTAATATTTCTTTAGTGGTTATCCTCAAATTAGGAGTTGTTCAATTTGAGCTAATATCCATAAAAGATAGAGACTCCTTCCAACCCTAAACCTCTTTACTTGTGTATATTATAAATTGAAGGGCAAGGCAATCCAATGTAATCCACTGGGAACTATATTGGTTCTTATTGCATTTCAATCCTCGTGTGAGGAGGGCCATTCACTCTACTTCACATCTGAGCTTCATTAATATACGGTAGTCATTCTACCTTAGTCATATATGTGTTTATTTGCTTTAATGTTTCAAAGTTGCGCACATGCAATTGAGAGTGAAAGTCTTGAAGTTGTTTCTTCATCAATCCTAGAACCTATACCAAATCCACATATCATGAGCCCATCCCAACTTTCTAACACAACTAATGAGCGTCTTCCACCAAAATGTGCTACCATTTCACCCATGTGGTAAGATCGAGTTTAAAGTGGGCTTAATATATATTTATTACACATGACCTCTGCATGTGCAAAGTCTTACAAAATGAATTTCAGCAAGTCCCCTATGCATTCATTTAGAATATATAAGCACAATATGTTACATAGCCCTTTGCTTTGGTTGTATGAGTCTTTTTTACAAGTCCGGAAATAAGGGTTTTAAGTTTGTATGCATCCCAAAAATATATATATATATATATATTTGCAGATGTTTTCAATGGTAAAACACATTATATGGAGTTTGGACGTGTTTTTATGTTGCCTTTAAAATGTTGTACGGACGTGATTGAACACTAACTATATATATATATATATATATATATATATATATATAATGAGTTTGGACGTGTTTTTATGTTGCCATAAAATGTTGTACAGACGTGATTGAAACACTAACTATATATATATATATATATATAGTTAGTGTTTCAATCATGTCCGTACAACATTATGAGTTTGGACGTGTTTTTATATTGCCATAAAATGTTGTACGGACGTGATTGAAACACTGACTATATATATATAATATATATACAGTTAGTGTTTCAATCACGTCCGTACAACATTTTATGGCAACATAAAAACATGTCCAAACTCCATATAATGTGCTTAATATATATATATATATATATATATATATATATATATATAGTTAGTGTTTCAATCACATCCGTACAACATTTTTATGGCAACATAAAAACACGTCCAAACTACACATAATGTGCTTTACCATTGAAAACATCTGCAAACATCCATATGGTTGTACCTATATATATATATATATATATATATAGTTAGTGTTTCAATCACATCCGTACAACATTTTTATGGCAACATAAAAACATGTCCAAACTACACATAATGTGCTTTACCATTGAAAACATTTGCAAACATCCATATGGTTGTACATATATATATATATATATATAGTTAGTTAGTTAGTTAGTGTTTCAATCACGTCCGTACAACATTTTTATGGCAACATAAAAACACGTCCAAACTCCATATAATGTGCTTTACCATTGAAAACATCTGCAAACATCCATATCGTTGTGCCTTGCTTCCACGCGCTAAATCCATGTGTTTGCTACATGCCTTCCTCTTCCAGGCTGCAAATTCACAATTTTTTTTTGTATTGGCTCTGCTTTAGCAAAACAAAAAAACTGCAAACATGCCTTCTTCTTCTGGGCTGCAAATTCATTTGTTTTCTTGTATTGCCTCTACTGTAACAAAAATAAAAAACAAGAAACGTGCCTTCATTGTTCAGGCTACAAAATCAGATGTATTTCTTGTACTGCCTCTAATACCACATGTTCCGTTCAAGCTCAGGAAAGATAAACACAAAAATACAAGAGACTAGAGGAAATTATGTGGTTAAACCAATCTCTCCTCTTGCTTTCTTGCTTACGATTTCTTTTACTGTACAAAGATATATAATGCATTGTTTTACAAATCCCTTCAATTCATAGAAGATACCAAAAGTCAAATATGAACTTTCACCTTCCAATTCCTTTATGTGACTTTGAAATGCATTTTCATTACTAGTATTATATTTACTTTGGATCAATTGCTAACACTACTTTGGGCATTGATGGACATTAAATATAATTTCTATCTCTCTCTCTTTCTTACTTTCTTGAAAGTAGTCTTTCATTCTTCTAACCTATACAACTAGCTCCCCTTCTTTCCTCTAAGTAACTTTTGTTGCTTCCCCTTCTTTTATTACATTTAGTTGTCTCAATTCATTTGACACTGGCCCCACAACACTTTTTGATATAGGAATCTGGCTGATATTTATATCATTTGAATGGTTCTTCTGACAAAGTCTTACAAACCTTCTTACAGTTTTAGCACTTTCGTCCAATCTTTTCTTCTTTCTATTAGGTGTTGGTCCTGGGGCTTCCTCTTCTAGAAAAATGTCAGATATAAAAACATATACTATCTCTACTTCAATCTTTATTTTCAGTTGGGTTCACTAAGTAAAGCCCTTCCAGTTCAGAATGTTCTTTCAATATAAGAGTAAATAAAATACACCTATTATATCCATACATATCCACATTTCCATAAGACCCAAACAAATAAGTATTGAAGATAGGCTTGCAATGATGTCAATATAAGAGTTTGAGTTCAATACATGCAAAATCAAAAGGGTACCACCAAGGGCAGCAAAGCTGAAATACCTTGGCGGTGCCTTTCCAAAACCAATATTTAAGTCACATTCTAACCTTAAACCCTCTACACGATATTCTTCGCAAGTAAATGTTCCCTATAACAAACACAGCCTACAATTTCAACCATGAAAACAATCTTCCCCCAAAATCTAGTTGTAATTTGGTTCTCCTTGAAACTGAGGTTTCGATGATGGAATTAGTACCTATAAAACAATGTTCACTTGCAATTTACTAAATATTCCCTTTTCCCGCTTGACCCAATTTTTTCCCTTCATTAGCCTCTATTATAGATGTGTCATGTCCCTCCATAAAATATTAGTAAGGATATGAAAGCCCTTTTCCTTCTAAAAATCAATAGTCATCATTGATGTCTTCATGGAATCTATTTGTCTTGATCTCTTCGTGTCAAATATGCCTTCATGTTGTAAATAGCATATTGTTCATTTTGGAAGGCGAGTGTGGCTTTTGTGCTAACAAAACTACAACCTCAACATGATGACAGTGAAGCATCCTACCATAATGATATTTCAAGAAAGGAAAACCAACTCCATATTTTGCACACATATGATGAGATCCTTCTAATTAGAGAAAATACTAATCGTAGAAATTTCAAGTTGTAGCACTTCCTAATTGCATTGCTTGAGTCTGAATTCAGGCATTGCACAAGTCTTTAACGTTTTTTGTTCTTTACCTTCTGCAACTTCAGTAATAACAGCACAATTAAATGGGTGGATTTTAACTAGGTTGTCAACCATCTAGCATTCCAAATCTCACATCTAGGGTTACATTCAAACTTTCATGTTTCCCTAAGACATGCTGACTCCCATACTATATTTCATGGGCTACATAAGCACATGGGCAATACTCATCACTTTGAATACACATACTTGTACGTGTTATCTCTAGACTGTTAACCCAGATTTAATGAGCAAGAGCAACATCATACCTAATGATATCCTTTCACTAAATATTTCATTTTGGTTGGGAATGTAGCGCAGAGACCTGAACAAGGCCTAAAGCTAAAGAGAATGGGGTAGCAATACCATCTGAGGAACCGACCATAAGTTAAAACTAGTCAACCTAGGGTTAACATCAGAACAAAACCAGAAGATAGAAAATCCAGAGTTTAGGTTTTGGGGTATAAAAAACCCTTGGCCTTACAAAGCCAGTTGGTCCCAACAAACGAGAGGCTTCTACAATGTCTACTTGCAATGAAAGTAAATGTGGAAAGTAGAACAACAAAAGTAAGCCCTGATCTACCTAGAATGCAAACTAAGACGTCTACATATCTTTTCCTTCCGATTTGCAAGTAAAAGATATAAAGTGAAAATTGCACCTTTAACAATTCTCAGACCCAAATGATCACACTATGCAATGAAAATTTCAGATTTTTAGAAACTCTAAGATGCAAACTAAATGACCAATATCCAAACAAACAATCCCCAACCCAATATAAATCTCAAAATGAAAGGAAATGACTTCGAAACACTTAGTGAATACCTCTCTCAAAGTGGATTATACCAAAAATGACCCTCAAAAGTCCCATGGGGGTTTAGGCACTCAACCTGAGTCCTAGAGTCAATGGCTGAGTGGTGGAAGACAGAAGGAAGAGGTTGCCGATCCCCAAATGATGTCTAACATTTCAAGGCAATCTTCTATCCGATACAGCAGAATGGACAGTCCAAGAGCAGCAAGGAAGAATTGTGATGAGGAAACTATATAAAGTTGTCGAGGTAACTCTAACATAGACTGAGACAAGAACTTTGAGGCAAAACTAATGTCTTTGAAGCAAGAGGTGCAAGAATAGAAATGTAGTTTTCCTCCACATGGGGTAGAATCGCAGCACTTTAGGATGTATAAATTTTTAGAGAATGCAAGATGGATGTTGGACTTTGAACACAGATCAAAATTAACCCTTCTATTTTTCGTAGTAGGTAGCAACTGCAGTGAGGTAGAATAACTGATTGTACAAGCTGCACTTGTAGAGTGCAGCATAATTAAAAATTTAAAATCAAGGTCATGAATAAAGAAAAGTCTAATCCCTTGAATAGGAAGTATTTAGGGTTAGACAAGGGGAAATATGGTGCAATCCTTGCCCAAAGAGGTGCAACATGCACAACTTTACCAGATAGAGTTGCAGGTCCAAAAAAAACTAGAAACACAATTTGAATGGGCACCATAACTGCCGCATGGATTCCACAACCTGGAAAAAATTTGCACTACAAATTCTCCAATCACATAGTGGCACAGAGGATGCTCCTTTTGAAAGGGGTGCAGCTTTTCTAGGGTCAAAATGGAGTCACAAGATTCTGCCATTGAAAGGACCACATGTTGGTGTCGAAGGACAAGTCAAAAATCAGTCTACAAGCATAGCGAACCCAGGCTAAGTCACAAGTGATGGCAAGCCCTAGGTGAGTCACGACCAAGCAACCCCCATGCTAGACGAGGTGTTGCAAAGCAACTTAACTAACAAGAAATGGGAGAAGTTGCTGCTAGGACCTCAAGGATGAACTCCAAGACAAGGTGAACTCATCGCAAGGTTCATGTAGAACTTGAAATATATGTGTTCTAATCCAACACACTGGGTTTTAGGGAATCTCATGAAAGTTCCAACATTTTTATGTTGGCAGGTAGCACTCGCCTAGGTAGTGTTATGCATGATACATTTCTAATTTGCTTGCTATCTAATATGGAATCCATGTGTATTTTCAAATAGATATGATATCCAAAAATATATATAAATGTCTTTTCCAATTTAAATACCATTTTGGACCCATACAAAGAAGTGTAAAAATGAAAGGTTAGTAAGCATTTGAATCTTTTAATCAATAATAATCTATATATGAGAGCCAAGACTATGAAGAACTTTGCAATAAAATAAATTGAGACATAAGAGATTATTAGGTATATGTCATTGGTACTTTTAATAACCTGAAAATCACCTTTTATATAATTAGATATTCAGTGTTGTATAGTGCAATAATTGCAACATAATGAATTCATTATATCAAAAAAGGAGACCTTAATTCAAATCAAGCTTCACATATACCAAATCAAAAATAAAGAATTTATAATTGAATGTTTTACATAAAAAATTAACATACAAACAAAATACGATATGTAAATTCTCATAAAGCATTCAATCAATAAAATAACGTACCTTGCACGCTTAATTTCTTGCTCAGCTTTCATTGGGAGAAGTCCTCCGTCAAACACAAGAATAGGTTTCACACCATGATGGCGCAAAAGATTTACCCTGTGCATACAATATTCAATGTGCCTGCCATTCATTTATAAATGTTAATAGCATCACACAATATTGAAACCATCGAAAAATAATCGCCAAACAACATAGACACATCGATCAAAGATCTGTATCTATACCCACATTCTTTATAATAATCTACTTCTTGTAAATAGCAATAGAATCATGAAATAGTTATAGAGACTTGTCCCTAGAATGCTCCAACAAATACTTAAAAATTATTTACAGGAATTAATACCCAAGCACTAAATAAATCAACAATTCCATAAATACTTATAAGAGAATACAAATTTCATGTACATAAGAACTTAAAAAACGATACCAATATTCCTAGACTTATTAACTTATAATGCAAATATAACATTCTTTTTCCTTTATCTTTTCTTATCTATAATGTTTCTCATTGATATAGTAAACACCTGAATCTTGCATAACTAAATTCTAGAGAACGCCACACCTACATCAATAACCATATCCATTCCGAATTTTCAATGAAAAAGCCAAGAATGTATGCCTTAAAACTAATACAAACAATTGACCACGGATGTTATTAAGACTAATGTACTGTCTAATCATTGCATAACAATATTATACCAATAGTTTTTTATTATTACTTATTTTAACTAAATCATAAATCAGGATCAGAACAACCCAATTGGGTTAGGGTTTATCTCCTTATGTGTGAGATTTGCAAACAGGACAAGAATTTTGTGGTAAAACCACCATATATATTAAGAAGGTACTTGGTTCATTCATACATGGCCCAAATGTACATATTTGGTTCAATTGATTTTCAGCATAAGAATTGATAAAAGAAGTTACCTATCAATGGAATACCCACCTCAAGGAGTAAGGTAATCATGAATGTAGGCACACAAGTTGAACAGAAACCATGCATGTCACTCCAAAGGTAGCCAATGTAGCCACAAAGGGACCATGTATATCACCACCGTATGAAGCCATTGTTAGACCTTGATTGAGTCCTGTACTTTCCCATAGTTTTTTACCAAGTCTATTTTATAAAAAAGGTAAAGGTAAACATGGTTTTATAAGTACCACCAAGCAAAGCACCAATTTGGTATATGAGACCCCCCTTGTGGAAGCTCACAAGGGAATTGATTTTCCATTTACCTTATTTATTATTCAATGAGATGTACAATCGTAACCCCCCTCCAGATTCGTACCTATGACTTTCTCTATGGAGGAAACATACCTTCGCCACTTGGCTCGCTCAAGTTGTACTACATTTCATAGACTCCCATAGTTTTTGTACTCAAGTGTCACTCTTGTATTTAATGTGTTATGCTACATACATAAACACCATGAGACCCTTACATGTGTGATCAACAAATATGAAGTCACAAAGTCACAATTATATGGTTGTGTAAAAAGTTAAAACCCTTTGTGTAACAAGTCGTTGACATAGAAAGTATTGTAGTTAAATAATGTATTTATTGGTGAGTGGTTGATCTGAACTAGCATGTCAAATCAATTGAGAACAAACATATTAGTCTTTAAAGATGCCCCCTACTCATTCTTGTGTCTTTTTGATCAAATCACACAAAAACAATCAACCAACTATCATCTAGAAGGCTACTAAAAACTAACCAAATCAATGACGATTGTCATATACTTTAAAAACTTATCATAGTCAATATTAGTTTGATGTCATTTATATTGTGTGAATATAATTATTTTTAAGGACTCTTATGTTGCCTCTTCATCACCAACATTGTTGACCTTGGACAAGTTAATATTTTAGCATCATCTAGATATGTTTAGTGGTCGTTGGTAAGATGAGGGAGTGCAAAGATATTGTTGACAAATGATTGATATAGGTAGAGTTTTTAATACATTTATCTTTGGTGTGTAGCATAGATGATAGCAGCTCCTAGTTGGTTTCCATGGAACCTCTTAGGTAAGTATCTCAATGCTCATCTACATCAATATAAGAGAATCTTCTTTTCAATTAAAAATACAACCATAATGTCATTCAAAATGGATTGGAATTATTTAATTGAATCACTCACTTGGTCAGAGATGAAATGTGGATAGTGCCATTGGTGCTCACTCATCTTGTAAGCACATAAATGAAGTGATAGAGCTCAAAGTCAATCTTTGGGGGCCTAAAGGTGTAATGTCCCTTTCTGGATATTTTATAAACTCTGAAATTTACTGTGAATCCTTTCCAATATTGAGCATCAATCAAATACTAAAACAACCCACATGCAATATTGATATTGAAAACCCACTTGAAACTTCACTAAAATCTTTATTGTATTGAGGTAAAAGCATACAAAATATTGGTAATGAAGAAACAAGATAATAAATTGCACATGCAATATGGAAATTCCAAATCTGATAACAACCCAACTGTAATATTTTATTCTATGTGTTGTTTACACTTTTAACACTGAAGAATACATATAAATATAGCTGTAATGATTCACAACAGCAAACCCGTACTTGTCAAACTCCCAATATAATCACCATGCACAGTAATAATAAACCCAGTACAGCAGTGATTTGCCAAGGACAAGGTACAGCAGCCTAGGGAAACAGATTGTAGGGTTGCAAGGGGGATGACGCTGAGTTCGAGGGTTGTATGATAGCCCTAAATGTTGTCTAGAATCCCACGAAGTAGCCTGAATTATGAATTAAACATCATGCAGCAGATTGTAGAAGGGAAAACTCCATCGCAACAACCAATAGGGTAGAAGCCCCAACACAACAGAGTTGCACTGAAAGAAACCCAATGCAGCAATTTGTAAATACTTCAAACCTTACAAAGTACTGGAATCTGATAGCAATCTTTAGCCACATTGAAAGTAGATTTTAATCTTGATTTGTAAGCACAATTATGATTCCTAAATGGAATCACCTCGATGGGTTAGAGGATTTGCGTCTTCCAACCCTGTATATCAAAAAACTTTTGTCCTCAAATGAAAATATTTGAACACAAAACTCAAACTTTAGAATAGGGTTTTGTTTTCAAAGATGAATAATAAATAATGACTCTTTTGAGCCCCGCTCCATTTATAACTTTTCCTCTTCCAATTTACCGTAAAAGTATTTAAAAATACTTTTAATAAAACATTACTTTTCATCCACTTAATAATTAATATTTATACCCTCTTAATAATAATAATAATAATAATAATAATACATGCCCTTTTTATGTTATAAAATAAAAGTGACTTATGACAACTTAAAGTATTGTTATTAATTGT
Organism: Torreya grandis; assembly: GCA_037957365.1. Taxonomy (NCBI): domain Eukaryota; kingdom Viridiplantae; phylum Streptophyta; class Pinopsida; order Cupressales; family Taxaceae; genus Torreya; species Torreya grandis. The sequence goes on from JARHVA010003336.1 coordinate 2,007,544, forward strand.
TTTCCCTGACTTAATCCCTTAGCCTACAAGGAATAAGGAATAGGCCATAAGTCTTTCGATCAGTTAATTTTGAAAAGAGGACATGGCAAAAGGTGTCAATTGTAAGCCCAAAAAATGCAAATTGGCAGCCATGCCACTTTTCAGCCCTATCATGCAGGGTCATTTTGAAAATAGGTGGAATTTCCTAATTTCCGATAATTATGTTGGTGGTAACTAGACAATGTTGGTTTCCATGTCATCAAGAAGTTGAAGCATCATATGGAACCTAAAGAGCCTCCACATGTAACATAAATTAGGGAATTCAAATGGAAAGTAGTTAAATCATCACCACTTCCACTAAACGCATTCATTCCTTAACATAAGGGTAAAGGAAAGAGTGTTGTAGCATTCCAAAAATCAGTCACAATACCATATTATTCCAAAAGGGAGGGCCAGTAGAAATTCTTTCCGTAGTTGAGAGAAATTATTCCATTACATCCTTTCCATAGCTAAAAGGAAAATCTTCATTCTACAGCAACATTTCCACAATTGAGAGGAAGAACAACAATCCATAGGCAAAGAGAAAAGGAAGTTGCTATAAGAATTAATTCATGGTCAGCCTATAATACATTACAATAGGCCTATATTTATAATCAAGCAAAGACTATTCACAAGAATAAAATAACCTATGGATTGTAATACAAGTACAACCACCTAACAACTTGCTAACAACATGCTAATAAAGTCTAACAATAATATCTAATACCTACCCCGCTTCTCCCCTCAATGACTAAATGAGATACATTATAAATGATTTAGTAATTAGGTCAGTGATATGATTAAGTCCAAATATAAACTTAATCAATGTGTAACCCTGCAGCAAACATCACCAAGTGTCCCTATGTTCACCATTTCATCTCACTGGAGTGTATCGGTAACTAGTCGTTGCAATAGTTGAGTAAACTAGGAAGTAGTGTTGAATATTGCATTCACTTAGTTGTGACTCCATGTGCAATACATGTTGACCTATCTTGAAAGTTTCATTCTTCACTTGTTTGTTGTTAGAGTGATCAATTTTAACACAAAGTATATCATCATATTGAGGTAGCTAATCTTAATATAATAGATTGATTGTAATTCCATGACTAAACAACAATATAGTGCCATGATAAACTCTTTAAGAGTATGCTTGTGCCAATCTCCTGAATGTCTTATGCCTAAATCTTTACAATCTTGAAGTCTCTTGGGATATCTACCACACACCATAACTATGGTGACCTATTGAATGCCTAGATGTAACCTTTAACGACCACTCTGCCCTAGATAAGACTATTTGTTCCCAATGGTTCTACAATTCCCTTTTGTAACATGATCATTCCCTTAGCTTCCAAAAATTTCCAATGATGGAAATCCCATCACCAATACCCTGTCAAGTACCACTTTTTCAAGTACCTCTTAAATGTATCATGTCTTAGACACACCTCAGGTCCACGTCCATCATTGGACATCACTAGCCTCTACTCATCATAGACTGCTTCCACATCAAAACACGTCATGACTTAAACACTGATTTTAATGCACCTTAGTCTCGAAGTATTCTGTTTGGTTGCCTACCCTTGACTTGGTGCTATCCATCTCAAAGGATGAGATGCTTTCATCTTTCTTCTACCTGAAGTCAATTTACCATTTTCCAAGCAATCTTTAACATGCTTGCAAGGACTAGATAATATTTGTCTAGAAAATATGTCCATCAATCCCAACTGCCTATTATGTAGACATTCTGATGTTGGCAACAACTTTAGAGATATTTTCCATTTTGTAACATTGCAAGTTTATATGTACCACCAAACACACTCACAAGGAACATGTCGCCCTCCAATTGTGGCATTCTTGTTGCCTTCTTTCTTTCCGCACCCAACTCATGTTTTGTCGATTACCATTCAAGTTTTCCTTTGGCTTCTTTAAATGTGTTAGGTTCACATAACTATGAAACAACATTAGAGAAAAAATTATCTACTCACCATCCAACACCATTTATTTCCTTGATAATGTAGATTGCCCTTCCATTGCACATGGAAAATCATCCTCCCGAACATATTTCATTGTTGTATAATGAAATATTCCAAAATAGGATAAAATACCAAAATCTAGAATTTTTGCCAAACCCTAGCCAAAACAAATATTTTTCTAATTTTTACTATGAACCCTAGTTATTCAAAACCCTCACAAAACTAGAATAAATGTTACCAAACCCTAGCAGCAATTTAGCAAATATTCTATTGAATTTAGGGCATTAAATCATTCAACCAATTCAGCCCTATTAGCGCCACATGCAGGAAAAATAAAGCGAAATAAATACTGATTTTTTTATGCTTTCCTCCAATCTGAAAATAATGGAAAAATATCCTTAAAATAGGGATAAATACATAATTAATTATAGGAAAACTCATATTATTTAGATTTGAAATAGCCTAACAAACCCTCAATTAGGTCTCCCAATCAAGTTGCCCAGTTGCAATTAAACAATTAATCGCTCATGTCAACACACTAAACCCTAGAAGATGGTTTCCAAGCTTCCAAATGTAGCCCAGCCCTAGTGAAAGGAGTTTTCAACACACAAACCTATTCGCTGCCCTCAAAATGGCCTCAAACCCTTGTCAAATGACCTCAAACCAAGTCGCCACACTCTGTGACCTAGTCGCCACACTTTGCAAGCAAATCGCCACACTCTAAAAAGGGTCCAAAGTATAAATTCTGCCTTTGATGATCAATCACAGCATTTGAACTAGCGCTGCCCTAGATGAGGAATAGGGGTTTTCATCCCTAAACCTTCCTTGGCCTTGAAGGGTTTCGTCTTCAAGTCTTTGGTCAAGCGTTTTCGTGCTTAGACTCAAAATTTCAAATATCATAATATGCATAACCTTTTCAAATGAATCATAATCCTCCTTATATACGTTATTCCTCAAGTTGGGAGCTCCATTTGGAGGGAAAGTGCAAAATGTTATAAGGTTAACTTTTTTTTTAAATCACATAATGGCTATGTGAGCTCTATTAACTCAAAAAGCCCCCTCCTCAACTTAAAATTAGAACAACTTAACCATAAGGTACCTTTTTTGAATTTGAAGAGGAGTTAGTGCTTTCTTTTTTAAGTCCTCTTTCCCTTAGCCTAAGGGAAACACCAAAGAATAAAGCTAAGGGTTCTTTTTCACTCTTCTGTCCAAAAGGGGGGAATGAAAATCCTCCCTGACCAAAATTGCTTGTCCTTAAGCAATAGCAATATCCATGGAGCTATCCCAACAATTCACTTTATGCAAAACCCTCCTGTAGCCTCTTCCCAAGGAAAGGAAGCCCTATTCTGAAGCTTTTTGCTGATGTCCCTGTGAGAAGATTGATGTTCACGTGTGTTGAAGTGTTAGAACATCAGTATTGTACCATTCTTTTTCCCAACAAGTGGCTGCCATAGTTGTACCTTTCATGGCTAAACTTGGAACTGTTGTTAGTACCTTTAAAACTGCCCTTCAAGATCATCAATCTACCCGTTTTATGGGCTGGAAGCTTCCTCAACATGGCTATAACCCATTCCTTCATCCTCATATTCATGCGTTCTACCATTTAGAGAAAAATACTCCAACAACAATTCTGTACAAGGTATATGAGGGGCTGTGATTAGAGTTTACAGCCCAGGATTTGCAAGAAAATTTGAAGCTACTTATTCCCCAATCATTCCTTGGGAGTTCCTTCATAGACTTCACCCTCAAAGAAAGTGCCATGAGCTTACAACTTACCTTAGAGGGGCTGGAATAGTTGTGAGCACCAATACTGAAAAATATCTTATGGCTGCCCATCATGATCATTTTGCCTTACATGTGTACCTTGGAGTGTGTGCTTCCTTGGAAAGTATCCCAATGCCCCTGAGGACTCTCAACGTGCCTTAAAGTTTCTTCATTATGCCAAAAGTGTGGCTTAACAACTTGCATGAAACCCATGACATTGGACAATCTTGAAGACATACCTTGTGTGTACATACCATGAAGAATTGAGCAACCTTGCAATGGTGCCCAATTGAGAGCCCATTGTCTATCCTCAAGCTGCCCCTTCCAAATATGCTTCCAATATGCATCATGAGTGCATAAAATTTGAAGGCTTTCTCCATCTATGGTGCTGCCCCTATCAAGTCTTCCTTTTTCCATGAATTGAATGCCATTTGCAGTCATCATATTCCTCTTCATTTCACATTTTTAAATTTTCTTTTTCATTGCATGCTCTACCAAAATTAATTGAATATTCAAATTCAATCCTTGCTGCCCTAACACAAAGTTAATAATGTTTGAGGCACATATCGAACCTGAAAAGAGCCAAAACTCTATGCCTTGAAGGGTTGTTCCTCCTTTGAAATCCCCAACTTGTCACCAGTGAAGGGCCGAAATTCTTCATCATTTCCAGAACTCACTAGGGGCTGTATTATAACAAAATTTTCAGAATTTTTTGTGTATATAACAAGCTGATTTTGCACACTTCTTTCAGAATTAACTTCGTTGTCATTTTCAGACTTTGTTGCCTCCCAAATTTCAAAACCTTTGGTGCATGTAATTGTTGTAGCATAGAATTGCACCCTTTGTGGGAGAGTTTCTCAGGTTCTCTCACTTCCAGCTACAAGCATGGGAACAACCTCAGGCTGTGGGTATCTTATGGTGAGGTTGAACCTCTAGCTTTTTTAATGAGGCTACTTCCTCAGATGCTTCACTTCAGCTCTTGCTTCCCATGCTAAAACCCCCTGTTGACCAAAGAAAAGGAAGAGAAAGATAACATAAAAAGAAAAACTGAGCTAAGAGAGGTAATGCACCAAAATTATGGGTTGATCTATGTTGCTCGACTCTTAGAACACTAATGAAACAAGCAAATAATAAATTCAAGCCCCCAAATATCCGTCATACATCAATGTTTCATGAGGAGGTTCACCAAACGATTTAAACTAAGGGAGATGAAGGGGTAGGTCTAGAGTAAGACAGTAACCAATCACAGTATCCACAGGCTTCAATCGAGAGATTTAGAACACTAAACATGACCTGCATAACAAGATGAGCTAGTAACTAGTTGAGACCATAATTTGACAAGGGAGAAAACTCTAGCACATGCACAAATCTAACATAGACACACTATACCAAAACAATGGAGTCTACAATACAGTCTTTTATTCATATCAAGAGGTTACAAGCTCCGTCTTGGCAAGATTTGGTCATGAACGGAGGGAGTAGAGATAATGTAGAGAGCGATCCCACCACCTTTTTGGCTCGAGAGCCTCTATTTATATGGCTGAGAGAGAAAGAGAAATCCCATAATTACGTGAGAGCAAAGAGAAGTCACCGATGACTGCCGATTGTACTCAAGCTCCCTTTACATTAAAAGCATGCAATTGCCTTGACCACGAGATGTACCGTCCAAAATCGCCACCCATCTCCTTGAGCTCCTTATACATTCAATTCTCCTGTTTGGAACTGAGCGAGCCATACTAGTGGTAGTTGCATGTCTCTGCCAAGTCCGAGTGTTTTTATCTTTGCATTAAAGCTTGGCGTGTTCTTTATTGCAACTTAGACTATCCCAATTGGTCCTTGCATGTTCGTTGCTCCACCTGGACGCGTCTAATCCCTGTTTGACCACTTTGCATGTTCTAGAAGTGAGTTGTATGCACTTGTGTCACTTGTCCTTGACTGATTGCCCCCTTGGATTTGCTGACCATTGACCTTAATGTTCCACGGTCATTTGCTTTCCACGGACTATTTTCCATAATTTCCCTTTCGGAACTATCGATTTTACTCATTCCTTTGGGCTTTTGACTCCTTGCAACTTACTTCTTGCTTCCTTAATTCGGGATTTCCACTGCTTATGACTTATAAAATAATTTAAGTCTTTCACCTCGGAAAACCTGAAGACTTGCCTCTTGAAGAACCCACGAACCAACGCCTAAGACCAACTTGGGTTTGTCATGTCCCTTTACTTATTTCAAGTTTCTGACTGCTTGCAACTTACTTCACCTTTTAAGCAAGGCAGCCCCACAAACCCGAAGTCTTCTTGCTGAGAGAACCCAAAAAGCACTATCCAAGACCAATTCGGGCTTCTCAAATGGCACTACTTCGGATATTACTTGGAACTTATAAAGTGAAATAAGTACTGCGCCTTCACAAACCCGAAGTCTTCCTAGAGAAAGCTCAAAGTCTTTTACTTGTTAAAGCCCGAAGCCTTCTCCTTCCAAGAACCCGAAGTTGTCTGTTGTCTGCTCCTGGAAGCCCGAAGTTGTTCTGAACTTGCCGCTTTTGCTTGAATGTCCATCTTCTCACACTTAGGCAAAATTTTGGTATGTGGGCCAAAAATGGCCAACAATAACCAGTTGAGTTTGCACACAGAACTCAGAAATTTCTAAGTGTTTTATGGGCCTATTCCTTTTGAAAAGTCAGACTTTTTCATGCTTTTGAAGCATGGGATTGGATGGTTTCCCTAATGCTTTGATGGCTGCCCACCTTCAGAATTTACAACTTCTCTATTCCCCTTTGATAAACAACAATCTTTAGAATTTGAATTACTTGTTTAACAAGAAATGGGATGGATCCCCATTCATTGAAGTGTCTGTCCTAACTTAGAAATTGCTGCCTTCCTTGTGGCCCTTGCAACCGCCCAAGTTGTGATCCTACACATAGAACAAACATGTTAGTGAAAACAAGAGTGTTTAGCAACACTTTTCTACTCACTCCATCATGTCTTAGAAACATGATATGAAATTCCTTTCAATGACTTGCACTTTCCTTGTGGTTTCTCCTCATTTGAGTTCCCAAGGATTCACTTATGTTATCCCAAATATGGCTGTAGCATGTCATCTTCTTCCTCCAAATCAATCTTGTAGTGGTTGGAAACCCACTTGTACTTGCTAGAAACATCTCCATAATGGTAAAGGGTGGGAAACACATCTCCCGAGAATCAAGTTTTACCCTGGTGACCATAAACATTGGAGGGAACAAGCTGGAAACGTGAGAAACAGCAGTCAACAAATTATAAAAAGCCCTCTCATTGATACTTGGATCATGATATCTATTGCTTACCGCCAATTTCATGATTATTCAAACTCTATCCCTTGTCCAATAAAATAAAATAGAATGTGAGTGGGCTGTATAATGACTGTAACAATCATTAATTACTCTGTTTTCCTCTCAAACAATGATATGCACATTGTACAAATTGTATTTTGTGACCCCACATAGCAAACCTTACATACACAATACTAATCAAAGTTTTCTCCTTCATACCATGGTTGTTAAAGTGTGCTTTCTCGCATGGAGTCTGATTTACAAGAGTTCGAAATGAATCAAAAACAGCTATACATACCTCAATTTTGGCTAATGGTTGTACACCCTTGCCTTGCATGCTTCCCTTGGTCAAAACTTGTCGTGTCCCCTTCCCGTTGACATCTCGCAGAGTTGATGATTAGCCTATTATGCGACCCTCGTAGGCTGATAGGATGGATAGAGGGTCATGATGGAGCTTGGCTTGGCTTCACCTAACAAAATTTTTCCAATTGGCTTTCGTTTGGGCTTTTTCGGACACATTTGCCTGAGCTCCTATTTTTTAGGGATATTTGACATGCAGCGGAGCACCCCTGTTTTGGTATGGTCATGTGCGGAATCACTCCCTTGTTCGCCAGCTTCAGACGGATCGAGAATCAGATATGTATCGAGGGAGATATTAATATTTAATTGATTTAATTAAATATTAATTATTTGGCGTAATTATGACTTAGGCGTTTTGGCCCAAGAAGGCGCTCATTATGAAGGGGGCCATTTTAATTATATTTTATAATTAAAATTGTGTCTTAGACTATGGAAAAATTAAAAGAAAAAGAAAACCCTAATTTTTAATTGTGAAACCCTAATTAGGGAAAGTGCACCTTTTTGAGGATATAAGGGTTTCTCATTGGGAGGAGCACCATTCATGTTGAAGACAAATTTTTGCTAAGTGTTTTTTTCTGAGAAGACTGAGCCAAGGGTTCCAGTATTCTATTTGCATTGGAGAACGTGCAATCTTCAGTGTGTGCAATTCAGAGGTTGTGAGATATCAGCTGATCTATTGCCAAGAGAGAGATAATTTCACACAGAGATTATCACAGAGCTTCACAGAGATTTATTTCATCAAGGTTTTGATCCGAAAATCGTCCAGACAAAGATCTTCAGTATTAGCGCAATTATCTAGGGTTTTGGAGTACTGCTTTCATCAGGGTTTTGATCCGAAAATCGTCCAGACAAAGATCTTCAGTATTAGCACAATTTTCTAGGGTTCTGGAGTACTGTTGTACCAGGCCGTACTGTTTTTACTGCTGCCGTATGGAATCCGTATGGGTCTGCAGCTGGCCGTACAGTCCAGCAAAGGGGCGTCTTTCACTTCTGGTGCAAATCGTTGTCTTTTTAAAAAAACAGATGATACCCTTTTGAGCGCCTATACTTCTATCATTATTCTAGATCATCAGAAGCACGGAAAAAAGGATATTTATTGCAGCTGTACCAGCTGTACTAGATCTAGGGTTTGCAACAAAAATCAAGTTTTTGAACAATATTTTATATTATTTTCGTATGCATGACAGAAAACTTCAATTGTAATCGTCTGGAATGAATAATAAGATCATTGATTAGCCAGTTAAGAGATTATACTGTTATTTATTTATTTATTTGAATTTATCTTGCAAAATCGCATTATTTTTATTTTCATGCAAAAACACCAAAAGAAATCAAAATACACAGTCAAAAAAACATACAATTCCAGAATTCAAGGGAAACAGGGGTTTCTACAGTGGTATCAGAGCTAAATCCTGCCATCCTGAGGGTTTAGCAATCTTATGCAGCCACAAGAGTTTGGGTCACCCAGGTATTATAATCGCAAGAGAGCCTTGGTTGACAGGCAACAGGGTTTGAGCGGGCAGTCGAAAGACATGGCTGACAATATTGACAGGACCCGTATTCCTCATAATCCTAGGGATCAAGACGACGCAGAGGTTTTACTTGCTCTCAGAGATCTACGAGCAGGGCAAAGGCATCTAACGAAGTATTACAGCAATTGACAGAAGCACTGCAGAGATTGGGTACTCCGAGGAGACCGTCACCACATCGTGATGATGACAGGAGTGATGCAGGGTCACAAAGAGCACTTAGGACTGCTTCCCGAATAGCAAACAGGCCTACTAGGCCTACTTTTGTGAGGCAAGAGGCCGATGAGGTGATAGCAAGTGAGGAGCATGAGGAGTTGTTTGCAGACACTCTTATGTCAGCGAATGATGAGTGGGAGTTATTATCACCTGAGGTCAGAGAGAGGATTACTTTTGACCGATTCATCACACAGAGGAGAGAACATAACAGAGGTCGACAGGATTGGAAACCTAGACACCAGAATAATGATGTGAAGCATGCTACGAACAGGCTCACACTAGCGACATTCGACGACAGTGGCAAGGTCATAGCGCAGGCCTGGATTAGTAAGCTAGACACATTTCTCACGTTGCGTCCGATGGCTGAGAGAGATGCTATCAAATATGCGACACTGCATCTTGAGGGGGTAGCTCACGATTGGTGGCACCACGAGATGGTGACACTCCAGCATGATCGGATCACATCTTATCAGGAGTTTGTTGATACGCTGGTGGAACGATTTGACAAGAAGGATCCAAAATCCTATTTCAGGGAGTTGGCTCAGTTGCGCCAGAGTGGCAGTCTAGAATCTTACATTGGTGATTTCCAGAAGTTATCAATTATGGTTCCTGATATTTCAGAGAGGCGACTTGTAGTGCTCTTCATGGAGGGATTGACAAAACCATTGAGAGGTTGGATCAAAGGCTTTGATCCTCCTTCGTTACAGGAAGCTATGAAGAAGGCGCGTAGTATGGAGATGGCAGCCCCATCCAGTAAATTTAACTCCAGAAGTATTTCTTCATTCAAAGACAATAAGGACTTCAACAGAAATAGAGAAAGAACAGATTTTAACAAAGACAAATCAGGTTTTAAGAATGATTCAAAGGCCAATCCAGCAGCACCACCTTTGGATCAAGAGGCTCTTAACGATCTACGCAGGAAGAAGCTTTGCTTCTACTGCAAAGGTCCCTATGATGCCAATCACGATTGTCCTTTGAGGCCTAAGGGCAAGGCAAATCGAGTGATGTGGGCTTATTATGAGGATTCGGAATCAGAAGATTCCGAACATCAGGAGAGTTCTGAGCAGTCAGAGGCTGAGGCTTCAGAGCCTAAGGCAGAGGCAGATTCAGAGCTTCAGATATAGGAGGCACACCTATCTAGCATTCAGCAAGATGGTTCATTCAAACTCCGTGGAGTTTTGGCAAGACAGAGGGTCATAACCCTTCTTGACACAGGAGCCACACATGATTTTATAGATGCTAAATTTGTGGAGAAGTGTGGACTCACTACCGAGGATTTCGAGGGCATTAGAGTTAAGGTGGCCGACGGTTACACTCTTTGGTGTGAGCGGATGATTAGAGATCTCCCACTGCACTTGAACAACTATGAGTTCAAGGCTGATTATTATGTGGTGAACATGGGGGATATAGATTTGGTCTTGGGCATGAAGTGGCTTCATTCCCTTGAGGAAGTCACTCTTCGTCTCAAGGACATGGAGATTCGTTTTGATGTTGATGGGAAGACACACATTCTTAAGGCAATACGGGACAGCAACATCAAAACTATTTATTTTCATCGGATGGAGAGGCTCATGCGACATGACATGATAGAGTGGGTTGCTGAGTGCACATTGGCACCAATACAGGAGGGACAGCAGAAGACTGAGTATCATCCTCACATTCAGCAGTTGAGAGTGAAGCATGATAAGGTATTTAGTGATATTCCACCAGGGAGACCTCCAGACAGAGGCATTGAGCACATTATTGAGCTTGAGGAGGGCGCTAAGCCCGTTATGATTACTCCTTATCGGCATCCTAAGCGGTTGAAAGATGAGATCGAGAAAACGATCAAGGAGTTACTTGCTATGGGTCACATTTGGCCTAGCAAATCACCATTCGCTTCTTCAATTGTTCTGGTGAAGAAGAAGGATGGCACCCTACGCATGTGCATTGACTACAGCATCCTGAATAAGAGGACTATTAAAAACAGATATCCAATACCTCATATTAATGAGCTTATTGATGAGCTCCATGGTGCATGCTACTTCACGAAGATAGATCTAAGGTCAGGATATCATCAAATCAAGGTTCATGAGCAGGACATTGAGAAGACTGCTTTCCGTTGTCATTGTGGACACTATGAGTTTGTGGTGATGCCATTTGGGCTCACCAATGCGCCAGCGACATTTCAGTCCACCATGAACAGAGTCTTCCATTCACTGTTAAGGAGATTTGTACTTGTTTTCTTTGATGACATTCTTATATACAGCAGGACGTGGCAGGGGCATTTGGCTCATCTAGAGACCGTGCTCAGTATTTTTGAGAGGGAGTCCTTGTACGCCAAGGAGTCCAAATGTGATTTGGGGATGACCGAATTGTTATACTTAGGTCATATTATCAGTGCAAAGAGAGTGCAGATGGATCCTGAGAAGATCCGCGCTATTATTGACTGGCCTATTCTGGCGAATCTGACACAGCTACGGGGATTTCTAGGTTTGTGTGGGTTTTATCGTAAATTCGTGAATGGTTATTCACGTCATGCAGCCCCTATGATAGATTTGTTGAGAAAAGGTGCTTTTTGTTGGACACCTGAGGCACAGGTGTGTTTCGTGCGATTTAAGGAGTTGATGACTACGTGCCCCGTGTTGGTACTACCTGATTTTTCGAAGCCTTTTGAGCTTCAGTGCGACGCTTCAAGTGAGGGCATTGGAGCGGTGCTTATGCAGGACAAGCACCCTATAGTGTATGAGAGCCATAAGCTCAGGGGCCCAGAGAGACTTTACAACATTTATGATAAGGAGATGCTTGCTATAATGCATGCCTTTGCAAAATTTAGGCAATATCTTGTTGGCAGCAAATTTTGCATCAAAACGGACCACAATAGCTTGAGGCATTTCTTGGGGCAGCGAGACCTCAATGATCGTCAGCAGAAGTGGGTGAGCAAATTACAAGCATATGACTTTGACATCTCTTTCATCAAGGGCACCCACAATGTAGTGGCCGACGCACTTTCACGCAGGCCTTATTTGAGTACTATGGTCCACATTTTAGAGGACTGGAAACATATGATTGTGGCAGAGTATGCCAAGGATACATGGGCATCCAGCATTGTTAAGGGATCGACGATTGACACCAGATATACACTTGTGAATGACCTGATCATTTACAAGAACAAGGTTTATTTGATCCCAGGATCGGCGGTGAAAAACATTATCATGCAAGCCGTTCATGATGTACCTACTGCAGGACATCCTGGGTATTTCAAGACCTATAGACAGATTCGAGAGAGATTCACATGGAAAGAACTCAAGGCAGATGTTCTTCAGTATGTGCATGAGTGCCCTGTTTGTCAGCAGAACAAACAGGAGAACACGTACCCAACAAGATTATTGCAGCCACTTCCGATTACTGACAAGAAGTGGGAATGCCTGTCGATAGATTTCATTACGGGCTTGCCTAAAGCCCAAGGAAGAGATTGCATATATGTAGTCGTGGATCAGTTAACGAAGTATGCCCACTTCTTCCCGATTACCACCAGTTACACAGCTACACAAGTAGTAGAGGTCTTCTTCCGAGAGGTATTCAGACTGCATGGGTTGCCTCAGAGCATAGTGAGTGACAGGGATAGTCGGTTCTTGAGTCACTTCTGGCAAGAGGTGTTCAGACTTTGTGGGACCGAGCTTACACCGAGCACCAGCTACCACCCGCAGACCGATGGACAGACAGAGATAGTGAATAAACGGGTGGAAGGTTACCTCAAGAACTACATTGCAGGGCAGCAAAAGGCATGGGTCAAGTGGATTCATTTGTGCGAGTATTGTTATAACATGACTTTCCACATGACCATACAGATGTCCCCTTTTATGGCATTGTACGGGTATGAGGCGCCGAGTTTTCTGGATTTGCTGCTGAGTGACAGTAGAGTGCCGAGTGCTGGAGACTTGTTGCAGGAGAGTCAGGATACTATGAGGGCTCTCAAGGAGAATATTACCAGGGCACAAAATCAGCAAAAGCAGTACACAGATCAGAGGAGGACCGAGAGATCTTTTGATGTGGGCGACATGGTTTATCTTATGCTGCAGCCTTACCGTCAATCTACTCTTACGAAGAGTGGGGCAGAGAAGCTTAAGCCACGTTATTACGGTCCTTTCAGGATCCTGAGGCGTGTTGGAGAGGTGGCTTATGAGCTAGAGCTTCCGGCAGAGAGCAGGGTACACAATGTTTTTCATGTATCATGCCTCAAGAAGGCGTTGGGACACCGTGTGGTACCTTCTACAATTTTACCTCCCTTAGATGATGAGGGAAAGTTGATTTTAGTACCTGAGTCTATCTTGGAGTACAGAGAGAGACAGTTGCGTAGGAGGACTATCAGAGAATATTTGGTAAAGTGGAGAGATTTGCCAATGGAGGATGCGACATGGGAGAGCGAGGATATCTTGTAGCATCCAGAGTTGAGATTGCTTGAGGACAAGCAATTTCAGGAGGGGCGGACTGTCATGTCCCCTTCCCATTGACATCTCGTAGAGTTGATGATTAGCCTATTATGCGACCCTCGTAGGCTGATAGGATGGATAGAGGGTCATGATGGAGCTTGGCTTGGCTTCGACTAGTAGAATTTTTTCAGTTGGCTTTCGTTCGGGCTTTTTCGGACACATTTGCCTAAGCTCCTATTTTTTAGGGATATTTGACATGCAGCAAAGCACCTCTGTTTTGGTATGGTCATGTGCGGAATCACTCCCTTGTTCGCCAGCTTCAGACGGATCGAGAATCGGATATGTATCAAGGGAGATATTAATATTTAATTGATTTAATTAAATATTAATTATTTGGCGTAATTATGACTTAGGCGTTTTGGCCCAAGGGGGCGCTCATTATGAAGGGGGCCATTTTAATTATATTTTATAATTAAAATTGTGTCTTCGACTATGGGAAAATTAAAAGAAAAAGAAAACCCTAATTTTTAATTGTGAAACCCTAATTAGAGAAAGCGCACCTTTTTGAGGATATAACGGTTTCTCATTGGGAGGAGCGTTATTCATGTTGAAGACAATTTTTTGCTAAGTGTTTTTTTTTAAAAGACTGAGCAAAGGGTTCCAGTATTCTATTTGCATTGGAGAACGTGCAATCTTCAGTCTGTGCAATTCAAAGGTTGTGAGATATCAGCTGATCTATTGCCAGGAGAGATAATTTCACACAGAGATTATCACAAAACTTCACAGAGATTTATTTCATCAAGATTTTGATCCGAAAATTGTCCAAACAAAGATCTTCAGTATTAGCGCAATTTTTTAGGGTTCTGGAGTACTGTCGTACTAGGCCGTACTGTTTTTACTGCCGCCGTACAGAATTCGTACGGATCTGCAGCAGGCCGTACAATCCAGCAAAGGGCGTCTTTCACTTCTGGTGCAAATCGCTGCCTTTTTGAAAAAACTGATGATACCCTTTTGAGCACCTATACTTCTATCATTATTCTAGATCATCAGAAGCGCGGAAAAAAGGATATTTATTGCAGCCGTACCAGTTGTATTAGATCTAGGGTTTGCAGCAAAAATCAAGTTTTTGAACAATATTTTATATTATTTTCGTATGCATGACAGAGAACTTCAATTGTAATCGTCTGGAATGAATAATAAGATCATTGATTAGCCAGTTAAGAGATTATACTATTATTTATTTATTTATTTGAATTTATCTTGCAAAATCGCATTATTTTTATTTTCATGCAAAAACACCAAAAAAATCAAAATACACAAACATAGTCAAAAAACATACAGTTCCAGAATTCAGGAGAAACAGGGGTTTCTACAAAACCACCCTATGTAGCATTTGAAATCTAGTAAGTGAATCATGATGCTTACCAAGATTTAGAGTGGTTTGCATGCTCTTCACCTTATTGTTGTATTTTTATAATCCCAAGGACTTGCCAACCTCCTTGCATGGGTGTCAAAGAACATAGAATTTGTATAACAACAATACTAAGCTTGTAAGTCTCACCTGGATCCCACGTCCATATTAGGAATTTGCAATTCCCCATCCTTAGACTCTCTTGGAGAAATTCCTTCCTCTATCCAGTGCCCTTCATCTTGTCTTTATCCTTGGCATGATCTTCATGATGACCAAAATGTTGTAGGAACATAGTAGGTGGGTGATGCAACAAATTCTTGTCATGAGAATAATTAAATTGCTTTTATTCATATGTTGTTTTGAGAACTGCAAGAAACTGAAAATGAACAATAGTACTTAGATACTCAGCTTTGACCTTTATCTTTTCTTCCTCAGCATGCAAAATGGATTCTTCTTTTTTAGTGCCTATCCCTTGCAAGCCCTGAACCTGTTGGACAACTTCTGGCTATCCCAAAATCTCAGAATTATGTAACTCAGAATTTTTTCCATTTGGCTGCCCCTTATTCAACAAAAAAGTGTCATTTTGCTGTCCCAATAATTTTGAGACAACTTCTTGTTGTTCTAAAATTTCAAAATTTTATACCTCAGAATTTTCAGTACCTTGTTCTCCTTTATCAAGCTGAAACATCCCCTTTGGCTGTCCCAAATTTTCTGATTTGTGAAACTCAGAAAATGCCACACTTAGCTGCCCCAAAGTGTTACCTTTTTGTTTCTCAAAGAACTTCAAGGTATTAATTTTTTACTGCTCACTAACCCCTTTCAATTCTGACTTTGTGACCTCATTTGGTGATAAGTCCTTAGGGCAATTAGCTAGTGGCTCTTCCCTCATCACAAAGGCAAAAATTTTTTCTTCTTCTATATGCTAAACATGTCTCGAATCTCCTTGCGTAGCTCTTGGGGTTGACTTTGTTCCAATCCCAACTCGTTATTCCTTCAATTCCTTTGGAAGGGAGGTAGGCCGGAATGACCTAGGTAAAGAATCACATGTGACCTTTGGTGGCTGAAAACTAATGTTTGTCCTTGGAAGGCTCCCTTCACCATTTAAATTTTCCATGGTGTGGATCATTTTTGCCATCACATCATTTAATCTTTTTTGCACTTGGGTAAGCTTCTCCAATCTAGCACCATCCAAAAACCTAAAAGTCATTTATCTTGCCTTTTGTCACTGTTTGACCTTATAAACCCTCAAACCCCACAGTTGGCCAAAAAATTGGCTCTAATACGACTGAAATATCCCAAAATAGGATAAAATACGAAAATCTATATTTTTTGCAAAACCATAGTCAAAACAAATATTTTTCTAATTTTTACTGCAAACCCTAGATATTCAAAACCCTCACAAAACTAGAATAAATATTACCAAACACTAGCAACAATTTAGCGCATTAAATCCTTCAACTAATTCAACCCTATTGGCACCACATGCAAGAAAATTGCAATGACTTTAATAATAATTTTTGTATGTTTTTATCCAATCTAAAAATGCTGGAAAATATCTTTAAAAATCGGGATAAATACATAATTAATTATAGGAAAACTCATAATATTATTTAGGCTTTAAATAACCTAACAAACCCTCAATTGGGCCTTACAATCAAGTTGCACAACTGCAATTAAATAATTAATTGCTCATGTCAACACACCAAACCTTAGAAGAGAGTTTTCAAGCTTCCAAATGTAGTGCAACCTTAGTGAAAGGGGTCTTCAACACCCAAAGCTATTTGTTGCTCTGGAAATGACCTCAAACCCTTACCAAATGACCTCAAACTAAATCGCCACACTCTTTGACCTAGTCAGACTTTGCAAGCAAATTGCCACACCTTAGGAAGGGTCCAAACTATAAATTTTACCTTTGATGATCAATTACAATACTTGAACTTGTGATGCCCTAGATAAGGAACAAGGGTTTTCATCCTTAAACCTTCCTTGGCCTTGAAGGGTTTCATCTTCAAGTCCTTGGTCACATGTTTTCATGCTAAGACTCAAAATTTTAAATATCATAATATGCATAACCTTTTCAAATGAATCACAATCCTCCTTATATACATTATTCTTTAGGTTGGGCGCTCCATTTGGAGGGAAAGTGCAAAATGTTCTAAGGTTAACTTTCTTTTAAAATCACTTAAGGGCTATGTGAGCCCCATTAACTCAAAAAGCCCCCTCCTCAACTTAGAATTGGAACAATTTAACAAAAAGGTACTTTTTTATAATTTGAAGAGGAGTTAGTGCTTCCTTTTTAAGTCTCCTTTCCCTTAGCTTAAGGGAAACACCAAAGAATAAGACTAAAGGTCCTTTTTCATTCTTATGTCCAAAAGGGGGACATGACATATAATACTTCAGTCTCCATTGTCGACTTCTTTGATTTCATTGATTAGATTTGGCATCAATCTCTTCTTCATCAAATCCCCCCTAGAACGTGACTCTGATGTTCCCAGCTCTAAGCCTTGTTTTATTTCAACACCAAAACTTATTCCAAAATTATCCGCAACCACTACCCATAAAATACTAAAAACATGTATGCTTTTGACTACTCACTATAACCAACATATATGTTTTTATCTTTGCATCTAATTTACTTCTTTTCTCCTCGTGAATAAATGAAACACAATTGAAAATGTGAAAATTACTTATAAATTGTCTCCTACCTGATCATGCTTCCTTGAGAGTGACACCTTGCAAAATTTTACAAGGACAATAGTTAAGGATGTAGACCATTGTATTTACAGCTTCCACCTAATAACAAAATGGCACTTTTTGGTTATGCACCATGCATCTTGCCATCTCCATAACCGTCATATTCCTTCTTTCGACAAATTTCACCACAATATTCCTCCCTAAACTTAGTCCTGTCCACTCAAGCTTAGGATCTCCTTATTTGGACAAAGTCAGATTTGGACTTGCCTGCGTTCATGCACCAAACTTTACAGGCAAAAAAAAAGTTTTCCCCTACAGCAAAATAAGATCCATGTGCCATATTTGTGTGCCATCCTGTGAAGCAAACTTGTGTTTCAAGTGCGCAAGACCATACAAAGATCATGTCGTCAATCCATGAATCACATCAAGGTAGAGTTCTACACCACCAAATAAGAGAACACCACGCATGCAAAATAGCCAACGCCTCATTTTCCATATAAGAATTGAAATTCATGCCAAAACTGCCCAGATTCCATCCATACTTCCAGTTCCTTGGCATATGTTAAATTTTGGTTTGAATAACCTCCTCCGAAATCCTCCTGTAGAGTACAATTTATTAATGAGAATTCATTTGGAGATAGCCCCTCAACAAATAGTCATTCCTTATACACTCATCTCCATAAAGTAATGAGCTGGAAGCCATAAAATGCATCTAACTATCAAACTTGAATGGGTACACATAGCCCCTCAACAAATATTCATTCCTTATACACTCATCTCCATAAAGTAACGAGTTGGAAGCCATAAAATGCATCTAACTATCAAACTTGAATGGGTACACATAAAATTATAATAAATATTTCAACTTTTATTCATTTCCACAGAGATCAGCAATTTGAATTTTGTTTGATGTATTTAAAGCACTTTCAAAATTATCTCAAATGAATGCCATGCCTCTTCAAAACACGTGACTCAAAATGAATCCACAAATAACTTTTAGCCCTCCATTCTACATAGGATGTCTTAACGCATCATTATCCTTTATGGCAACAATAATGCATCAAAATCAAATAAGTCAACCATGCCTGCAACATTTTTCTTTCTTCTCTTTATCAACGCAACCTGTCCATTATCCAAATTGAATATAAAATTAAACCCAAATGCCACAAACATAGACTTATATGTCAGCCCCATGCTCCTCCATAGGAAATACAAGTATATTACCACATAGAATAACATATTTCCCAGTATCCCCACAATTGCAATGACCACGAAAACTCCATCCACACAAAACACATGCACACCACCACCACATGATTAAACACGTGCAAAAAAGTCAATAACTTCTTCCACAAGATCCATAAGACCATCTCCAAGAGCTAGTGGTATTTTGTCTGGTAAAAAATATAAGACTAGAAGAATACATGGCTGGAGGAGCACATGCCTAGTGGGAAACACATTATCCACTTCACCACGAAGTTCTTCAACCTCTGCCAAACCCACCAAGTTTCCCTAATTTCCACTGCCATCACCTCCAAACCCCTGAAAAAACATAACGAGGGATGCCAAAACTACACATTTTGTATTATAAGAATCAGCCACAAAGGCACCTCTTTTGTGTAGAAGCGAAATATTTTGTAACAAATTGAGAAACAAATACGACACAATGGCCACCACTAAAAATATCCATTGATCTAATAATATCAACTCGAGACCACCAATCCAACAACAACCAGCATTATTCTTAAAATAATGCAAAGCCCATTGTGGAAAGTCACCATTTATCTACTGCTAGAGCACTGCACATTTTTTTCCCCTACACAAATCGAGTCCCTTTGATCTAGGCCTAAGCATCAGCTTTCCTTATCAAGCTCTTGTCTTCTCGCTCTGCTCTAGTTACCAAAATGATCCACCCCACAATAGATCTTTGGGGGTCGAAGCTATTATTAGAATCGAGAGTCAAAGTTTGTAGCTGCAAACTGGGTATTGCATTCAATATAAGTTTCTTCTCTAATATCGTAGATTTTAATTAGGCACCAATAATGAAGCAACCATGTCCACATCTGCATTGGTGTTTACCTCCTCCATCATTGCATTGTCGTCCATAAGAACATATTTTGGCTCGAAATTCACTATGTCCATCTCCACACCAACCTTCTTGAGATTGATACCATGATCTATATCGTGTGCTCAAACAAATGCCTTCACATGTGGGAAATTCTTGCTAAGAGCCCACATAGTTTGATAACTGGCACCAATAGTATCTAGAGTTATTGCAGCAGCAGCTGACCTCTCTAGCCCATAATGAACCAGCATGCTCAAACCCACAGTCATAAGGCTCTGGGGTGTGAAGCCTCAAAACTTGCTCTAATACCATATAAGAATTAATTTTCGGTCAACAAATAATACATTACAACAGGTATGTATTAATAATCAAGTAGAGACATTCACAGGAATAAAATAAACTCCTAAAATGACATATGGGCTGTAATACGAGTATAACCACCTAACAACATGTGAACAACATCTAACAATAGAGCTACCAATAATATATGATAATTGCAACATCTTCCAATGAGGAGTTGTAGATAGCTTCCATATGCTCCAAAGAGCTTCTTCTCTATAATTCCATTCGAGGAATAAAACATAGCTTTTGATGCTACATTTTTTCCAAAATTGGGTTTCTCCAATGTAAATCTTTGTGTTTTCTGATTTTGAATGCACTGTGTGAAGTCTTTTGCATTCTTTCACCATTGCTATAGCAGCACATAGAAGAGTATGGATGTCGGAACATGCTAGCATTGTGTAAGGTAGTGTAAGATGATCTTTTTGGTCCCAACCTAGCTAGCATGCCTCACAGGCGTATGCAACCCTTGTGGGAACAAGGCGGTCCTTACACTTTACCTTATATATAATGTTCAAATATATATGTACCTCTTTGGATTTTGACCCTTTAAAACAGCTCGTGGTAAATCAAACCTTGCCAATCTATCTAAGCCTTTAGAACTATGTATAAAAGTTAATATCACCACAACTCTCCCCTTTTATTAGGGATTAGATGTAGGTGGGGTTTGACCCATTCTAACATGATCACAAGAATTGAAACCAAAACGCTCTTGTTGAGATGTAAACATGCTCTTTACAGTTGCATGTATTTGTTATTTAAAATGTATATCTACATGTTGTATATAGATCTGATTTTCAGTAGTGTAGTCTTGTATTTTGGCCATAACACATTGGAATTAGTCATAAGGATGTGACGGTGGCATATAGCAGCAGCAAAGATCAATTTCCGCATATGTATGTTAAATTTCAGTACCATGATCATTGAATCAGCAACATAAGCTGTTTTAGAGATCTGTTGTGAAGAATTGTGCCAGGCATAGGTTGAGTGATTATTGATTATGATGCTTTAAAACTTTTGTATGGTCAATAGACTTTGTCCAAACACGGGTATTTTGAAATAAAGGTATCTTGTTCCACTAGGCCATGATATTGGACCTAGGAAGAAAAAATATAAAAGTCGAGGTGCATGTAACAAGATATGGTAATCGAACATTTATAGAATAGTTTAATCATCTTTAGAATTATTGTGAATATTCTATCGTGGTAGTAACTTAGTGCATCTATCTATTGATACAAAACTATTGGGTCTATCTCTTAGGCAAGCTTTGTCTTCTAATTCAAAATAGCATGGGGTTCTATGTTAGTCTTGGTATAGAGGATGGATCCCCCAAGTGAGGGAAATGTCCCCAATATCCTCGAGACTTGGGGGTGTCTCTGAGAATCCCCTATCATCCCAAAGACACCGACAAGTGTAAGGGATCTATCAAAGGAAGTACCCATTAGAAAGGAGGAATTTAAAACATTCCCTTTGATAAAAGAATTGGGGATTCCTAGGCATCTCAGAGCTGCTGTTCATAGGATGTACGAAGAGGTGAAAGTGAAAATCAGAACTTCAGATGGCATTTCAGAATGTTTCAGGAGTGATATCGGGGTCAAACAGGGTTGCCCTTTGTCTCCTACTTTATTTGGTTTATATATTGATAAAATGGAAGAGTGGTTAAACATACAAAAGGGCGAAGGCATTCAGCTAGGTGAATTTGTTATAAAGTTGCTCTTATATGCGGACGATCTCATTTTAATTACCAAATCTGCCTGTGGTTTGCAAGACCATCTATCTTCTCTTGAGCGCTTTTGCAGAATGGTGGGGATGCAGGTCAATATCAGCAAGACTAAGGTTATGATTTTCTCTAATAATAAAAAACAACATCAACATGAATTTTATTACAATGGAAGTCTTCTCGAAGAGGTTGCGGATTATAAATACCTTGGCATTGATTTCAACAAAAAGCTAAGCTGGTCTAGCTGCAGGTATAAAAGGACATTAGGTGGGTGGAAGGCTTTCTATGCTCTTCAGAATAAGTGCCGTGAAGCGGAGTTGTGGGATTGGAAAACTATTCAAACCTTGTTCGGTCTTCTTGTGCTACCAGTTGTTCTTTACGGGTGTGAATTATGGGCCAGCAGCACTACTATAGCACAATGGAAACAAATTGAAGGAATCCAAAAGCGTTTGATTACAAGCAAGATTAAAATCAAAAGCACGGTTCCATATGACATCATGCTAAGTGAAATGGGGGTTGTTCCTATCGAGGCACTTGCTATGGTTCGCCTTTTAAGCTATTTAAAAAGAATCGAAAAAATGGAAGAGGATAGATGGCCTAAAGTTGTTTTTAGTGATACACTATGTAAGCGAAAAAGGACATGGATGCAACAAAACATCACATGGATGAGTAAATGGAATATTCAATTCAATATGTGCCCCACAAATAATAAAGAAATAAAAGTCTTTGTTATGGAGAAATTTTACAAGAGAAATTGGGGAAGCAAGATCGGGAGGAAGAAACTATATTATATAAATGAGTTCAACCCCACTTGTGATCAACTCCAAAAAGCGTGCATAGGAGCCAACATTTCTTGGAGGGCTAAAATTCTTATTGCTCAGTTGAGAACCAACTCTCACCAACTTCGTTGTGAGACCGGGCGTTGGAAGAGGCCAAAGGAGGCTTGGGAAGAGAGAATTTGCAGATTTTGCAATTCTGGGAAAGTGGAAACTGAACAGCACTTTATTCTAGAATGTGAGGCCTACAAAGATAGCAGAGATAAATTTGCGGATACTATATGTGACAGTTCTTGGCATAACCTATTCAACGAAGAGCACATTGAGCAATTAGGGGGGCTCATCATCAGCCTACACAAGAAGCGAACAGTGCTACTTAAATCTGCTTGAGTTGTCTTGCTGTCCCATAGGCTATTTTTAGTCTCGTGGACGTTAAAATTTTTATTATTATTATTATAAAGGGTGCTCCCAAACATCCCCCTCAAAGAGGGGGACTACCAAATGTCCCTCCTATTTTAACATTTAAAAGAAAAAAAAAATACAAAGTAACTAGTTTTTCAAATTTTTAAAGGCCTCTAGTAGGCCCTACAATGCCTTTCATATATATTAGAGGTGACAAATTCTAAATCGGGGTCAAATTTTGCAGCTTTTTACTTCTAAGCAATGACAAACAAAAAGCTCTCGTTAAGGGGTCAATCATATCAGATAAGGTCACAAGAGGGCTGATAACTCGTCTTGGTGTCCCCCCCCCTCTAGGCATGTTCAAGTTGAACTTCGATAGGGCAACTCGTGGTAATCCAAGGGCTTCAGCATTCGCTGTGTTATTCGTGACTGCTTAGGATCCTTAATTAGAGTATCGTTCATGAAACTTATGGATGGGACTAACAATGAGGCTGAATCTCAAGCACTTGCGTTGGGAGTTAGACTAGCAGTTCAATGTGGCATTGAGAAGTTGGGCATTGACTTGATGGTCATTATCAACGTTGTTTGCAAGCGCATGGTTGATGCTTGGAATCTTAACAACACCCTTAGGCGATGTTAGGAGGATTTGGATTCGTTCTCAATCTTGGAGGCTTCCCATTGCTTTAGAGAGGCAAATGATGTGGTGGATTTCTTAGCTAATAGTGGTATCGGCCAATAGGAGGAAATCATTGTTGATAATCCTGGGAGACTTGGCCCAATATTGATATTGAGCCATCTTTTTAAAATCCCTCTCATTGTCCATTTTTGGGGTGGTCATGATACTTCATGATGGCATTTAGCTCAAATGTCTTGTCTTTTGGCTTGCATTTATGGGGCTCACATGTGCAGGTAATTTGGGTGATGTTTAAGTTCGGTGGAGTTGATTGCACAATGCAGTGACACAGGTGTTATTGTTTTGTTTGTGTGTCTATCTGCAGGCTGGGTGTGAGTTGTCTTCTGCCGCCATGGATGAGATGCTCCAACGAGCCCTCAGCACGACCCTTATCTATCTACCAGCCACAAAAAGGGAGATGGCCTTTGATGGCCGCATGACAGATCGACCTCTTGCCTCAAGAAGATTTTTCTTATTCAATCTTGTGTTAAATGTGGTCCGCAAACTCATTGGTCTGGTCTATTTGGAAACTACATGTCAAGCCCAGGTTAATTCGGAAATGGCCTCCATTTTCGTGGGCAACATCCATCTCGCTTTGGAGGACGAGGCAATCGTTTGCTTAATTGTTGAAAGAGTGGCTAAACCACGGTATTGGGTTAGCTTGGCCACTGTTGTGGAGGATTTTTGGGAATCTGCTCCACAATCTTTGTTGTTTTTTGATAATGAAAGAGTGGGGCTTGTTCCCCTTTCGCATTCTATGAACTCAAAGAATGTTATATGATCGTTATGGCTTTCGCGACAAAGCTTCAGTCAACCATCCGTCAACCTTCACCAGTGAAGGGTTTTATCTCAATCTTGGATATTGAAGTGTGTCAAGCTCCTATGACGTCTCTTGTTGCCATATTGGCTCTCCAGAGGTCAAGCAGTATGCTCTTAGTGGCACAGCGTCTTGCAAGGTTGTTTGGACCGATGGTGTCGGACTTTCCTCCCCTGATCGGTTCAGATTCTCGCTCGATGGAAGGTGGACCAATCATGCGACGACAGGCAGTCTCTAGGGCCATGCATGGATGTATGGATGGTGTTTGTCATTCTCTTGGCTTAGGTGGTTGTATGGTTTTCAAATGTGCTCGGGGCCGACAAGATGGTTGTAGTGGAAGACGTGGTTGTGGTGGCAAGCCTATTGGATTGGTGAAGGCTTTGACTATTATGGACGTTGACAATGTTGAACGTGTAGTGGACCCGTTGACCTTGTGTGGGGATGGTTGGATTGAAAGTGGCAGACTGGTGGCATCTCCGATGGTCGATGGAGGGGGTGGCCAAGACTAATGACCTTGACGATCTAGGCCTACCTAGCGCTTGGATGGTGGGGCGATGATGGTTTAGGCCTGGGTTTGGTTTCCTTTTCGTTTTGTTTTGGCCTCTGCTGGTTCTCTTTTTAGGATGTTGGTCTTGTTTCTCTTTGGGCTTGTCCGGCTTGGTTTGGTTTTGGTTCTCTTTGGTTGTCTTGGGCCTCTTTTGGTGTCTTGTAATCATTGGTTTTTGTTTAATAAAACAGGTGAGGGACCCCTTTAACCCTCTTAACCGAGCAAAAAAAAATGACAAACAAGTAGAAGAAAAAAATTGATAACATTAGACAAGGAGAAATGTCTTATTAAAATTTAATGCATGAACCTTGTATTTTATATTTAGTAAGAAAGTGTAATAATTAACCTATTCTCATTTAGTGATTATTGATTTCATTAAGATTATTTGAAACTAATTATTAACCAAAAAAACAAAATAGAATTTTTTAAATTTCTATGTTTTTTGTATAATCACAAAGAGTTTCCCATTGTTGAGTACCCCAACATCCCCTAAAAGTGGGGGAATTCTCTCTGAACTCCACACATCCCTAATACCCATCCCAATATACCTTGTATCATGTCATGCCCCCCTTTTGGACATAAGAATAAAAATAGACCCTTAGCCTTATTCTTTGGTGTTTCCCTTAGGCTAAGGGAAAAGGGACTTAAAAAGGGAGCACTAACTCCTTTTCAAATTATAAAAAGATACCTTTTAGTGAAATTGTTCTAATTTTAAGTTGAGGAGGGGGGTCTTTTGAGTTAATGGGGCTTGTTGTCAATCAGACTTGCACCTCTGTGAAAGTAGTTTCAGGCCTTCACAGTCTACTGAAACATGAAAACAATCTTAAGCTGTGGGTGACCTAATCGGTGAATTGAATCTCTAGATTCTAAGGGCTAGCTCCCTTTGGTGTATCAATTAGGATCTTTGCTCTATGCTACAAACTGCCAAGAAAAGAGAGAGAAACTTGAATGGAAATCCTATCTAATGATAGTGATACACCTATATTTTTTGATTGATCCACTCAATTTGAGCTCCTAAAAACACTGATTTAGACAAGAAAAGCGCTGAACTTTCAACACCAATTGACCAATATGCATAAGTATTTCACGAAAAGATTTTACCTGGTGATCCAAGCTTGAGCGAAATGAAAGAATAGGCTTGATTTAAGGCACTAACCAGCCACTTATATCCACTATAAACTCAGCCAAGAGACATCAAAGACAAAACATGACCTGCATAAACTAATCAACTATGCTGCTAGATAAGAATCAAGACTTGACAAGGAAGAGAAATTCTATCACTTATGCAAATCACTGACATGGATATATATACCAACATTCTGAAAAATAAAAACAGTCTTTCTATTAATATGAAAAAAAGTCTTTGGCAGAATCTGATCTTGCCAAAAGAAGAATACAAGTCAAAGCTGAAAAGCCAACTTATATAAAAAAGTATACAACAGCCAAAAGGTTGGCGCTAAAAATAGAAAAGGAGGTCAACTCTTACATTAACTAAGTCTAATTTCTGTTAAGCCAAGATAACAAAGCCTTCTAAGAATATCTTCTTGTCTTTTGTCTTGCATGAAAAACCCTTTGGCATTGAAAGTGGACAGTGGGCTCAAGATTGAGTCAAAACTTCCAACATGCATGATGTTACGCCAATCTTCAAATATGGAACTCCTCTTGAGCTGTTGAAACAAGAGAACAATCTCCTTTGCATGAAATCAATGCTAATGCTGAACTTAGAATTCCATTTGAACTGCTGGAACGTTGAAGCTGTAACAAGATAAACAAGAGCACATGCATGAAATCAACGCCATGTTGACATTTAAAGAGATGAGGTGGATCCAAGTTTGACAAGTCAAACTCTTGCATGGAAAGCCACATCACACCTTGAACTGAGAACTCCACTTGAAGCTAAGTTGGACATTTGGATGCATGAGATTGACTAGGAGATAATCATGAATACAACAAACAGTCCACTGAAACTTAGACCAGCAACTCCAAATGAACCTCCACTTGCACGAAATTCCATGTTGACTCCGTCTCTTGTTCTTGTGCATGTATTGCTTCAGGGCATTTGCTTATGGTTTTCATCTTTGGTTATTTGTTTGTCTATTCACTTTCCCGTAGACAAATTGTCCGCGGGAATTGTCTCTCCTCTACTTGTGCTCAGTCTTTCCCCTTGGTAAACCTTCCGAAGGAATTCTTTCGAACAATTTGTCCAAAGAAATTCCTTCAGGATTTTTGAAAAGTCCTTTTCCAAAGGGCACAAACCCTTCAGATTTTTTTGTTTTGAACTTTCCCGAAGGGCACACTATCTTCGAGATTCTTGTAATTGATCCTTTTCCGAAGGGATTCCACCCTTCGGAATTCCTTGCAAAGTGACTTTCCCGAAGGGCACATACCCTTCAGAAAAAATGAAACAGTCCACTCGGAATTTTGAAATTGCCTTCTTCCGAAAGGTACATACCCTTCAGATTTTCTGTGTCCCCTCGGCTTTTTTGAAATAACCTTTCGAAATTCGACAATGGCCCTTCGGCCTTCTTAAATGTGCCCTTTGGACTTTGTCTTGGTCCACTTGCAAAATCCTTCGAAAAAACTGTCAAGCCATTCAGGTTTTTTGTGAAGAACCTTCCCGAAAGGAAAGAACCCTTGTTGTAAAACCCGAAGTCTTTTAAGATTTGCTCCTTTTCAACTATTATGATTGACATATGCTCTTTCAAAGCAAACTAGCATGGTATGTAGAGCTTCGAATGATAAGGGTGACGATTTTTTGACTTGTGAGGTCAAAAATTGTCAAGAGGACTCACATAGCCCTTAAGTGATTTTAAAAGAAAGTTAACCTTACAACATTTTGTACTTTCCCTCCAAATGGAGCGCCCAACTTGAAGAGTAAGGTATATAAAGAGGATTGTGATTCATTTGAAAAGGTTATGCATATTATGATTATTGAATTTTTTAGTTTAGGCATGAAAACGCTTGACCAAGGACTTGAAGACGAAACCCTTCAAGGCCAAGGAAGGTTTAAAGACGAAAACCCTATTGCTCATCTAGGGCAGCATTAGTTCAAGTGCTGTAATTGATAATCAAAGGCAGAATTTACAGTTTGGATTGATTTCAGACCTAGGGCAACTTCACCAAGAAGTTGTATTGAGCAGATTTGGCACATAAGGGCTTTTTGAACACCATCTTGTCTCCTATAGGTGTGGCGACTAGGGTTGGAGGCTGGATGAATTGATTTAGAGCTGTTTTTAGGCAAGCGAACCCCCAAAAAATGCAGCGATCCATCCTAAGGTGCAGCGAACCCTTCCTAGGGTTGGGCAAAGGTCTTTTGGGGCCTCTTTGGGCTTTTTCTGGGGTGTGGAACAGCCACACTAATTTCTGGAATTTTTATAATAATTTCCAGCCAAGTAACATTGCAAAAAATCAAGTTTTTGACTGAATTTCATTGGCTGTAATTTGGATAATTTTATGTATTTTTTTGGAACAATTGGATAATATTTTGTGCCGTATTTGGGCACTTACAGCAATCTGTAATTAATTTCATCTTTCTAAGGTTTGGATAATTCAAAATAATTGCATGTTTAAGTAGGGTTTGTTGGATAACCCCCATGTTTAGTTTTCAGCCCTAAAAGGGATATTTCATATCACCCCTCCCCAAAACTTGGATGACATAGGTATAGTTCAGCTCTTGCTTGAACTCTTACCACGTCTTTTTTGTATTCACTTAGCTATTCATATGCTTCTTCCAGTATATGAGACAATACCTTGGACTTTCCTTTGAGAATGTGCACATCTAATGTGATTGATCTTACAACATGTCTCCAATACCCATCCTCGTATACTCATGTCCCCGCATCCCTAAAAAATGGGTTAACATAAGTATAGATGTGTTGAAAAACATATTGCTCACAATGTTTTATACAGTTTTGGGAAGTTCCTATTTTGAGGGATGAATTTTCTATTTTCAGTATGTTTTTTTTAATATGTGGATAAGAAGGCAATCTGTTTTTAGAAATATCTTTTGTTAGTTAACTTTAAGTTAGGTTAAGGTTGCATAAAAATTTGAATGAATGCACCATAAATGAGACCCATTGTTGCAACCTCGGTAGGTGTAACTGAGTGGTACGGCAGAACAATCTAACACGATGAAGACCCAAATTCAAATACCACCTGGGAACCTTTGGGCCAAGCTCCCCCTAATAATAAGGCCATGATAAAGAGGTCCAAAAAGCACATGCGCTACACGCCTGGGGAATGGGCCTCCCATTTGTCTCCAATCAGCCTAGACCCAGTGATGCCCCAGATTTTCCAATCAAAAAAAAAAAGATCCACTCTAACATGCAGATCAGGTCGAGTACTTCAGTCTAGGAGACATTTCTAAATTTTCATATTGTGCTTAGTGGATCGTTTAGTAATTTGTATATCAATGTTTTTGTACCTTGAATGTGAACTTGCAGATCTGTTCTGTGTTATTACGGCAAGCATTTTGAGAGTCTACCAATCAGATCTATTCTATATTCTTTAATCTTTTCTTGATACACGGATCTGTGAAAAGTGAAAAACATGTGTTAAACTATGGAACTTTGGCTCTTATTGGAATTCTTTTCATCTTATTTTTACATTCCTTTAGTTATTGATGCATTTCTTCCAGCACTTGATATGATACCTTGCCTTCTCGTTTAAATTTGTGGAGGCCAAACATGATTGGTATGAGTGGCTCGGTGTATATTGCTTTAAAAAGTCTAACGCCTAAGGCTGTGAGTACACTATTGTGATAATCAGATTCTACAAAAGATATTTTTTCTTCTCAAAGTGCATGGTTTACTGTGGCATGTGATCTTAACATATCTTTCGTGATTTAGTTAGCTCTATCATATTGATGCCACATAGACAATCATGTATATGTTTATGCCTGTATCACCCTCAAGTAGAAGCATGACACATGTGTGTATATAAGTAAATGATATACCATCCATCAACATGAAACTAACACATATATGCCAAGGAGGCAATAGAGTATGTTTATGCTGAAAATATTTTTTTCCCAGTTTCTTTGAAAAAATTAAATCTTGATACTCTCAAGGAATGGCTGGACTCAGTCCCAAGTGTTTGACTTTAGGTAAGATATCATGATATGCCGAAGGACAGTACAGTACTGTGGCTACTTTCAGGTCCATGGCAGGAAGTCACACTAGGCAGTGTGATGGCAGAGACTCAGTACCTTTAGCTTCAAATCAGCCATGCATGTCTATTAGAGCTAACAGCATTTCTTCAGTTCTATCCCTGCTATGGACAATGCTTTCAGAGTATGGAATCTCTCCAGCTTACATTTAGCTTCAAATCAGCCCTACATGTCTATTAGAGCTAACAGAATTTATTCAATTCCATCTCTGGTATGGACAATGCTTTCAGAGAATGGAATCTCTCAAGTCGTATTGGAAAATGTTCCGACTTGCTATCTCTAAAGGCTGACAGAGAAGGTTCAATTGAAATATCAGCTGCAGTCACAACTATCATTTTACTCTTTTAAACCATGTCTGGTCCTATAGCTATGCCCGTGCATGTTCTAATCTGGTACTGATATTATAGAAATTTATTTTCAAGTGTGTTCCAAGTGTCATGTGTGTGTTTAGCTCCATCTTCTAAAAACCCCCGACTTTGGATGTGGTTGGTTCAAATATGAGTGATTGCTCCAGCTTTTCACATGCGAGGATGGCCAGTTAATGTAATTTTGGCATCTATTATTAGGCCTTCTTTTTGGTCTATTCATAAGCTCGGTTGCTTACAGTAGCAAAGGCCCTAGTTAAAACCCTAAAGCACAACTTATTGAAATCAAAAAAGTTTGTACTGCTTGGCAACCCTAACAATCTTCATACTTATCACCTGACATTAGTCATTGTTGGGGTAGGAATGCTTCCCCAGACATAATCAAGGACTACTTGATTGAATGTATGTCCTTTTCTTTAATTGTGCATATAGATGACATAATGCTTAAAAAAATAGGAAATTATAATCAAAGTTAACTGCTTAACAATAAAGTATGACACAACCTAATCAGTTCATGAAAATACCCACATGGGCCGTATCAAACAGATTGTCCTCAGAAGTTCCATGGGCAGGGGTTACAATGAAGTGATGAACATGTTTTCACTTTTCGAATCCTGGAAAGATACTTCAAACTCAGAATTATGAGATTTGCTGATCTTTATAATCACAAAAACAATCTTAATAAAAGCTTTTGCAATTGAAATTTTTGGTTTTTAAATCAGGAAAACTGGATACATTAGTGGAATTTGCTGTTCACTTAAGAAATCATGATCATTTTTGTATAAAAATCATCAATTTCAAAAAAGGAAAACTTTACTCTTTTATATGAACGCAGTGAACAAGCTGACATAGAGGTGGAACTCAGCTAAAAAGCAGAGAA
This sequence comes from Torreya grandis, assembly GCA_037957365.1. Taxonomy (NCBI): domain Eukaryota; kingdom Viridiplantae; phylum Streptophyta; class Pinopsida; order Cupressales; family Taxaceae; genus Torreya; species Torreya grandis. The sequence continues at coordinate 2,038,972 of JARHVA010003336.1, forward strand.
GCTTGTTGGCCAATTGAGGACCAGTTCACATCGACTCAAATGTGAAACTGGTGTGGCAGAGACAGAATGCCACTTTATTAAAGATTGTTTCACCTATAGTGACATCCAGGCCATGTCCATCAGTATGGTTGATTCCATTCTCCACGCTACTTGAAGAGGCAAGATTTATAAAAGAGGGAGTTTATAATCAAAATTAACAATAGAAGGTCCACCCTTCATAAGGAAATTCCAGCGACACAAATTTAATCTTGCTGTCCCTGATTTTCTCTTTATAAACTTCAGCATTTGATCACAGCGATGGCTGTGGTCCCGTAGATTATTATGGTCTTGTGACCATTATTTGGATAATTTTTTTTCCATTTCATTTCATAGAAAATGTGGTGACTTTAAACATACTCAAAATCGATCTGCCAAAGGTTTGAATCTCCTAGACAGCATTTTCACCCTGACCCAAATGCTATTCTAATTCCCTGTGATTGGGAGAGAGGTTTTAAAAAAGGAGAAAACAAAACATATCTCATCTCAAGTTCATCAACTAAAACAAATTTCACTTGGTGTCGAACTGGATGAGTTAAAGTAGTAAAGCATCAGAGATTTCATAGCACAGTGTAGGAAGAAAACAAAACGCACTCTGAACCATAAAGGGGCCTGAAGTTCAAGTGGTAAAGCACCCCAACGAGCAATGTATGATCATGGAAAGGACCTAGGTTTGAGTCCTAGCTATCCGTGGAAAATTACATGGAGCCCCAGGTTCAAATATCCTCCAAGATAAAGTAAAATGCCATATCCAATAGACGAGGCAGGGTGCAAGTCCCAAATACCTCTGACGCAAGAAATTGCCATAGGCACCCAGCATTGTAAATTTACCAAATTATAATTATATATAGAGAGAGAGACAGAGATAGAGCTAATATTTGAAATGCAGGGACCTCAAGCACGGTTGAAACCGATCGGAGAAAGGTTCTAATCCCATTGCCGGAATATGATTTGTGAAGGTGTTTAAAAAATGAAACAAAATAAAACTCGTCTAAATTTCATCGATTAAATCAAATTTCACTATCTAATGTTCTAAATAAAGAGGGAAGGAATGGCCAAGTCACATACCTCTGTGTATGAATGCCATGGCAGAGGTCCCTGCTGCAGGAGAATGCCCCCTTATGAAGCCATGAATACGTGTCCACCGCCACGTAGTTCCCGGCCAGCTCCTTTATGTGAATGGGGTTCATTACCGACTTCAACGCCGGCAGTAGCCCTTGAATCCCCATCTCCTGCAATGCAATGAGGAGAACAAACACAGAAAGGGAATCACAGGGACTTTAATATTCCTCATTGCAGAACAGCGCCAGCAGCCATTGTAGTGTCGTCTTCTTCTGCTACAAGGTCTTTGACTGCTGTTGATCGCCTGTTCGATTCCCGCTAAGAGTATTGCGAAAGAGAATTTTATTTTATTTATTTGTCTCTGCAATGGCGCCAAATCTTCCGACCTTTTAAGTTACGAAATCCAACGGGTTTCAAACTTTTAGGCTCTAGGGGATTTTTAACTTTATGGAGTACTACTACTTGTAGTATAGTGGGGAACACATGGGAAGAGTAATGATATTTGAAGTGTGGAGGGTAATTATTCATCTAGCTATTTGGTGATGAAAAGTAGTGAGAAATAGTCTCATTTCAATTGACAAGAGTAAATTAAGTACACGCGTCACTAAAATTATAGACTTTGAGACTATTTTCATGTGTGATGAATAGGGACCATGGGATCTAGTATGGAATTAGATAGTAGCATACATGATGCGAACTCAATTGATATTCAAAAGAGATGGCAAAAGGTTAAAGGATTCAAGACATGGTGAATAAGGAGTCGAAGATGTCATATCAGGGGCTGGAATGAACTCCTTTACACTGAGTTAGGTGACAAAATGAGGTATAAATCATGTAGAAATATAATATAAGTGGTGGGATTTATTCTCGTTCACAAATTTGACATATTCTTGCACCTAGGGTGTAAAAATAGCAAACTTTTAAGCTTAAGATATTCATTTATTAGTATTCATTAAAAAAAAAATCTTGATTTTTACTATTAAATTGGGCTTTCTCATAATTGTGGAATCATTTGCCTTAACCCTAAGCATTGTAATTTTTATTTATAAAATAAAAAAAATAACTGAAGCTTATAAATCAACAAAAAAATGACAACCATAGTGACTTTCATCGGGGACTATTACAAAAAACAAAGACAATATTTTCGTACTCCATTGTTTACTCTCAAAAATAAACTCATAATTATTTTTTATTGCTCAAATTCTTTGAAATAAATTCATTTATCATTTGTATCGATTCTTGAGAGCTCTCTGTTGATTGAAATCTTACAATTATGTTTACGTGCACACATAAATTTTAGATCTTGTTAGAAATACTGTGAAATAGAAAATTACATGCCCAAGTTAATGGTGCATTCTATAAATCAATGTTCAAACTGTAAACAAAATGTTGGGACTGCTTGGTGCAGAGGATGCTGACTTCTAAGGCACCTGCAAGTTACATTGGATAAA